>SJYX01011698.1:86366-137558 GCA_006410675.1 Oreotragus oreotragus
GGGAGGAGGGGGCGGGGGTTGGGGGGGGACGGCTGCTTCCTGTACAGTCATCTGATTCCATGGCCGTTCCCATGCTGAGAGAATCTGTCTGCGGCGGCTGCAGGGAGGACAAGGAGCTCATGCATTAAACATCAGGGGACCCTCACAACAAGAAGGACAGGGAGGAGGACCGGCGGGGGGGGGTGTGCTTGTGACATGTCCCGGCATGGCAGTGCCGACGGGCAGAGACCCAGAGATTGTTTAGGGTGGCCTCCAGAAAAACTGCTGAAAACTGCAGGGTGGGAGGTGAAAGACAATGTCAGATACAAAAAGTGCAAAGACGTTTTAGTGTCTTGAAAACAGGGGCGGGTTCCCATGGTCTCTTTGCCTCTGAAGTCACAGGGAGGGGCATCTGTGTGCCATGAGCTCGAAGCTAGATGCTGGAGATGGTCACTGGGGTAGACAGATTTATGGACCCTGATCCTTCACCCTTCGACATGTTCATACCTTCTACCCTGACACTTTGAAACCTCTCCTCTTAGAGGGTGCATCCTTGTCCACTGACTGAGCTTGACCGCATGCCTAGCTTTGGCCAATGATACTGGAATAGAAGGGCCAAGGTACTAGCTCTGGGATGAGCCCTTCAGAAACCTCGTGTGTTTCCACTTTCCTTTCTGTACCTCTGCCCTCGCTATATTCTGCTTAGATTGCTGGTCTGTAGAGGATGACACACATGTGGAGCTGAGCCAGACACCACCTGTAGCTTGGAGCTCTCCCAGCTGACTCACAGGATAAGGCTAGATGAAAAATAAATGCTTATTGTTGCATGCAGCTGAGATTTAGTGGCTGCTGGTTACACAGCAATAGCTGACTGATACAGTTATACATGTAGTCATGCACTTTATTTACCTAGTCATTCATTCAGGACTATTTCCTGACCATGTCTGTGCCAGGCATGTGGTAGGCTGCAGGGATAGAATGGTTAATAAGAAATCTGTGAAAATGGGTAGAGATTTCAGATTTATTAATTCAAGGATTAAACGCCTACAATGTGCCAGGCATGAAAATGAGAGTAGCAATTACAGCAGCAACCAGAAATATAGAGGGCCTTGTGCTCCAGACGTTACAGAGAGCAGATCTGGCAAGCGACAAGACAGAGAAACTCCCAAGACCCCTGATTAAGAAGTTTATCTCTTCCTTTTAAGCTAGCCACTGTCCAGGGGAAAAACCTTTACACTAGAAAGTGTTAAGTACCAGGACGAGATACCTCCAAGCAACTCCGAGGAAGGACATCCAGGAGCCTGGGGCTGGAGACAGGAAGAAGGTAGGTTAGGGAAGGTTTCTCAGGGCCCAGCATATCTGAGTTGAGCCCTGAAGTTCAACTAGTTTACAGACAAAGAGAGAAAGAGCAGGGGTGGAGCACCAGGCAGAAAGCAGCAAGAACAAAGGTAGGAAAGAGCATGGTGCCTGAGGGTTGACACAAACTTGTGCATTTTGCCGGAAAACGGAGTGTAAGAAGGAGACGCAGGAGATGAGGGGCTGAGAGGAACCAGAGCGTGAAGGAGGCTGAGATGCTTAGACTTGATCCAAAGAAGGGAAATAGCTCCTGAAGGGTTTGAATGTCAGATTGCCCTCGCAGACTTTTGGAAAAGTGGAGATAGGGTGGGACTGGAGGCAAGGAGGTCAGGAGGAGGCTGAGCAACAGTCCAGGAGGAGGAGGACAGCCATCCTGGAGCAACATGGGGGTGAGGGATGGCCCCACCTTTGGGATGATGGAATCGGAGATAGTACAGCTGGGCATGTCCTGGGACCACCAAGCTCCATCCACTCTTTTTGCAAAAGCTGGGTCTTAGAGGAGGGTCCTACACGCAAGTCTCATAACAGGCGAGTTTAGGGCTTGGGACTGTGCACGAGATCCTCATTCCTATTCCCAAGCTCACTCCACGACCCCACTCTATGCCCCAGTCTCCACCATCCGATTAATAACAATAATTAAAGAACAATACTGACGACTATAATCCAGTAACTGAGCCCCTTCTGTAGTGCTAGGCTCTGTGCCCAGCACATTGTGCATAAAATCTCACTGAATCCTCCCAACACTCTGGTCACAAATCCCCATTTTACAGATAAGAAACCTGAGGATCCAGAGATGAAGCCTCTTAAACTCAAGCCTCAGTGACGGTCTTAGTCGGTTTGTGGTGCCACAACAAATACCAAAGGCTGAGTGGCTCAAAGGATAAATTTACTTCTTGCAACTCTGGAGCCTTAGGAATTCAAGATCAAGATGTTGGGAGATTCTGTCTCTGGTGAGGCCTCTCATTCTGGCTTATGGACGGCTGCCTCCTCACTGTGTGGGACCTCCCCTCCTGTGTGTGTGCATGCATGGAGAGAATGTGCATGTATATGTGTATGTATGAGACAGCGATTTGTACCTTTTTTACCATTACTAGGGCACTAATCCCATGATGGGGTCCCCACCCTCATGACCTCATCTAAACCGATTTACCAGGACTTCCCTGGAGGTCCAGGGGTTAAGACTTTACCTTCCAATGCAGGGAGTGTGGGTTCGATCCCTAGTTGGGGGAGCTAAGAGTCTATGTGCTTCAAGGCTAAAAAAAATCCCAAAACATAAAACAGAATATCGTAACACATTCAAATAAATATTTTTTAAAAAAAGAATCTCAAATCAATATTTCAAAAGCATTAAAAATAAACCTATTTACTTCTTAAAGGTCCCACCTCCAAATACCATCACACTAGGGGTTATGCTTCCACGCTGGAATTCGAAGGGGGAACACAAGCGTTCTGTCTGTAACAGTAACCTCGTTGGGCATAATTGTGCAGCTCCTGTGTAGAATTAGGGCCCAGGGCTAACCGAAGGAAAGGATACATGTGCCTGGCACATGGAAAGCTCTCAGCAGAGAAGGGTGGCCACAGAGACAATGACAGTTAGCAGTGATGGTGACGATNGGGAACACAAGCGTTCTGTCTGTAACAGTAACCTCGTTGGGCATAATTGTGCAGCTCCTGTGTAGAATTAGGGCCCAGGGCTAACCGAAGGAAAGGATACATGTGCCTGGCACATGGAAAGCTCTCAGCAGAGAAGGGTGGCCACAGAGACAATGACAGTTAGCAGTGATGGTGACGATGGTGAAAAGCCAGCTCTGTGCCCTGGTCCTGGCCCCACTGGGTGACCTGCGGCCAGTCACCTACCTCTCTGGGCCCCCGTCTTTCAAATAAAGACTTCAGTCTAGAGCAGTCACTCCCAGGGTGTCTGCCGGGGCCAGCGGCATCACCATCCCCCGAGAGCTTGTTGGAAATGAGCATTTCTGAGCCCTCCCTGGACCGACGCTGAGACTCTGGGAGGAGGACTCGGCAGTCTGTGTTTAACAAGCCGTCCCAGTAAGTCTGATGCATGTTCAAGCTTGATCTGGTCTACATGAATGGTCTTTCAATTTTTTTAGAAATGATGCAAATGCTTTCTTGTAAACCAAATCGGGAGAAGGCAGGTACATAAAGCAGATAAAAAGCACTGGTGCCAGCTTGGAGCAGAAGCCAGGCCCATCCTCCCACTCTTGCCCACGTACAGGCCGGGGGGAGGCGGATGCTCTCCCCACTTCATGTCAGTCCTCCTGCCAACCACAGCCCGAAGCTCCCCACTGCCCGCCTCCCTCCTCCCAGCCTCCCTTCCTGTGGACATGCTCCATGAAGTATGGATTTGTTGTGGCCTCGTACAACCTGGTCTATTTCTTCTCTCCTTCCTTATTTATTTATTTTTTCTTTTTTTGGAAAATAGGTTTGAGCCTGTAACTCAGTTAATTATTTCCCAGAGCACCGGTTTGGTGGCTACGGCACAGCACAAGGCAGGAGAACAGGAGACAAGTCCTCGGAAGCTTCTTTCCAGAAAATCTAATTTCATCATTGAGAAATCTTCTGTCTTAAGCAGCCGCCTCCACCACCACCACCATAAATTTACATATTCTATCTGCCGCTGTTGCCGGAACGCACTGGGCCCGATTTGCATAATGCTGCTGGAGGGGCTGGCGCTTCTCTTGAACCCGAATGCAGTGGGAGCAAGGAAGCAATTATTAAGCTGTAGACACTGGCAGGGAGCGAGGCCTCAGATGGATTTCGACTCCAAACCTCATTCACAGCCTAGGCTGCTCATTACCCGAGGCTGACCAGGGACCCGAGGGCCCGGAACACCAGTGAGGTGCTCTCTTCGGGCCGAGGCTGGGTGAGGATGAGTGGCTTGGGCTTTTCCAGTGTCGATGGCTGGAGCAATCTTGACCCTTTTCCCACAGGCAAATTTGTTCCTTGGATGGTTTTGTGGAGTTGCCTTTGCCAACACGTCCCTGCACCTTTCTGTAACACCCTTTCAAACAGCTTCAAGACGAGCTGGCAAGGGTTTGCCCACCTCCTTGTGGACAGCCTGCCAGAAATGATTAAGAAAGTGATCTTCAGCAAAATCCCAGGTGGGAAAGGGCGGGTGGAAGCAGGGATTCTTGCATGACACAGTGGTCCTGCTTCACATCTATCCAAACTCAGGCTGCCTGAGAAGGGGAGGTCTTCCCCTCCCTTGGCCTCTGGTTGGCGGACAGTCCATGTATACTTGGGCTCTTGGTCTCAGACTGGGGGTCCTTTGATGTTCCAGGATCCACAGGCCACTCTCTGTAGTTTCAAGACCTTCCAGAGCTCTGAGCTTCACCTCCAAGTCACCCCATGACCCACCACTCCCAACCTCAGTAGTCTGTGGATGAAAATGGCCACTTCCGAGTGTGGGGTGCCATTTTGGTTTTACTCCAGCGTTGACGTAAAGGCTTCCTTATGTGCTCAATGCTCGAAGAACAAGTCTCAAGCACAGGGTGATCTCTTGGTCAGACTTCAAACCCAGACCTTCCCGACAGTTTTTTCAACCAGATTAATTCACAAAAACACCCAGACAGAAAACCGCCTGCCAGCTTCCTATGGGTAAATTCCATGGGCACACTTTTCAGGTGATGCCAACAAAAGCACTAGACTCACTTGATAAGTTTACCGACAGAACAAAACACCGTCGTGGGGAAAGTGGAGGACTGACTGAGGACAGCCAGTGCCTTGCTTCTGATAGCTCATAATCAACTAGGCAACTTTAATTTTTTCCAGCAAACATCTGTTATTTCTGAGGAAGTGGAAATACATTTGCAAATACCAGTTTCACTCCTGGCTGCCTTGATGCTCAAAATTGGTGGAGTTCATCAGAAAAGCCATGACACAGAGATGGCCCGTGGCATGAAAATCCCGCTCCATGCCAGTATTTGAACAGAAAGTCAGTTGTTGGAAATTTGAAACAGCAGGTTTTTCCACTGAGGGGGAAAAAAAAAAAGCATCTCCACTTACTAAGAGGCACCGTCTCCTCAAAAGACCTCAACATTTTGTCCTCAGCACTGACTGTCTCATTGCAAGAATTTGGAGGGGACTCACTTTTTCCATGATTGCATCCAACACTGAATTATTTCTCCAAGAAAAGGAGATTGCTCCTGATTAGCCAAACCCAGGACTTCAAAAGCACAAATGGTGACTTTTCCAAAGGAAACCATTTTGGCGCATAACTGGGGTTAGCGCTTCAGAGCAACAGATGGTCTCTAACATGAGAGTCCAGGGTGCAGACATGGGTGGGTCCTCAAGCAGGTCTTTGTCGTTTCTAAACCCTCCATTTCTGGATCTGTCAAGCGAGGATGGTAACCGTGCCTGCTGCCTAATTGTCGCTGGGAGAATCAGACGAGCTAATGTATAGTAGTGGAGTCGCAGGAAGAGTAAATAATCTGCCCAAGTTACAGAATGTTGAGGGTCCAGGCAGAGTCTGAACTCGAATGAGTTTGTTTTTAGCCATCCAATTGCATGCTGTTCCCTACCGTGGCCAAGGAATGCTGGAAAGCTAGTGCTTACAAAAACCCAGTCATAGCTGTCGGCTTTCTGGGCTGAGCTGAGAGGGGCTAGGTTAGGAGGTCTTTGAAGGAAGATACTCAAGGGAACACGGGCTTCACTGAACAGGTCACTTTGTTTAGAAACAGAGGTCAGAGCTGTTTCCCACCAGCCTTCTTAAAGACCCAAATTTTCTTTCATTTTGTAAATAAGGCCCTCTTTGCTTGCCATGAAATGCAGGCTATTGTGGCCAAGGAAATGGGAGATGAAATGGCAGGAAAAGGAAATGTACCGAAGAGCTGAGCTGAGCTTATAAAACCTGTCACCTGAGTTGTTCCTTTTGAGCTCCTGGGTCGTGGTGCTGCCAGTCTTCCAGTCCCAGGCTGCACCACGGATCAGCTGTGTTTCATGCAAGCTGGTGACTGCCTTCCCTGTGTCTCTGCAGTGATGCTGCAGCCCCTGAGGGCAGGTCCTGGGGCAGAAAGAAGCGGCGCCTGGTGGCTCCGTCGGTGAAGAACCTGCCTGCAATACAGCAGATCCAGGTTCGATCCCTGAGTCAGGAAGATCGCCTGGAGAAGAGAATGGCCACCCACTGCAGCATTCTTCCCTGGAGAATTCCATGGACAGAGGAGCCTGGCGGGCTACAGTCCATGGGGTCACAAAGAGTTGGACACGACCAAGCGACTAACACTTTCCCTACTTTAATACAAAGCAACGGCATGGAGGAAGGGGAGGAAAGAGATGCACAGTCAAAACCCAAGAGCTCACCTAGTAGAGGATCATCAGTGCTCCCGTTCCTCATCTAACGGAACCTCCTAGGACCCAGAGATCCCACACCCAGGTATGCACACCACAAAAATGAGAATATATGTGTGCCAAAAGATGGGTGAGAGCCCATTCACAGCAGCATTCTTTGTAACAAACTAAAAGTGAGAACTACCCAAATCTCCGTCAACCATTTAGACAGAAAGATTGCACCAAACGCCCAGGAAGGTAGACCACGTGACGAGATGGGCAAAGCCAGCCCACTGTCATATCCGATCACTTCCTGTCTTGTAAATAAAGTTTTATTGGAATGCAGCTACATCCATTCACTACACACTGTCTACGGAGGCTTTTGCACTAACTGGCAAAGATGAGCAGTTACAGAAGAAATAGTACAGCCTGCAGAGCCTCAGCTATTTACTCTCTGGCTCTTTCCAGAACAAATTTGCCAAACCTTGCCACGTAAAAATGAAAATAAACAGTCTACAACTTCCCTTGGGTAATGTGGCTGATTTTCACAAACATAATATTGAGTGAAAGACGCCAACACAGATGAGTACCGGTTGCACAACTGCATCTGTATGAAGTGTCGAGACAAGCAGCAGAACTAGTCTACGTTGCTGGAAGACAGGTTACCCGTGGAGGATAGTAACTAGACAGGGCCTGAGGCAGCTTACGGGTGCTGCAGACGTGCTTATTCTCCACCTTGGGCGCTCACTTTGTGACAGTCCATTAGGATGCACACAGGTGATGTGCACACGTTCATGTATGTATGTCGTTCATCGATTAAGTTTTTTAAAATAAATTTAAAAAAAGAAACGGTGGGTGTGGACCACGATGCCAAGTATTTTCTCAATGTATTTCCTGGGCAGAAAGCTCAAATAACAGATTGTCAAGTTAGAAAACAGATAACTCTAACTTTTCCACGTGAGCACACATTTATGCATTCACTCTACAAATGTTTATTGATCTCGCACCACGCACCAGGTGCTGGGGATTCAGCCGGGAGGGAGCTAAACTCAGCCCCCGCCTTCCCGGCATTTGCATTCACTCTCACACAGGCCCAGGGAGTCATACGTGTGTGTCTGCACCAACACACACATCTCCATCCCCCAGATGGAGCTGCACACGTGTGCACTCCCAACCTGCAGGTCATGTCACTCTCAGGCAAATGCTTTTCTGAGTTTCGCTCTCTCTCCCATCTCATCCATAACTACCATCTCCCTCCCTCCTCAGACACCAAGACTGATGCATGGAGCTCAGATTAGCTAGCATCTCTCAGAAGGCCTGCATCCTCCGGGGGCCATGGGCCTGTGCTGGTTCCCCAGGTGAGATGGGTCAGACCAGCTGGTTTCCCCAAGGTCATCCCTGGCATCTGAGACACCTCATTTCAGTTCACTCAGTCATGTCCGACTCTTTGTGACCCCATGGACTGCAGCACACCAGGCTTTCCTGTCCATTACCAACTCCCAGAGCTTGCTCAAACTCATGTCCATCAAGTCGGTAATGACATCCAACCATTTCATTCTCTGTCGTCCCCTTCTCCTCTTGCCTTCAATCTTTCCCAACATCAGGGTCTTTTCAAATGAGTCAGTTCTAAGCATCGGGTGGCCAAAGTACTGGAGTTTCAGCTTCAGCATCAGTCCTTCCAATAAATATTCAGGACTGATCTCCTTAGGATGGACTGGTTGGATCTCCTTGCTGTCCACGGGACTCTCAAGAGTCTTCTCCAGCATCACAGTTTAAAAGCATCAGTTCTTCAGCGCTCAGCTTTCTTTATAGTCCAATTTTCACATCCATACAGGCAAAAACCATAGCTTTGACTAGATGGACCTTTGTTGGCAAAGTAATGTCTCTGCTTTTTTAATATGCCGTCTAGATTGGTCATAGCTTTTCTTCCAAGGAGCAAGCATCTTCTGATTTCATGGCTGAGACACTTAGGGATCAGACAGGTGGAGATCTGGCACTGAGGGGGTGGGTGACCTTGACCCAGAGGATGCCCTCTGGCATTCCCTGGGTTTTCGCTGGGCCTCCTGCCCTTGGTGTGGTCACCTGCCACCCACAGAGCATGGTCACCAGAGCCTCATAGTCTAGTGGTCAAGGCTTTCCTACATGTGGTTTAGTGACTGATACATGTAGAGGTTATATATTTGCATCTCATATTCTTGGAAGAGCTTCCCAGGCAGCTCAGTTGTAAAGAACCTGCCTGCCCAGGCAGGAGACTCAGGAGACATGGGTTTCTTTCCTGGGTTGGGGAGAGTCCCGGGGAGGAGGAAATGGCAACCCACTCCAGTATTCTTGCCCGAAGAATCCCATGGACTGAGGAGCCTGGCAGGCTACCATCCATGGGGGCGCAAAAGATTCAGACATGACTAAGTGACTAAGCATGCACGCACACATATCTATAGAAGAAGGCTAGAAGGTCAGAGCCCATGCTCTGTGTGTTGTGAATAAGGAAACAGAGGTTCCATAATGGCAGAAGCTGGAACAGAGCTCCACTCGAGCAGGACTGGGTCTGCCAGACTCCAGCCAGAAGCCTGTCCCTCACTCCAGGTGACTGAATGCCTCCTTGCTAAGGGGCCCTCACTGAAAGGGGCTGGCTGATAACCCTCATGGCCTCATCACTTAGAACAAAACCTTATTCCTTTCTCTTCCTCCAACATCCCAAGCTCTTCCCCATCCCAGGGCCTTTGCACATGCTGCTCCCTAAACCTGGGGCACCCTTTGCTCTGTGTTCATGGGGCTGGTTCCTTCTCCTCGTTAGGATCTCAGCACAGAGATCACCTTCTCAGAGAGCTGTTCCCTGAGCATCCAGTCTCAGCGAGACGCCATCTCCTTCCACCTGCTCTCCACCTACCTCTCTCTGTGATTCTTTGCAGCACTCAACAATATCTGAAAGTATTTGTTTGCCTATTCTGTGAGCCCCACCGTGGCAAGGACTGCCTTCTGGCCCACTGCTCTATCCTAGTACCTCCAAGCTGCTTGATATGCAGGAAGCATCTAGAGCATGTTGAACGAATGAATGACGAATGCATGAACAGAAAGCGCCTACAGGAGAGCAGCTCACAATGCAGACACATCCTCGAGGGGCTGGGTGAGCCCGCGAGGTGAGAGCTCTCTCGACTGCCCTGATTAAGATCTCCCCAGTATCAGCAACAGCTCCCGGCGTCTTTATATATGGAAGCATATTGACCCAGGGCTGACGGGACCCTGGCGGCGATTTGTGTTTACCTCTCTGATCAATAGGCATCTCAGTGCTCACGCCAACACAGTCTACCGCTGAGCATTATTAATTACTGCGCCTGCCTTTTCTTGCATCTCTTGACCCCTCGTGAAGTTTGTCTCTGTCCATCCTCTGCCTTGTGGATTTCCCGGGCCTGCGGCTGAGGTCAGGAGGGGACCCGAGAGTGTTGCATATTTTCTTCTTCTGAACTAAGTGTCCGGACCACAGGTCTAGATGCTGCCCTCTTCTCTCCTGTGCATTTTCAGGAAAACACCTGTGGAGAGGCTGGGGTGGTCACATGGTAGGAAAAAGGGCACCCTGATTCCAACCTCAGTCCTGCCCCTCACTTGCTGTGTGCCCTTGGCCCCATCCCTTTCCCTCTCTGGGCCTTGATTCGACTCCCCTTCAAAACGAAAAGGCTCTCAAAGACTCCCTCAGTTCCTGATAGCATGGGTTTCTTCAGGTTTGGGATTCTTCATGAACAGCCTCCACACTTTTAATGCCCAAAGGGTCAAGCAGTGCAAGTCTTGCCAGTTTTCTTGACTGGGGACACTGTCTACCCCGGTAACCTCTGAATGGCGTACCTGCATTTATTCATTCAGCAATTGCTCATGCGTATCTAGAAGCACACTTCCAGAAGGCACTTTGGGGAATCTGCATACGTACCTGGTATGTGCCTAGTCACTCCACCCCCCTCCCCCAGTCATACAGAATAAAGCTCTATGATCCCTACTCCACAGATGAGGACACTGAGTCCCTGCGTGGTCGAGGACTCGCCCAAGGGCACACAGCTAGTGTGTGGCTGAACCAAGCCTGCAACCCAGAGCTGTGTGGCTTCAGGCTTGCCATCTGACCATTCCAACTGAGAATCCCAAGCCTGAAATTCTTATCTCCTCTGCCCCCCTTAAAGAGAGATCCCTGGAGGTGAACCTGGCCATGAGCCATTGCTTTTCATCAAAGGTGGAAGCACTTCAGAAAAGAACTATGGTCATTTCAACACTGACCCAAGTGTGGGTGGCTTATGGCCTGGAGGAGTTCACACACGAGGTCCAATTAGTTGACACCAATTAACACTGCACCACAGACCCCTCCCTCCTGGTATCAAAGTCCTTTCAGGATCAAAAAGACAGACGACCCAGGTCATACTTTAAGAAAGAAGCTACGCAGCAAACACCATTTACTATGCAAAGCAATTCCGCTTTCCTAGAATGTGCTGGTGTTGAGACACGGAAATACATTCAAATTAACCCCTGAGCTATTCCTCTTCCAAATTCCTCATTTAGGGTTGACTCCCTGGCACATGATATTACTAATTCAGACCTCCAGGAAGGCATACTGATTACCTTGAATGCATATGAGGGCTCCACAAAAACCATTTGGTTCAGGGTGGAAATTAGAGTTCAAGGTACAAGTTCCAGCCCCCAGTGAAACATTGAAGGGCCCCCCTCCAGGACCTGGCTGCAACCAAATTTGTTCATGAACCCATTAAACAAATATTTATTGAGCACCTATTCTATGCCAGACACTGTTCCCAGTGCTGGAGATACAGCAGTGAATAAAACAATTGGAAAGTCCCTGCCCTCCAGGAATTTACATTTTAGTGGGAGAGAAAGTTAACAATAACAAAAAATTCTAGAGCATAGTAGGTGAAGAGAAGCGTTCTGAAGAAAAACAAAGCAGGGGACTTCCCTGGTGGTCCAGGGCTTAAGACTCCGCCTCCCAGTACAGGGGACGCAGGTTCAATCCCTGGTTGGGGAGCTAAAATTCCGCACGCATTGAGGCCCAAAGCATAAAACAGAAGCAATGTTATAATAAATGCAATAAAGACTTTAAAAATAGTCCATATTTTAAAAAATCTTTAAAAATGAAAAAGAGAGCAGGATCAGGCAGTAGACAGTGCTGTGACGTGAGGATGTTGATTTTTAACAGGGTTATCAGGGAAGATCTTCTAAGAAGGGGAAAGCTGGACAAAGACTTTATTCCAAGGCGTATTGACATGATCTAAGGAGAGTTGACAGGGGCTCCATGCACAGTAGAAACAGTGAAGCACAACAGGAGCTCAGAGTCTCTCAAAATACATGAAAAACGTGGCCCACGTGCTAACGATGGTTTTAAAGTGGAGGGGGAGGGGCTTCCCTGGTGGTCCAGTGGCTAAGGCCCCGTGCTCCCAGTGCAGGGGGCGTGGGTTTGATTCTTGGGCGGGGAACTAGATCCCACGTGCCACGAATAAGAGTTCACATGCCTCAACCAAGGATCCACCTTGTTGTTTAGTCGCTCAGCCGAGTCTTGACTCTCTGTCACCCAGAGACTGCAACCCGCCAGGCTCCTCTGTCCATGGGACTTCCCAGGCAAGAATACTGGAGTGGGCTGCCATTTCCTTCTCCAGGGGATCTCCCCTGCCCAGGGATCAAAGACCTGGGTCTCCTGGAATGCAGGTGGATTCTTTATCACCGAGCCACCTGGGAAGCCAAAAGATCCCACGTGCCACAACCCATAAAAGGGATCCCACATGCCACAACCACAGAGCCTGCGTGTTGCAGTGAAGGCCTGGTGCAGCCACACATTTATACATCAGTTCAGGGGAAGACTTGATAGATGAGCCATGAGCCCAAGGCATTCTGAGCCTCTGGGAAGGTGGGTCTGTTGACTCCTGCAATAGACACGTCTGCAAATTAAATTGGAGGGGATCAGTTTGGGTTGAGGGTAGCACAGTACATATTCAATGCTCAAGTGTAGTCAGCAAGCAGGCTGGATACTTTCCTCACAGATCTCCTCCAGGAGGAGTCTCTGCTGTCTGACTTTGTTCTTGCCGAGCCTCTACCTGAAGGGCACCCATCTCATAGCAGGAGCAGCCCCCACCTTCAATGCCAACTTGTCCAAGAACTGGAATACTGCCCCTCTTTAGAAATCTCCCAGCCCCTCTCCCTACAGCTTTTCCAGGCACTTGCTCTTTCCTACCAGAACCTAGCAGGCTGATGAAAGAAGGAATATTAAAGCACTGAGCAGAGAATAGAGGGAACTGCTGCCTCATATCTCACAAGTGACCGACTCTCTCCTTGGGAGTAAGTTGACCTGCTTTCTCCCCCTGCCTCCTGAGGACCCCTGTCTCTTCTTAAGAGTCACAGGCCTTTTCACAATATGCCTTTATCAATATGATTCCAATAAATGTTTCAGTTCCGCATATAAATTCCAGGGCCCGGCTGCCCAGCGGAGGCGACCTGCTCAATCAGCAGACCATAAAGATGTAATAATGCAATTAAAAGGTATGGCCTGTCACCCCCATAAAGCTGAAGATCAATGCAGGAGGAGCTGAGGACATCAGCGAGTGGGATCTGGCTTCTCGGCAACATCTGCAGGATGAGGAGACTGGGTGATTTAAAAAAACCGAGGCCAAACATGGAGAGGCTCTAGTTCCAGGTTAGGGCCCCATCATGGTCTCTGGTCTCCTTCAGTGGGCTGGAGGTCAGGAGATGTGGACTCTGTCTCCAGGTCACACACAAAGACCCTGAGATTTCAAACAAGTCTCTTCAGTTCTTTAAGCCTCAGTCACCTCACCAGTAAAGTGGGTGTAATGCTAATACTCAGAGAAGGCAATGGCACCCCACTCCAGTACTCTTGCCTGGAAAATCCCATGGGCAGAGGAGCCTGGTAGGCTGTAGTCCATGGGGTCGCTGAGGGTTGGACACGACTGAGCGACTTCACTTTCACTTTTCACTTTCATGCACTGGAGAAGGAAATGGCAACCCACTCCAGTGTTCTTGCCTGGAGAATCCCAGGGACGGGGGACCCTGGTGGGCTGCCGTCTATGGGGTCGCACAGAGTCAGACACAACTGAAGTGACTTAGCAGCAATGCTAATACTACCTTCTTCACAAGATTGTTGGGACAGACCAGGCACAGAAAAAATTAAAGCTGGAGGGATCCTAAGTCTGTAGACTGCAAAAATCAAATGCCTACAGGGGCCAGGCAAATGATGGTATGGACCACCAGGGCTGGAGAACCTCTTACCATTCATAGAATCATAAATAACTTGAGTGGAAGGAAATTCAGAGCAAATCTTCTTCATCTTATTTGT
The DNA here is from genome assembly GCA_006410675.1 of Oreotragus oreotragus. Lineage (NCBI taxonomy): Eukaryota > Metazoa > Chordata > Mammalia > Artiodactyla > Bovidae > Oreotragus > Oreotragus oreotragus. Next base: position 100,312 of record SJYX01011698.1, read on the forward strand.
TGCACAGACATAACACTGAAATCCAGGGAGGGTGACAAATTCCACGAAGCCCAAAAGAGCATCAGTGAGGGAGGTGGGAGCAGAACTCAAATATACTGACTCTGAACTTAGTGCTTGAAAGCACTGTCCCACCCAGATGCCCAAGGATGAAAGGGGGAGTAAGCACCACTGGAAGAGGGAAGTGATGAGCCATAATTTACCTGCGGACAGAAGATAGAGTGCTGTTCAGTTGCCAAGTCATGTCCAACTCTTTGTGATCCCATGGACTGCAGTACTCTAGGCTCCTCTGGCCTCCACTGTCTCCCAGAGCTTACTCAAATTCACATCCACTGAGTGTGATGTTATTAAACGTTCCCTCTTCTGCTGCCCTCTTCTCCTTTTGCCTTCAATCTTTCCCAGCATCAGAGTCTTTCCCAACGAGTCTGTGCTTCGTGACAAGTGGCCAAAGTATTGGATCTTTAGCAACAGACCTTCCAATGAATATTCAGGGCTCACTTACTTGAGGACTGACTGATTTGCTTTCCTTACAGTCCAAGGGACATTCAAGAATCTTCTCCAGCACCACGATTCAAAAGCACCAATTCTTTGGCACTCAGCCTTTTTTATGGTCCAACTCTCATATCCATACATGACTACTGGAAAAAACATAGGTTTGACTATACAGACCCTTGTTGACTAAGGGACGTCTCTGCTTTTTTATACACTGCCTAGGTTTGTCATAGCTTTTCTTCCAAGGAGCAAGTGCTGTTAATTTCACGGCTGCCCCTGGAAGGTGTTGCAGTTAAGGTGAGATGAACCATAAAATGCCTATTTGCCCCTGGAAGGATGGACTGCCACGGATGACCTTGGAAATCACAGGCTGGGAACACTTTAAGTTGGAGTCTTATGTAATACACTGCTCACAAAACTGGCCCTGTTCTCTATTCCTCTCTGTGTGTTTGCCATCTGCAATGTGTCTTTACAGTTCCTTCAGTTGGGAAGTGGAGTCTATTTCTCTATCTCTTTAGTTCGGATTAGCCATCTGGTAGAGGAGGAGATTGCATGTCTTTTCCAAGCCTGGGCCTCAAGAGGCCTTATGCATTTCTCTTCTTTACTTTGGAACTTGCCCATCTACCATGAGTCTGCTGGAGGATGGAAAACACTTGGTTCTTAATCCCCATCAGCCCAGCGCAATATTTAGCCAAACAACAGACTTAAGCAAGGCTATCCTAGAGCATCCAGAAGCATGAGTGAGCCAAGTCATGACTAGCCGAGTCCAGTCAAGACCAGAAGAACCACCCAGCTGACCCATAGGCTTGTAAACAATAATAAGTACTTACTGTTTGAAGCCAGTGAGCTCTGGCATTGTTTGTTACTCAGCAACAGCTGACTGATACTTACTTTCCCTTACTTCCTAGCCTTATAATCTTGGGCAAAATTCCTTTACTGCTTCAAGCCTCAGTTTGCAAACAGTGGCAATGATGACGATAAGGATAATGCCAACCTGCCAGGGTCTTTGTGGAGATTAAACAAGAGACGGAACGTGCCATACAGTGAGTGTTCAGTGTACATCAACATATATATTTCTTTCTTCCAGGAAGCCACACCACAGCCTTGGTTCACCAAGGGATTAGAGGATGTGTGGTTTGCTCCCAGGAACCATTTCTAGAAGACCTATAATTAAATTGAAACCGGACTAACAGGTCTTTGAATTCCAAGCCCAAGTCCTTAGGCACCCCTGGACTTCTCTGAAACCCTTGGTCTGCTGGGCAGTCAGGGCAGGGGCAGTGCCAGGGCAGGCGGCCTCGATGCCAGCTGAGTTCAGCAGTGCAGTTTGCTCTGCTTGCCAGAGCTTGCATGTTTACATACATCCCATAATTACCATCTGCACAGCCAGCGGCATTTGTTGCAAATGGGCCGTTTCCATCTGTTGAAGCAATTTCCTCAGAGGAATTTGCATTGATCACTTTTTTATGCAAAGCTTTTGTATAGATCATTTTTCCCCCCAATGGTTTTTAATAGGTCTAAATATTTGAAGGGCAGGGAGGGGCCTCAGAAGGAAGGAGGTTGAGGGCTGGGGAGACTCGTGGTGGGGGGAGGAGAAAGGGGGGCTGCTCTTCCACAAAACTCCACCTGTATTCCTCATCTGCAGCGACCCAACTCAACTGCTGCTCAGGACCCCAGCCCAGCCAATGCCATTTCAAATATTTATTGTTTGCCTTTACACTTGAGCTGGTAGCTGATGGTTAATGGAGGAGCTTCCCTCGGAATGAGGGAAAATGGGGCGTGGTAATTAACCAAGCAACTGGTTGACTCCAGCTCAGAGCTTCGTACCTGAGAGGACCAGATGGACAACTTTGCATATTTTTGACAGCTGTAATGAACAGGGCAGCTCCGTATTGATTAAATGTCTGGGAAATTAGTGCAACCCTCTGGAGCTTCATTATTTACTATTTCTGCTCAAATTCTCAGCAAAGTTTACACAAGCAGAAGTCTGCGGTAAGAGAAGGGGAAAAGAGGAGCCAGTTGAATAAGATGATAAATGCATTCTAGGGGCTCCAGCCCAACAGATGCAGAATGGGGGAACTGACTGTGATTTTGACACTGGGCTCCCAGGGGGACGAAAATCTAGGTTGATTCACTTTGGCATCCCCAGTGTCCAAGCATGGTATCTGGTACAAAGCAGGCTCTTGGGAGATGACTGGCCCTAGACAGAGCATTTGACTAGAAATAAAAATCTAGTTTCTGGACTCAGGCAGAGATCTGAGGCTCAATAAGTAGATGGCGGACTGTGCCTTTAAGTAGATGACATCACATCCTTGAAAATAAAACTAAATCTTTACTAAACAGCAGCAAAAAGAATCATGTGCATGTAAGTGATGTTCATGCCAATACCCCAGCCCCACCGTAATTCTCATCACAACACTGAATGGCTATGGGATGCTAGATGAACAAAACGAGACGGGTCTAAACAGGCCCAGCCAACACTCAGGTGGAGTTTTTGAAAGTATGGTCTGCAGAACTCCTGCATCAGAATCAGCTGGGAAATGGATTACAAATGCAGATTCTTGGGCCTTTGTTAAAGAAAAAATTATTCAGACACTTGTCGAAAATGGTGAGGAAGCGGGGAGGAGGTGCATAGTTACTACACCGGGAATTTTGCAATAGGTGAGAGACTGGGCTCAACTCTAAATGAATACAACAAGCAAAAGTGGGAATTTACAGTCAAGGAGCAGAGTTGGTGTGGGGGTGGGGCACAGTACATGGAATCTGTGGATAGAAAATTACTAAGAGTAGGGTAATTCTTTGCTAGACTGACTTAATAGGATTCTTGCTGAAGGCAAGCCACAGTGACAAGATATCAAGTGTCAGGGGCTTAGGAAATCGATCAGATATCAAGGGTTATCAGGCCAAGGATGGGGGATTTTTGGCTAAATCTGACCCAGCAAGATTCTTACTAAAACTGGGAAAAATAAGTCAAAGACAGAGTCCATGGCCCAAGTCTAATCAGAAAGAGGACTCAGTGGAGCCTAACTCAAAGGAAAGAGTCTTTGTTACCCTCAAGAATAAGCAGGTTAAATAAGTTCCTAAGGGGATTCCGATGTGTTGAAGCTGGAGGATCACTGTGGGCTCTGGATCCTGGGTTAGAATCCTAGCTCGGCCTCTTACCAGTCATGTGACCTAGACAGGTCAGAGTTACCCAACTGGAAGGCCTTGGAGCTGTCCCTGGTGCTGCCCTGGGCTTCAATGCCTCTTTCCACTAGTCTGTTTTTTTCCATCTTAATTCACAATCTCTCTTCATTCAGGAAGCCATATTCTGTCACTTCCACTGATGTCTAGTCTCCTGTGTGCACCCTCATGCTAGGAAAACACACTCTGAAATTCCTATATATATATGCCTTTACCCTTCTCTTTTGTTTTTTTAGAGATCTCACCTACCTCTGATTCCACAGGTCTGAATGGCACCCCACTCCAGTACTCTTGCCTGGAAAATCCCATGGATGGAGGAGCCTGGAAAGCTGCGGTCCACAGGGTTGCTGAGGGTCGGACACGACTGAGTGACTTTACTTTCGCTTTTCACTTTCATGCATTGGAGAAGGAAATGGCAACCCACTCCAGTGTTCTTGCCTGGAGAATCCCAGGGACAGGGGAGCCTGGTGGGCTGCAGTCTATGGGGTTGCACAGAGTCAGACGTGACTGAAGTGACTTAGCAGCAGACCACACTTCACCTAACACCTGTTGATTCCAGTCTTTGGCAAATGCAATCATTGCAACAGAATCCCAATGCTTCCACCAGAAGAAGAGAGAGAAAAATCCTGGGTGGGAGTCGAGGTGTCAAACAGATACACTGACTGGTCTAAGGGACTTCTTTGCTATACTTGTTGTCTTTTGTCTTATTCACAGAAGGTGACTTGGATCTTGACTACCATAGTAAGTCTTCAATAAATGTTGAAAGGACGGAGGGAAAGTGGACAGATCCAATGACAGATAAGATGGAAACTATGATAATGATGATGACGACATTGACAATGGGGATGTCAATCATGGAGATAGTGATTTTGGCAATGGTTCTATTTTGTCACAGGACCACAAAGATTTACTTATTTATATCACTGACTCCTGAAGATATTTGGGTTTGAGACCCTGGTTTATTATATGGATGAAGAAATGGATGGATGGGTAGGTGGATGGATGGACATAGGGTACAGGGAGGAATTGAGTGATAGATGTATGAATGGGTGGAAAGAAGGACTAAAAGAAAGGCTGGAGGAAGAAAGGAAAGAAAATGAGATATTAAAAAAAGAAAGAAAAGGAAGACAAGTGAAGATTAAAGAAGAAAAAGAAAAACGTGGGGGGTCGTGGGATGAGGGAGACCATGAATTCTATTGTGCTGTAAACACTCATCAAGCAAGACTGAGAGAAAATGGAGTAAATTCGTCCAATGCATCACAGAATATTTCTGTACTTCATTTACTTTCCCTTTAATTAGGTAAAAAGCCTATTCTATTAACAGCTACCCTTGCAGATCCAGACAAAATTAACTCCTGGTGCCTCATCCAGGCAGCAGGGCAATTGATTCTTCCCCCTAATCCGTTTATTTCATTAGCAATACATTTATTTGGTACATGCATTTTGCCACGCTGCAGCAATGAAATGTCCCTGCAAGGTGTGGGGCATGGGGGTAGCATTAGGAATATTAACCAAATCGCTATTACCGCCATGGCAGTGCTTAAAGATCATATGTAAATCAAATGTCAAGGGAGAAAATTGTAGCGAGGGCTGTCAGGAAACAATTTAGCGGTGGTTAAAGGCACAGCTCATGGCTGGGTGAATTGTGAACTTGGCAAATGGAACACCAAGCCAGCTTCCACTGTGGAGGCTGACGAGACCCAGAAGAAAATGCACGGGGAGGCTGGGGCAGCACTGGATAGCTGCGCCCCACAAAAATGGACATGAGTAGCAATGCGTACGCTCTTCAGTGTTCCCAGCCAGCTGCGTGGTGAGTCCCCCTGAAAGCCAATTTGGTCTGTTGAAGAACTTCACCACCTTTTCTGCTTTTTTTACTTAGAAGGAGGATTTAATCACATGGAAAGAGCAGCTGTTTAACAACATCAACAACAACAACAACAAAAATAGTGCGGGCTCTTTCTTTTCTCAGACTCTTGGAGATTGGTTTCCATGTTGCAAAACAAAAGATGATGATGATGATGAAATATCACATGCCCCAAGGATGTTTGATATAGACTTCTTTGCTTGGGAAGTTATCCTTAAGAGATGATTCTGTAAGTGTGTGTGTGTGTGTGTGTGTGTGTGTGTGTGTGTGTGTTTATAAAATGACTGGTGGGTTACTCTGTCAGGGGTGAGTCACTGCTCAAGGTATTTCAAGCAGGAAGGGATTTAATACAGGGAGTTAACTGTTGGAAAGACAGAAGGGAACACAGCTCAGGAAACCCAGGAGCACAGGAATCATGGGGGCTAATACGGGAAATGTTGGTTTGCATGTCTCCTGGAAACTGACGATTCCCAGAGTTAGAGCAGATGCTGCCTGCCTTCCTTTGCCGATGCCTTGCATCTCCCTGCAGTGCTCTCGAGTACCATGGCTTCTCCTTTCTCCACCTTCAAATCTCACCAAAGAGCTTCTGCTTCTTTCACACCACTCCCCTCGCCATAAACCGCGTCTCTTGGGAAGAAGTTTGCTTTGGAGTTCAAATCATAGCTCTGACAGCAGAACTGAGGCCTCAGGCAAGTCAGCTCGCCTCTTGGAGTCTCCAGCCTCCCATCTCTGACATGGGCTTACTAGTACCTGGTCACAACAGAGACGTTGCTGGGACAAAGTATAAAATATCCAGGTGCCCAGCACACAGAGGGTGCCACATTAATGCCAAGCGCTTTCTGCCCTCTTCCGTTTACCCTCGCGTCTCCCTGGGAGGTTCATGTGAAGCCAGTTTCCTCCACAGAGACCTTGCCGGGGCACAGGGGGCGAATTCCCAAGGTTCCGGGTCCCCCTGGGAAAAGTCCGCCTTTAAAGAAGGCCATTAAGGATTTAATTTCTTATCATCTTCCATTCCAACTAGCCAGAGTGTTATGAATAATATCCTATTAGCTGGAGACATTCAAACAATCACCCGTTAACATGTTCTCACGGCGAAATGATGAAGCATCCTCCGAAATCACGGGCGCTTATCTGCGGCCCACTCAGCAGGCACTCCATCACACCCACCAACGACACTTCTTGTATTGCTGTCTTGGATTCCAACTAATCATTACGGGCAGCAGGAGAGCTGGGAGCTTCCTTCAGCCGGCTGCAGGCTCCCGGGGCTGCTTCACCTTGGCCAGCCCCCTGGTGTCTGGATAAGCACCCGCCCTAGAGGTGGTTGAAGCAACTTCTCATTAGGCAAATCACCAGCACGCAATGATTTTTTTGAGATTTTTTTTTTTTTAACGTGAACTATTTTTAATGTCTTTATTGAACTTGTTACAATATTGTTTCTGTTTTGTGTTTGGGTTTTTTGGCTGGGAGGCATGTGGGACCTTACTACCCTGACCAGGGGTTGAACCCTTCCAACCCCTCTGCATTGGAAGGCAGAGTCTTAACCACTGGACCACCACAAAGTCCTTCCATGCAGTGACTTTGCAAGAGGGAAACCAAATCAGGAAAACCACTGGCTGTGAAATGCATTAAAGCCAAGAACAAAGAGGAAAATGACACAAAGGCGTTATTTAAAATAAAGAAACAGATAAAATGGAGACATCAACTTTCAAGAGTAAGGAGCCCCAGAGAAGGGCAGGTCCAGTTTTTATTCCTCTCTGCCCAAATGCCAGGAAACGTGACCCCATGGACTGTATAGTCCCTGGAATTCTCCAGGCCAGAATACTGGAGTGGGTAGCCTTTCCCTTCTCCAGGGGATCTTCCCAACCCAGGGATCAAACCCAGGTCTCCTGCATTACAGGCAGATTCTTTACCAGCTGAGCCACAAGGGAAGCCCAAGAATATTGGAGTGTGTAGCCTATCCCTTCTCCAGTGGATCTTCCCAACTCAAGAATCGAACCAGGGTCTCCTGCATTGCAGGCAGATTCTTTACCAGCTGAGCTATGTGGGAAGCCATTTAAAATAAAGATATACATGAAACGGCTAAAATGGAGACGTCAACTTTCAAGAGTAAGAAGGGGCCCCAGAGAAGGGCAGTTTCCGTTTTTATTCCTCTCCTCCCAAATGCCAGAAAAATGCGTCTTACAGAAGCTAAACCCATCAAAGCGTCCTCTGGCCATGTAACTGGGGGAGACACTGGGTAATCAAAGCCCAGCTTGCTGCTTCAAAGTACACATCACAGGCTAAGGATGGCAACCTGCCCTGCAGGAAAGACAGCCGCTTAATTCTTTCTTTACGATGCTCACCAAACCTGTTTAACCAGAGACTCTCTCTTTTCGTTCCTGCATCTGCCAGAAACATTCCTTGGCAGGGATGGGGCTTTCTGTGAGATAAGGAGCCTTCGTTCTCTAGGTTCTCTTTGTTTTTACAGTCTCTCTTAATTAAGAGTGTTTTCCCTGTGTTTATATTGATCTGCGACCAAAAGCAACTGTGACAGGTATTCCACAGAATGGTACTCTTTGAGAATTTTGGATGGTGATGGTGACGCCACTGAGGTCAAGGGAAGAGGAAAAGGAGTTAATAAATACCGTGTTCCTACTATGTGCTAAGCTCTCGGAGGTATTGCACTGCTGCTGCTGCTGCTGCTGCTGCTAAGTCGCTTCAGTTGTGTCCGACTCTGTGCGACCCCATAGACCGCAGCCCACCAGGCTCCACTGTCCCTGGATTCTCCAGGCAAGAACACTGGAGTGGGTTGCCATTTCCTTCTCCAATGCATGAAAGTGAAAAGTGAAAGTGAAGTCACTGTAATCCTATGACATACATCCCACTGTCTCCTCTTTATAGATGAGAACACTGAGGCCCGCATAGCTGGCCAAAGAGTCCCATTTCCCCAGGCCAGGGATAGCCCATGTCTGGATTCTGAGTCCTGGCCCAGAGCACTTCTACCTGGAACAAGACACTCCTTAGTCCTCTGGGTGCCGGGACCCACTTGAAAAATCTGATGAATCTGGGTGTTCAAATGCAGAGAATTCATGGACCCATTAAGGTCCAGGATTAAGGCTCCTATGCTTCTACACTAACACTTCCAAGGGCAGAACACTGCCCGGATGCAGCAAGGGAAGGAAGGATCTACCTATCCCCACTGCCAACCTCTGCTGTGAAAAGACAAAAACCATTATGACTGGTGAGACCCTGTCCTCCCAGCATGCAACAGCTCCAAACATTTCACTGATCCCCACACTCAGCTTGTAAGTCGTTCCTGTTATTGTACCCACTTTACAGATGAGCAGACTTGAGGCTTGGGGAGACTGCTTGCGTTGCCAAGAAGTAAAGTCACTTAGAATTTAGAAAAGGAAAAAAAAAAAAAAAAAGGCGGAAAAGAAGAAGCTCCAAAGAGGACAAACAATCATTTTTGAGCACTTTGTCTCCGGCCTTCCAGGTCCCTCATTTAGTCTTCCCAGAAATGAGAACTAAGCCGGTGCCCAGCTCCCATCTTACAGATGATGCTGTTGAGGTCAGAACTTTTTAAGTGAGTCCTTCCAGACCACGGCGGGGTAAGATCTGAACCCGCTCCTGTTCCCATCCAAGACCTGTTCTCTTTCCTCTCCCCTTCCCTCAGCTCCCTAAGGAGTTTCAGAGGCTGTTCTTATCCTTGGGGTTGTAGATACAGAGGACAGCGGATCAGGCACTCGGTGGGTGGGAGGGAGGAGCGGCTTCAGGAAGGCTGCTCCTATTTAGGGGAACTTCCACGCTTAAACGCTTCCCTTCCCGTTCTCTCTGACCTTGGGTGGCTGCCATCACCTTAAATGCACAGTAATACACTCTCAGTCACTGTTCAATGCCCAGGGGAATGGTTTAAGGCCCTCCACCGGAGTGAATATTTTTATGCAGGCTATAATTTCTTTTAAGACCTTCACAGCGCTCCTGCAGCCTCCACCATGCCCTCTCCTCCGGGGAGCACGCGGCAGAAAGAAAAACCACTCTCTAATGAGGGGGCGGCGAGCTGTAGGCAGAGGAGCCCAGGCTGCGTCACCCCTGGGCCGAGCGTAGGGTCTGCTTCCCTATTATCTTCTCTTTTACCCCCTAAAATCCATCCTCAGTAATAATAATCATGACCAACATTTACAGAGCAGTTGCTATATGTCAGGCCCATTGTAGAGACCAACACTTACCCTCTCACTTAATCCTAACAGCACTGAGAGGCTGGTACCCCATTTTACAGATGAGCAGCTGAAACACAAAGAAGGCAAGTGCTGTATGAGTTATCCACGGTCACACAGCAAGAAACGGGGAAGCCAGACGAGACCCCTAGGGAGTCGGGGTTCCATATACAACACCGAAATACACTCCATCGAAGGTGGCACAGTGGTAAAGAATCTGCCTACCGATGCAGGAAATACAAGAGACACAGGTTAGACCCCTGGGTCGGGAAGATTCCCCTGGAGCAGGAAACGGCAGCCCACTCCAGTATTCTTNAACAAAGGTCCATCTAGTCAAGGCTATGGTTTTTCCAATGGTCGTGTATGGATGTGAGAGTTGGACTGTGAAGAAAGCTGAGTGCCGAGGAATTGATGCTTTTGAACTGTGGTGTTGGAGAAGACTCTTGAGAGTCCCTTGGACTGCAAGGAGATCCAACCAGTCCATTCTAAAAGAGATCAGTCCTGGGTGTTCTTTGGAAGGAATGATGCTAAAGCTGAAACTCCAGTACTTTGGCCACCTGATGCGAAGAGTTGACTCATTGGAGAAGACTCCGATGCTGGGAGGGATTGGGGGCAGGAGGAGAAGGGGACGACAGAGGATGAGATGGCTGGATGGTATCACCGACTCGATGGACGTGAGTTTGAGTGAACTCCGGGAGATGGTGATGAACAGGGAGGCCTGGCATGCTGTAATTCATGGGGTCGAAAAGAGTTGGACACGACTGAGCGACTGAACTGAACTGAACTGAATTGTAAATTTGTTATCATATTTTTTTTAAGTAAAAAGAAAAAAAAAAACTTTAAGCAAAGAAAATAGACACAAAACTATATGTACTAAATGTTTTGTTTATGCGAAGTCCCACAAAAACAGGCAGGTAAGTAAACCGTGCTTAGGAGGTAAAAGGCTAAACACACTAAAACTCTATGAAAGTCAGGAAAATGCTTTTCTTTGGGAAGAGAGAGGCAGGAGTCATGGGGAGGGGCAGTAGAGGGGCGTCAGGGATGCAGGCTACATTCTGTCTCTTAATCTGGGTTTTCACTTTTTAACAATTCATTGGGCAGATACTCATTTGTTGTGGGTGCTTTTTCATATGTATTGAAACAAAATATACATAATTTTCCATCACATCTAAATCATGCGCGACTAAGGCATAAATCTGATAAAATATGTGTAAGACCTGTACACTGAAAACCACCTGATATTACTAGGGTAACTGAGTAAGACCGAACAAATGAGAGACATGTCATGTTCAAGAATCAGATGAGTCAAGATGCTGAAGCATCAGTTCTCCACTGATCTGCAGAATAAGGAATTCTGAACACAATCAAAATCCCATCAAGCTTTATTTTTTGTCGAATATTTAATATTTTTGTTAAGCTGAGATGAAAACATCTTTTTGACAATTTGTTTTCCTACGGACTATCCATTCAAGCCTCTTCCCTGGTGGCTCAGTGGTAAAGAATCTGCCTGCAATGCAGGAGATGCAAGTTCAATTCCTTGGTCAGGAAGATCCCCTGGAGAAGGGAATGGCAACTCACTCCAGTATTCTTGCCTGGAGAATCCCATGGACGGAGGAGCCTGGGGGGCTACAGTCCATAGGGTCGCAAAGAAAAGAAAATATATAACTNTCAGGAAGATCCCCTGGAGAAGGGAATGGCAACTCACTCCAGTATTCTTGCCTGGAGAATCCCATGGACGGAGGAGCCTGGGGGGCTACAGTCCATAGGGTCGCAAAGAAAAGAAAATATATAACTGCTTCCACTTTTTCCCTTCAATCTGCCACGAAATGATGGGACTGGATGCCATTTGATGTTATTGTTCAGTCGCTGAGTCATGTCCAACTCTGCGACCCCGTGGACTGCAGCACCCCAGGCTTCCCTGTCCTTCACTATTTCCTGGAATTTGCTCAGACTCATACCTGTTGAGTTGGTGATGCCACTGAGTCACTATCTCATCCTCTGTCATCCCCTGCTCCTGCCATCAGTCTTTCCCAGCATCAGGGTCTTTTCCAATGAGTCAGTACTTTGCATCAGGTGACCAAAGTATTGGAGATTCAGCTTCAGCATCAGTCCTTCCAATGAATACTCAGGACTGATTTCCTTCAGGACGGACTGGTTGGATCTCCTTGCAGTCCGAGGGACTCTCAAGAGTCTTCTCCAACACCACAGTTCAAAAGCATCAATTCTTCCGTGCTCTGCTTTCTTCACAGTCCAACTCTCACATCCATATATGACCACTGGAAAAACCATAGCCTTGACTAGACAGACCTTTGTCGGCAACGTAATGTCTCTGTTTTTGAATATGCTGTCTAGGTTTGTCACAACTTTTCTTCCAAGGAGCAGGCATCTTTTAATTTCATGGCTGTAGTTGCCATGATTTTGGAGTCCAAGAAAATAAAGTCTGTCACTGTTTCCATTGGTTCCCCATCTATTTGCCATGAAGTGACAGGACTGGATGCCATGATCTTAGTTTTATTTCACACCACACCCAAAATTAACTTAAAATGAATCATAGTACAAGCATGTATGAAATATACAGCCATATGATTCTGATGCTTAAGTAGGTATAGATGATACACTGAAGATAAAGCAAATAAATAAGAATCAAGATCTTCAGCTTAAGAGAAGGGGAGCCCCCAAAGTACAGTTTTCTTTTTAAAAAGCGAAAGAAATGCTTGATTCTTCCCTTTATATATATCAACTTTCCCAAACAATGAATTTATTCCTCAGTATCCTTCCAAAGTGACCCATGAGGTTTTTAGTCTCATGACGGTTCACTGATATGCTTGATCACAGTGAAAGTTTCCTGGTTATGTCAAAATCTGAGGATCAAATACTGGCCAGTGCTTAGAAAAGTAAACAAACAAAAGACAAAGTTGTTATCAATATTAAGAAAAACACCTGCAGGAGAAAGAACACGTAGCTATAAGTCATTACATGGCCCAGCTGTGAACTCTATTACACAGTCATAAACATGTAAACATCCAATGTTGATTTAAGAAGAAACGGTGATAAACTCAACAGAAGAACTGAAGAGAAGAAGAGAGTGAGTGCAGTGGGAAGTTCTAGCTTCCCATGATTTGACTCCTGAAGGAATTCTCTAAGAGACTGAGGTCTCTGGGTCTGCTCTGTGTCAGAGCAGGAGGCTGAATAACGGCCCCCTCCCCAAAAGATGGACTTCCCAGGGTAGCTCAAAAGGTAAAGAATCTGCCTGCAATGCAAGAGACCTGGATTAGATCCCTGGCTTGGGAAAATCCCCTGGAGGAGGAAATGGCAACCCACTGCAGTATTCTTGCCTGGAGAATTCCACAGACAGAGAAGCCTGGTGGGCTACAGTCCATGGGGCGGCAAAGAGTTGAGCATGACTGAGCAACTTTCACCTTCGCCAAAAGATGTCCCTGCCCTCATACTCAAAATGTGCTCCCCTTACCTGCTAAAAAAGACTTTGCAGGTGTGATTAAATTAAGGATCTTGAGATGGGTAGATTATTCTGGATTCTTCTGGTGGCCCATTGTAATCACAGTGGTCCTTATAGAAGGGTCAGAGTCAGAGATGGAGATTGCAACAACAGAAGCAGATATCATCTGATGCAGCCATGAGCCAAGGACTGTGGGCAGCCTCTAGGTTCTGGAAGAGGCAGGGGACAGTTTCTCCCCTCGAGCTGCCAGACAGAAGCAACTTAGTGGACACTTTGATTTTAAACCCCTGAGACTCACTTCATTTTTTTTAAAGCACTGTCATTATCCTCATTCTATTTTTCTTTAATCTATCAGATTTTTTCTTTTTTATTCTTTTATAGTGAGAAGTAGAGTATCTCCTACCATATCAGTACTGTATCAGCAAACAAGGATGTCACAGTCATCAGCGATTTCAGCCCTCCAATAGGAGCCAGCAAGCCCTAAAGGCATGCAGGAAGGAGAAGAATACCTGCCATCCAGCAGCCAAAAACTGCTAGTTTTTCCAGTGGTCAGATATGGATGTGAGAGTTGGACCATAAAGAAAGCTGAGTGCCAAAGGATTAGTGCTTTTGAACTGTGGTGTTGAAAAAGACTTGAGAATCCCTTGGACTGCAAGGAGATCCAACCAGTCCATCCTAAAGGAAATCAGTCCTGAATATTCATTGGAAGGACTGATGCTGAAGCTGAAGCTCCAATGCTTTGGCCACCTGAGGCAAACAACTGACTCGTTGGAAAAGACCTCGATGCTGGGAAAGATTGAAGGCAGGAGGAGAAGGGGGCGACAAAGGATGAGATGGTTGGATGGCATCACCGACTTGATGGACAAGAGTTTGACAAGCTCCAGGAGTTGATGAGGAACAGGGAAGCCTGGCGTGCTGCAACCCATGGGGCTGCAAAGAGTCAGAAACGACTGAGCAAGTGAGCTGAGCAGCCATCAGACTGCAGCCACGCTCTACTCTACGGTGAGCCCCAGGAGAGCTCAAGATGTGAAACCCAGGATACTGGCCCTATAGCAGCTGAGGTGCATGTGAAAGGAACAGTTTCAGTGAGCCTGGACTTTGCACCTTCCCATACGTGGAAAAGTGCTAAATTACTTTACTTAGGATATCTGGTTTTCTTTAATTAACAATAATCTTTTAATGTTCAGACTACCTGCTCTTTGTTGCAAAACTTTGATATAATCTGGGTCCTTTCTTCACCTCCTTAGAGTAGTTCTCTCAGGGTTACTTGAGATGCTGCCTCCTAGGAAGCCCTCTCTGATCCCCACTACTGCCAGGCTGGGGCAGGCACGTTTTGTGGACTCCCATAGTCCCCTGTACCTTCCCCATATGGGGTCTGACCCCTCGCTTATGCCACCCCTACGCCAGCCCAGACCGCACTGGGCAGTCAGCGTGACTGATCTGACTACCCCACTAGAGGGCAAAGCTGTCTGTGTTACCACTGTGACCCCAGCATGGCCCAGCCAGGCCTGAGCACAGAGCTAGCTGGCATCCACTTTGGAGTTGAGAGTGGGAGACCAGGGTTCACTGGGGCCTCTAGCCTTAGGCACAGGCAGAATGCCCTTCTGCATCCTGGCCCTTTGGCTCTCCTCCAGCCAATTATTCTGGAAGCTGTGCACGTGTGTGTGTTTAGCCACTAAGCCACGTCCAACTCTCTGCGACTCCATGGTCTATAACCCACCAGGCTCCTCTGTCCATGGGATTTCCCAGGCAAGATACTCGAGTGGGTTGCAATTTCCTTCTCCTCTGGAAGCTGGGGCATATTGAAATAACACATAGCCCTAAATGCAGGTGGAATTTACTTGAAATTTGGAGACAAAGCGGAATGTGACATTTCCAACGTAACACTGGGAGCCAGTGACCTCCTGACCCTGGGCAGGGTCTTCTGTTAGCTATCTAAGGGTGAGTTCCCTTTGGTAGAAAGATAGAAAATAGTGGAACCAGTCCACACCGGTTGGGGCAACAAATCTGAGAACAGTAACCCCTTAGGTGTTTCCCGGGCTTGAAGGCTCAGCCTCGGGGCTGAAATGGTCAGGGCCGGGGAATGGGGAGTTGAAGGGATTCTTTCCCTGCAGTCTTCGAGATTTTTTTTTTTTCTTTTTTGGCCACGCTACACGGTTCACTAGACTGTCAGGGAACTCCCAGTGTTTTGAGATTCTTGAGTTTATAATAATCTGCTACTTGTGTAACTGAATTTCTGTAGAAAACGGTGGCGGAGACTGCTTTGGGCTGTTGTGAGATCCGAGGGCCACGCCTGACACGGATGCACACCCAGAACGACACAGCAGTGAGCGGTATAGCACGCATGCTGCCTGCCGGGATCGGCCATCAGTCACTTTCCAGATGAGAAACCGAACTAGAGGGAGGTTTTCAGCTGGCCTGCCCGAGGTCACACAGCTTCTCAGGCGCGGTGCCGGGATTTGAACCCAGGAACCCTCACGTGGCAGCAGGTACGGGTATCCCTCGCAGGTCCAGTGACTGGTGGGGAGGAGAGCGCCCCCTGGTGGAAGTCCTGTGTGAGCGGCAGAAGAAGCTACTGGGAGTGGATGAGGGGTGTCGCAGTGCGGGGGTCGTACCGGATAGGGAAGGGTGGGCATCTGCGTGGGGCTCACTCCTTCATTTCATCATAGTCCAGGGCAACTAGTCTGTACCAGGCAGGTTGTGGAGTAGGGATGGAGGAATAGGGAAGGAACAGCCCCAAACAACAGATAGCTACGTGCGTGACCTTGAGCAGGTCACCTTGACTTTCTTCTGCCCCAGTTTCTTCATCCGATATTGATGACACCTCTCTTAAGGTGTTAAGGAGTGATGATAAGATTCATGCCTTTTCTAGGAGGAGCCCAAAGGAGATTCCTTAACCCAGGCTGGGGTGGGGGGTAAGGGGTCTGGGTTTACTATCTGCTTGCTTGCTTAGTCGCTAAGTCACATCCGACCCTTTTGTGACCCCATGGACTGTAGCCCTCCAGGCTCCTCTGTCCATGGAATTTTTCAGGCAAGACTATTGCAGTGGGTTGCCATTTCCTTTTCCAGGGGATCTTCCCCACCCAGGGATCCCACTGCTGAGCCACCAGTGAAAGAAAGTGAAACTGATAGTTGCCCAGTCCTGGCCACTCTTTGCGATCCCATGGACTCTCCAGGCCAGAATACTGGAGTGGGTAGCTGTTCCCTTCTCCAGGGGATCTTTCCAACCCAGGGATCAAACCCAGGTCTCCCACATTGCAGGCAGATTCTTTACCAGCTGAGCCACCAGGGAAGCCCCAAATCCCTAGCCCCATTACATGGGGAAAACTGCCAATTTAAAATAACTTGCTAGAATCACACAGAGAGCTGTGGCAGTGGCAAGACAGAGACTTGAATTCAGGTAATTCCTGTTCTCAAAAGTTTCCAAACTGGAGGTTCCAGCCCTTCAGAGCTCACACTCCAGCCTCCAGCCCATCTCCCCGGACTCTTTCTGTTCCTTTTGAAAGCAAAGCTACTTCACACCATCCTAGCCCGCTGCCCCCCCACTCCCCACTCCCATGCCCCAACCCCACCCCAACTTGACCAACTGGCCAAACCACATACTTTCATCAGCCAAGCCAGTTCTTCCCCTAAGACAGAAAGAAAGACAGTGTTAAGTCGTGTCCGACTCCTGTGATCCCACGAACTGCAGCCCGCCAGGCTCCTCTGTCCGTGGGATTCTCCAGGCAAGAATACTGGAGTGGGTTGCCATTTCCTTCAGAGAATTCCAAAGCCAGCTGCTGAGACTGTACACTTTCATCCCNCCTAAGACAGAAAGAAAGACAGTGTTAAGTCGTGTCCGACTCCTGTGATCCCACGAACTGCAGCCCGCCAGGCTCCTCTGTCCGTGGGATTCTCCAGGCAAGAATACTGGAGTGGGTTGCCATTTCCTTCAGAGAATTCCAAAGCCAGCTGCTGAGACTGTACACTTTCATCCCACTTATGTCTGTGTCTTCCTGGTCGGGTGTTGCTGGGTGGGGAAGATGAACCCTGCCCCTGCCCTGGACCCTGTCCAGCTCTGATCTGGGCTTGGAACACAACCAGCATCAGATAAATGATCAAAGATGGGTAACTTAAAGACTCTCTGGGACTTCCTTGGCTTTCCAGTGGTTAAGACTCTGTGTTTCCACTGCAGGGAGGTGCAGGGATGATCACTGCTCAGAGAAGATCCCATATGCGATGCGGCAAGACCAAAAAAACATCATAATTAAAAAAAAAAAAAAGACCCTCTCTGGCTTAAATGGAAGGTAGATGGGAGCCTGGAGACCTGGATGCCAGGAGCTTAGAGGAGATTAGGTTGGATTCAAAGGAAAGATAGGAGGGGAGAGATTGAAACCAAATGCTACAGGCAGAAGGAACCAGACTCTCGTGACTCAGGCACTTGAAATGAGGAAATTCTTAACCAAGAGAAAGATTCAGTGCTAGAGAAACTGTCAAAGCCATTCCATGAACTGCCTGCCTGGAGCTGAAACAAATGCACCAAAGCTGCCTTGGCTGGATATGAGTGACCCCAAAAATGGAAGAAAAAGAGGCCAGTTGCAGACAGATATGTGTGTGGTATGTTCTGTCCTGCGTATCCAGTTCTTAAACCTGCAAAAGGTTCCCAAATATTGTGTTGGATGCACACATATGTAGTAAAAGAATGAAAAGTTATGTCAGAATAGTAACTCTAAGAGAGTGGTTTCCCGGGGAGGGCGGGGGCAGAAATATGACATCTGGGATATAAAATAAATTGTTTTTAAAAAAAGAAAACAAAACAAAAAACCTCTCCCATCTCTGTATTTGAAATAATTATTTCTAAAACAAAAGGGGGACTTCCCTGGTGGTACAGGAGAGGATACAGGAGACTCCCACCCCCCTCCCCGCCCCAGCCCCGCACTGAGTTAGAAATTTTTTTCTTTCCCTAAATAAATAAAAGGTAAAAATGGTAACATATAATAAAGTGTGTAGACACACTGAATCATGACAGTTCTTCAAAACCTGTCCTGTCTTGGGAATTCCCTGGTGGTCCAGTGGTTAGGGCTCCATACTTTCACTGCAAGAGGCCCAGGTTCCATCCCTGATCAGGTACCAAGGATCCCAAATGCCTGTGGCACAGCCAGAAAATAATAAAATAAATTGCTTAAAAAATAAAAAACACCTCTCCCATCTCGGTATTTGAAATAATTATTTCTAAAACAGGAAAGGGGGACTTCCCTGGTGGTACAGTGGATGGCAGTCCATCTGCCAGTACAGGGACGTGGGTTCGATCCCTGGTGCAGGAGGATTCCGCATGCCTCAGAGCAATCGGGTCTGTGCGCGGCAACTTCTGGGGCGGTGTGTTGCAACTTCTGAAGCCCATGTGCCTATAGCCCATGCTTTTTAGCAAGAGAAGCCACTGCAGTGAGAAATCCATGCACCACAACAAACAGAAAACCCTCACACAGCAGTGAAGGCCCAGTGCAAGCAAACAAATAAAAATTTTGAAAAAGGCTCAGGGGAGGAGGGATGTTAACCTTATGTGAAAGTTAGGGCAAAACAAAAACAAAACAGAAAAGAGGAGCTATGGAGCCAAATAATAATCAGATGCAGTTGTAGATAGAGGGAAGGGAGCAAGAGCCACGGCAGGAAAGACCTACAATTTTCTTTATCTCAGCCCTTGGCTGCCTTCCTGAATGTATGGGGCAGTGCCTTACTTTTATCTGCCCCCCCACACCGCCCGCCCCACTACAGGGTATGATACGTTGAGGGTGTCAGGAAGAGAGAGGATGGGGTAAGAGTGTTACTGAAGCCAACTTGGGTCCACTCACCTACCAAGAAGCAAAACCAATCTACTGATACCAGGTTGTTTGAAGAAAAAGTACAGCAGGGAGCCAATTGCAGGGATCCAATCAAGGAAAACGGGCACCTCGTGCTCAAAAGACCCAGACTCCCGGATGGCTTTCAGGGGAGGATTTTTAAAGGCAACATTTGGGGTGAGGGTTGCAGTGTATGGACTTTCTTCTGATTGGCTGATGGTCAGGTAACAGGGTGATGTTTCTGGAATCTTAATCATCAGCCTTCTGGTTCCAGGCAGTCTAGTGTCTTCTTTGTTTGTGGTCCATGTAGTCACCATCCTCCACCTATGGAGTAGGGGTCGGGGGTTCTTAGTGTCTGCAGAAAACTCAAAGATATGCATAGATCGTTGTGTGTATCCGTTGAGGAGGAACCAGGACTCTGCTTTATGCACAGAACCAACAAACCATTGTTTAAGACATCATTACTTTTCCTGCTCAGCCGCTCCTCCCTTGTCTCTGCATCCTCTCACTTTCCTAATTAGTAACTGCTGAAGTCTGTTCTTTGGAACTCCAAGAAGGCCGAAGAGACTAAAGCTTTTTTCTACAAACAAGAAATGGGGGACATAGAAGGGTTTTTGTACCTAGGGAGGCCCCACAGTATGCTGCTCAGTTTCAATCCCCCTTTCTTCGATATTCCTCAATCCTGATAGGAACAGGAGCCAGACAACAAACAGAATGCAGTTGTGAATAGTTAATCACAAACTCAGCAGGGGACTGTAACATAGTCAAGTCCCTCCCGTGACTCGGGCTTCCCTGTGGCTCAGACGGTAAAGCATCTGCCTGCAATGCGGGAGATCCAGGTTCAATCCCTGGGTTGGGAAGATCTCCTGGAGAAGGAAATGGCAACCCACTCCAGTACTCTTGCCTGGAAAATCCCATGGACAGAGGAGTCTGGTGGGCTACAGTCCATGGGGTCACAAAGAGTCGGACCCGACT
This sequence comes from Oreotragus oreotragus, assembly GCA_006410675.1. Lineage (NCBI taxonomy): Eukaryota > Metazoa > Chordata > Mammalia > Artiodactyla > Bovidae > Oreotragus > Oreotragus oreotragus. The sequence goes on from SJYX01011698.1 coordinate 120,289, forward strand.
GAGCGACTTCACTTTCCTTCCTTTCCTCATGTTACTCACAGCCAAGGATGCTCTTAGAATCCAGGGAAACCCTAGGCCCAGTATAGTAGGAAGGAAGCAAGACTCATCTTAAACTTCCCCTTTGCCCAGTTCTGGGTGCTGGGTGGGGTAGCTTTGCAGAAGGGAAGGCAAAGAAACTAAGCAGAGCTGGAGAAAGAATATTTGGGGCAAGGAATAAGCCAGAGAGCTGATGGGCCATGGCTTACCGCCAGATAGCAAATCAGGTTCTAGAACTGTAAGGCTTGGAGGATCCAAGCAAAATAAAGCCCCAGCAACTTATAGAACGCACCCACCACACAGCCTGCTGGAACCCTGGGGCTGACAACCCCCAGAGCAGCCTCTTAAAATCCATCATAGTAGACTAAATTTAAAGTCACCCAATGAGAAATTCTCTGGTGGTCCAGTGATTACACCTTGATGCTTTCACTGCCCAGGGCTCCTGGGTTTGATCCCTGGTCAAGGAACTAAGATCTTGCAAGCCACACAGCACTGCCAAAAAATAAAAATACAAAATTAAGTCACCCAGAGGGTGTCTGATGAGAAGTAGCTGATATGGGGGAGCACAGGGTCAGCCGTCAGTCACCAAATAAGATACGTGAGCATCTCCTGGTCCAGGGGAAGAGAGATAGGATCTACCAGAGATGACTCAATCACTGAAGAATCTACGCTGGGAATCTCGGAATCTTTGCTCTGTAGACTGAGATTTGGGAAAACTTGATTGCTCTTTAGAGGAATTTGAGAGACTAGCAAATCTCTCATTCAAATCACTCATTCAACAAAATAATTATTGAGTACCTACTGTGTGCCAGACACTGGAGACACATCAGTAAACCAGACAGAAGTTCCTGCCTTCATGGAGAGCATATTCTGGAGGGGAAAGGCAGAATGAAAATGTGAATCAATATATAAGATACTTCAGGAGACTTCCCTGGTGGTCCAGTGGCTAAGACGTCACACTCTGGAACTGCACTGAGATCCCATGCCATGATCTTTGTTTTCTGAATGTTGAGCTTTAAGTCAACTTTTTCACTCTCCTCTTTCACTTTCATCAAGAGGCTGTTTAGTTCTTCACTTTCTGCCATAAAGGTGGTGTCATCTGCATATCTGAGGTTATTAATATTTCTCCCGGCAATCTTGATTCCAGCTTGTGCTTCTTCCAGCCCAGCGTTTCTCATGATGTACTCTGCATATACGTTAAATAAGCAGGGTGACAATATACAGCCTTGAGGTACTCCTTTTCCTATTTGGAACCAGTCTTTGTTCCATGTCCAGTTCTAACTGTTGCTTCCTGACCTGCATACAGGTTTCTCAAGAGGCAGGCCAGGTGGTCTGGAGACGTGGTACAGCCAAATAAATAAATACTATTTTTTTGAAACAAAAGATGCTTCCAGGTAGTGATAAAAAGCTATGAAGACAATTTTGTATATATTTAATAAACACATTCAAAACTGCCTCTATGCCCGGCATTGTTATTGTAGGTGCTTAATCGCTCAGTCGTGTCTGACTCTTTGTGACCCCGTGGACTATAACCTGCCAGGCTCCTCTGTCCATGCGAATTCTCCAGGCAAGAATACTTGAGTGGGTTGCCATGCCCTCCTCCAGGGGATCTTCCGACCCAGAGATCGAACCCCAGTCTCCCCTACTCCTAGTGGGTTCTTTACCGTCTGAGCCACCAGGAAAGCCCATTGTAGAGGCTTAGAAAATATTAATTCATTTCATTTTTATTAAGTACCTTACTCTATAAATTACAGCAAGGTCTGGGGTTGGGGACGAAGGGAATTCTGCTTGTGTCATCTATGACAGTCTCTTCCAGAGGGGGCTGGCATTTAAGCTGAGAACAGAAGATGAGCCAGTCTCAATCTCTAGGCCAAGCATTTCAGGCAGAGAGCTAGTGCAAAGACCCTGAGGCCAGCTTGCTGTTTAAAACACTGAAAGAAGGCCAGTGCTCAGGATGAGTGGACCATTCTGAGCATAGAACAGAGTGGGCCCAGATGATGTCAAACAGCAGCCAGTGGACAGATCCCCCAAAAGGGCCTCATTGGCCACCACGAGGGACCTGAATTTAACTACCATGGTGATGGAAAGTCTTGTCTTGAAATCTTGAGAATCTTTAGAATCTTGTGAACTATAGGAATTTGCAGTCAAGTTCATCTTAAAACATGATTAGACTCTTAGACCTCTGCAATCTTGAAATTTCTATTCTAGGCCAGAGCCCTTTCTCTCAAAACATGGCTAGGATTTCCCTGGTGGTCCAATTGTTAAGAACCCACGCTTCCACTGTGGGTTCGATCCCTGGTTCTGGAAAAGTTCCACATGACAAGGTGCAGCAAAATAAAAAAAAAGGCCAAAATGTTCTCTACAGTCTCAGTTCTAACCTCTGACACCCAAAGGTGTCTCCTGAAATCAGAGAGATGAGAAGAGGCTGGCCTACACTTCATTACCATGAAGCGGGTGCGAGTCCTTAAGTTTCTCCTTTGCCCTGTTCCAGAGGGTCCTGGGAGGTCCCAAGTTCAGCGTCTAACCTGCCAGTCCACTTGGCTCTTCTCCGGGATAACTAACAGCTATCTTAAACTTCTCGGGACCGAAAGAGAATTCCTGATTTCCCCTCCCTCCAGTAAAACTTGCTTCACCAGTTTTCCACCTCTGTTTGTCCCTTCTATTTGTCTCCTTCCTCACCTCTGTAAAAGGAAAGCATCATGTTTCCACTTGCTGAGGACAAAAACAAAACATTAGGGAAAGCATTGGTTTCACTAGAAAATACATTTTTCTGGGTTATCACATTCTGGGGTTGCTCACTGTCTTTGCAACAGACTCTGTCCCCTCTACTGCAACAGTCTTTTGGAATAAAAAGTCTCTCCTTACTCTCTAGAATTGTTAGTACCTGACAGAGTACAGTACAGAATTCACCCTGAATTCCTTCACCTTCAAACCAACTGTGTCAGGAAATACATTAATACATTCAAAATAAATCCATTTCTTTCTCTTCTCACTGGTAGCCACTCTGCTCCCTGCCATTAGCATCACTTGCCTGGACCTTGATTGCACTGGGCTCCCAGCTTTTTCTTCCCCTGCTCCCCACTCCCCAACAGTCCCTTCTTCTAAAGGCAGACGGAAAGATCTTTTGAAATGCAAAAAGAGGGGAATTCCCTGGTGGTTGCTACTCTGCACTTTTCACTGCGAGTGGCTTTGCAACGCAACGGACACCCGACACCAATTTGATCCCTGATCAGGGAAGAGCCCACTCGCCGCAGAGCAACTAAGCCCGTGTGCCAAACTACAGAGCCAGCACCCTAGAGTCCACGAGCCTCAAATACCGAACCCTTGTGCTGCAACTGCTGAGCCCCATGCACCCTGGAGCCCTTTCCTGCAATAAAAGAAGCCGTAAGAAGCCCACACACCACCACCAGAGAGTAGCCTAGGGGAAGCTCGGGAACAGCAACAAAGACCCTCCACAGCCAAAGAGTAAAATAAATACACAAGTCTTTTTTTAAGAAATAAGAAAAAAATGCAAAGAGAAAATGAACGTTTGAAGGGGTGAGGGGAAGAGGCCTGGTGGTTTCTGGGATGATGGTAACTCTCTGTATCCCCATAGGATTTTCGGGTCACATGGAGGATGTACGCATGTGTGGAAATTTGTGCATTTCATTGTGTGTAGAGCTACCTGGGAAGTGGCAAGGTAAACCAATATTAACTCTAGCATGCTAGATGCATGCTAGTTATGATATGCTTGCAGATGTGTTTAGAAGTGAAGGATACTGGTGTCTGCAACTGTCTTTGAAATACATTAAAAAGATGAATTGGTACATAACAAAGGAAAGATAGTTGAAATGTTATCAGTGGAAGCTAGGTGGTGAATATACTGGTGTCTACTGTATGTTTTAAAGTTTTCCTAATAAAACGCTAAATGAAAATGCAAAGCAAACAGAGTAACTTCCTGCTAGAAACCCTTCCATTGCTTCCCCTTTCATTAGAAATAAAACACAAAATCTTTTCCGTGACGTCCCTGTCAACCTCAACATCCTTATACCCTACATTCAATCTGTGATGCAACAGACATTTATTGAGCATCTACTCTATGCCAGGCACTGCCCCAGATGCTGGGGTACATCATGAATCTGACACTGTAACTGTCTTCTGCCTGGAGGAGCCCTTTCCCTTGGCCACCTCTGAGATTCCTTAAATTGTCTTGATTTGCAAGTTTCTTTACACAGGGGTGGGTGCTCTGAGAGGGCAAGGTTCTCTCTGTTACTCATAGCTGCACCGGCAAAGTCTTATTTACAATTAGACCTCAGTAACAATTAGTCAGAAGAATATTAGCTTTGCATTTGTTTAATATTTGTTATATATGTACCTGGCCCTGTTTTAAGCTATGTACACACATACCTGGTGGCTCAGACGGTAAAGAGTGCGGGACACCCAGGTTCCATCCCTGGATCAGGAGGATCCCCAGGAGAAGGAAATGACAACCCACTCCAGTCTTCTTGCCTGGAAAATCCCATGGACAGAGGAGCCTTGCACGCTACAGTCCATGGGGTCACAAAGAGTTGGACACAACTGAGCGACTTCACTTTCACTTTTTCACACACATACCTATCTTTTTATATTCTTTTATGTTTGGCCTCTTATTTGTGAGATCTTATTTCTCCGAACAGGGATTGAACAGGGCCCCTTAGGAGTGAGAGCCCAGAGTCCTCACCACTGGACCACCAGGGAATTCCCACACTTACCTATTTAATTCGAAAACAGATCCCCATTTTACAGATGAGTTAACAGAGTCACAGAGAAGTTAGGCTGTGAACTCAAGTAGTCTGGCTTTAAACATCATGGTTCTAACCACTGTGCTATACTGCGAAGTGAATGAATGGTTTAGTCAATCATTCAGACTGGCCTAAGTTCAAATTCTAGTTGAGCCCCTTTGTTAGCTGTGTGGCCTAAGGCTCTCTGAACCTAGATTCTTTATTTTTTGTTTGTTTGTTTTGTTAACTAATTAATTTTTATTGAAGTACGGAGAAGGCAATGGCAACCCACTCCAGTACTCTTGCCTGGAAAACCCCATGGATGGAGGAGCCTGGTAGGCTGCAGTCCATGGAGTCGCTCAGAGTCAGACACAACTTGAGCAACTTCACTTTCACTTTTTATTTTCATGCATTGGAGAAGGAAATGGCAACCCACTCCAGTATTCTTGCCTGGAGAATCCCAGGGATGGAGGAGCCTAGTGGGCTGCCATCTATGGGGTTGCACAGAGTCGGACACGACTGAGGCGACTTAGCAGCAGCAGCAACACGGTTGATTTACAGTGTCATGTTAATTTCAAGTATACAGCAGGGATTCAGTTACACATGCCTATTTACATACATATATATGTGTATAATTAATATATGTAGATATACGTGTGTCTATATATATACATACATATTTATATATACATTACATATGTGTATATAAATATATATATATAGGTACACATGTATATATATTTTCTTTTTCAGATTCTTCTCCATTACAGTTTATTACAAGATACTGAGTATAGCTCCAGGTGATATACAGTAGGTCCCTGTTGGTTACATATTTTATATTTATGTGTGTATATGTGACTTGCTTCTTGGCAGGAAAGCTATGACAAACCTAGACAGTATGTTGAACAACAGAGACTTTCCTCTGCCAACAAAGGTCTGTGTAGTCAAGGCTATGATCTTCCCAGTGGTCATGTATGGTTGTGAGAGCTGGACTGTAAAGAAGGCAGAGACCCGAAGAATTGATGCCTTCAAACTATGGTGTTGGAGAAGACTCCTTCGAGTCCCTTGAACAGCAAGGAGATGGAACCAGTCAATCCTAAAGGAAACCACCCCTGAATATTCATTGGAAGGACTGATGCTGAAGCTGAAGCTCCAAAACTTTGGCTATCTGATGCAGAGAGGCAACTCATTAGAAAAGACCCTGATGCTGGGAAAGATTGAAGGCAGGAAGAGAAGCTGGGGCAGGGGATGAGATGGTTAGATATTATCAGCAACTCAATGGACATGGGTTTGAGCAAGCTCCAGGCGTGCTGCAGTCCCTGAGGTCACAAAGAGTTGGACCCGACTTAGTGACTGAACAACAACATATATATGTAAGTATATTGTGTGTGTGTGTGTGTGTGCACGCGCTGTGCTGTCTTAATCACTCAGTTGTGTCTGACTCTTTGCAACCCCGTGGACTGTAGCCCGTCAGGCTCCTCTGTCCATGGGATTTCTCAGGCAAGAATACTGGAGTGGGTTGCCATGCCCTCCTCCAGAAGATCTTGCCGACCCAGGGATCGAACCCAGGTCTCCCTGAGCTCTCCTTGCAGGTGGATTATGTACTGTCTGAGCCACCAGGGATGCCCAAATATATATGTACATGTGTATATATATATATTTTTTATTTTTTTTTATTTTTTTGCCTTTTTCAGATTCCTTTCCATTCAGTTCAGTTCAGTTCAGTCGCTCAGTCATGCCCGACTCTTTGCGACCCCATGAATTGCAGCGGCCAGGCCTCGTTGTCCATCAATAACTCCCGGAGTTCACTCAAACTCACGTCCATCGAGTGGGTAATGCCATCCGTTACAAGTTATTAAAAGATACTGAGCATAGTTCCCTGTGCTATACAGTGGGTCCTTGTTGATTATGTATTTTATATAGTTAAAGGTCCCGTCCCCCCTCTTAGTTCATGGTGAAGATGTAAGATCCTGGAGGAAACCGGCTCAGACCCACCACACAAGCCCACACGTGAGCACACACACCCAGATAACAGTGAGGAAGTAGGCAGGAGCTGGGGAGGGCGGCGCGGGGTCCCCGCCAGGCACTGGGGTGTGGCCTCCAGGAGGTGGCCAAAGTCTCCGGCTTGCAGGTTCCTCCCGTGGGTCCACGCCCTACCTGGGGCGCGGGGAGCGGTCTCCGCCCCCTCGAACCAGGGGGACCTAGGACGGTTGGGGAGTGTGTCCCCGACACCAGGCGGCAGCAGTCGTCTGGGAGAAAGAAATCCGGCGGCGGGGAGAGGCTCCCGCCCGCACGCAACGGGAGAGGCTCCCGCCCGCACGCAACGGGAGAGGCTCCCGCCCGCACGCAACGGGAGAGGCTCCCGCCCCGCCTCCCTCGGCCGGATTCCGGCGGGGAGGGAGGGAGCCGCCCCGCCCCCGCCCCCGACGGGCCGGGCCGCGTGGGGCGTCTGAGAACCGGAGAAGCCGCCGACCTGCAGCGATGGAGGCGGCGGGCACCTGGGCGCTGCTGCTGCTGCTTCTCCTCCTGGTGGTGACGCTGGTGCTGCCTGCGACCTGGGCCCGAGGCCACCTGCCCCCGGGGCCCACGCCGCTGCCGCTGCTGGGCAACCTCCTGCAACTCCGGCCCGGGGCGCTCTACTTGGGGCTCCTGCGGGTGAGCGGCCGCGTGACGTCCCGGCTAGAGGAGAGGGGGTGAGACGGGTGCCGGAGCCAAGAGGCGCGAGGGGACCCCAAACCGGGGGACCACGCAGAGAAGCCCTTGAGTATCCTAGAGGATGCCCCGGGATGGGGTGGGAGTAAGGGTCCCGGGCTGAGACAGTTGAGGGAGTGACGGTGAGAAAGGAGGCTAGGGTGGGGATGGCGCTAGGAGAGGCAGAGAGTCCTGGAGAGGGTGTGAGGGGTCGGAAGCAGGATCCAGAGTGGCAGGGGTCCCGGGTTGGAGAGACTGGGAGAATCCTAGGAAGGTTGCAGCGGGGTGCAGGGAACCGGAGCTGAGACAAGAGACCTCAAGCAGAAGAGACCGTAGTGGCTTGTCCCACTGGGAGAGGTAGCGGGGAGACACAGGTGAGTCTCCTGAGGAGGGAGCAGAGAGTGAAAAGAAGGTGTCCCACCCCACCCCACCCCCCGCCCCTCACGCGGGGGCGTTGGAGGCTGGAGGATTCCAGGAATCTGTCTGCCCAGACTGATGAGGATATGGGCTGGAGACGGGTCGGGGGGATGGGGATACGGCCAATACGGCCTAGAGACGGGTCGGGGGGGGCGGGGGAGGGGAATACATGGAACTCAGCTAGGAGGGAGCCGGAAGCTCCTGGGAAGGAGAAAGGCGGGGAGAGAAAGAAGGCTGGGGTAGCTCCAACCTTTTCAGGGTCGGGGGGAAGTGAGGAAAGGCCAGAGGTTCCCCATTCTGGGGTCCTCCATACAAGGCAAGGCCGGTTGCAATCTTGTTTGGAGAGAGAGTGCTGGTGCTTGGTGATATCTGCTCCCAAAATTTGAGGATTTAGCAGTGATTCAAAGGGGTGGTTAGTTTTTGGGGGGTGCGGGGATTAAGGAAGCCCACTGTTATCATCCATGCCCATTTTTGCCGCTATATGTCTGAGTTGTGGAAGTAATGGTGGGTCTTGGGTCGTCCTGGGGTCAGAAGTTAGGGCTTTGCAGGGTAAGGGGATGGGGACCAGAGAGTGTGTTGGGTGATGGAGTTTGGGGAAGGAGAGCTTTTGGGGGCAGGGGGCCAGGAGCCTGGTACAAAACAAGAACTGAATCTCCCAAAGGGACTATTTCCGTTTGGAGTGAGGCAGAAGCAGAAGGGGTTCCTCTTAGGTGGTTCATCCAGAGACAAGGGGTCGCGATGGAGACACAGAGCCTTTGAGAGGCAGCAGCCTGCCCCACATCGCTCACGCTTCTTGCTCCCTGCTCCCAGCTGAGTAAGAAGTACGGACCGGTGTTCACCGTGTACCTGGGACCCTGGCGGCCTGTGGTGGTCCTGGTTGGGCATGAGGCTGTGCAGGAGGCCCTGGGAGGTCAGGCCGAGGAGTTCAGCGGCCGGGGGATGGTGGCAACGCTGGACGGGACCTTCGATAGCCACGGTGAGTCACCAGGGGAGCTGGAGGCTGCTGGGTCCCTTCACTCAGAGCCTGCCACCATTTATTGGCCTGTGGCCATCTGTGCGTCGTTCAGGGTCTCTGGGCCTCTGATTCCTCATTTGTAAAATGGGATGATAACAGTGCCTATTACCTGATGGTACTGAAGTTTGCTCAAAGTCAGCACTCATTCGTTATCTGGTTGTAGTAGTTATTACTGCTCCAGGGGAAGCCAGAGGGTTGGGAGGAAAATGGAGAGCGTTTGAGACACTGGGAATTAATGGGCAAACTCTCAAAATGTACAAATGAGTCTCTGTGTTAAGAGTGAAAGCAGGATGCCAGTGCTGGGTGCTCCAGGGGACACAGCAGTGAGTAAACAGCCTCAGCCCTGCTCTCCCGGAGCGCACAGGTCAGGAGCAGACAGACCTGTCGCCTGATAGTGACAGGCCAGAGAGGTCAGGGCTGGCCTGCGGGAAGCCCTGGGACTGGTGGAATTGGAGGAGGCGCCTGGCCCAGCCTGTCCAGGAGGTCTTCCTGAAAGGTGGGGAGTCTGAGCTGAGACTCATAGGATTAGGGGAACAGTGCTCCAGGCAGAGAGACCAGCACCTACGAAAGCACGGAGGTGAGATAAGCATGCGTTCATCGGCTGACAACTTTTCATTACACCTGGCTGGGTGCTGGGAACACAGCAGTAACAAAAGTAATGACGTGTTTCACTGTGGAAGTGATGAGCTGTGTGAGAAGACAATGGAGGGAGAAACTAGACTTCCAAAGCCAGGTGGCGCTAGTGGTAAAGAACCCCCCTGCCAATACAGGAGACGCCAGAGACTCGGGTTCGATTCCTGGGATGGGAAGATCCCCTGGCGGAGGAAATGGCAACCCAGTATTCTTGCCTGGAAAATAATTTCATGGACAGAGGAGCCTGAAGGGCTACAGTCCATGGGGTTGCAAAGAGTCAAACATGACTGAGCATGCGCTGTCCTGAAAGCAGGGCAGAGGGGACCTTTGCTGGCCACAGGAGCAGAGGGAGTTGAGGGGAGAATAGAAGGAATCAGGGAAGGCTTCCTAGAGCGGGTGACACTTAAGCTGAGACCTCAAGGCTGAGTGGAGTTAGTTCAGTGAGGAGGAAGAGGTGAGTGGTCCAGAGGGAACAGCAGAGGCAGAGAGGCCATGCTGACGCCTTTGAGGAAGTGAGAAAAAGCCAGTGTGAGTGCGTGAGGAACAAAGCTGGAGACGTCTGCGGAGCCTGATCATGCAGAGCCTGAGTCAAGCCGGACTTTGGGTTTTCCTGGAAAAGAACAGAGTCAGAGTTAGAAAGGTCCTCTGGTTCCTGTGTGGGAGTCCAGAGAGGGGCTCGGGCTGGACCAGGGCTGGGGTCGTGGAGTGGAGGGGAGGTGGTCGGGAGAGGAACACAGGACTCTGGGCAGGGAATGGGATGCTCGGTGGCTGAGCCAAGGAGAGATGCTGAGGCCAGTGTGGGGCCCAGTGGAGGGATGGGTGGGCAGGGGACATCCAGAAGGAGGCATCCAGGAGGCCACTGTGGGCTGGCATTCTACAAGCGGAAACAGCTCAGAGCAGGGAAGGGTCTGTCCAGAGCAAGTCTCTTGGATAAAGAGGAAAACAGTGCAGTTCCGTCCTCCTCCTTCCCTGGACCCAATGCCCGTGCTTGCGTGCTAAGTCACTTCAGTCATGTCCGACTCTTTGGAACCCTATAGACTGTAGCCCGCCAGGCTCCTCTGTGCTCTGTCCATGGGATTCTCCAGGAAAGAATACTGGAGTGGATTGCCATTTCCTTCTCCAGGGGATCTTCAGGCCAGTGTGGGGCCCAGTGGAGGGATGGGTGGGCAGGGGACATCCAGAAGGAGGCATCCAGGAGGCCACTGTGGGCTGGCATTCTACAAGCGGAAACAGCTCAGAGCAGGGAAGGGTCTGTCCAGAGCAAGTCTCTTGGATAAAGAGGAAAACAGTGCAGTTCCGTCCTCCTCCTTCCCTGGACCCAATGCCCGTGCTTGCGTGCTAAGTCACTTCAGTCATGTCCGACTCTTTGGAACCCTATAGACTGTAGCCCGCCAGGCTCCTCTGTGCTCTGTCCATGGGATTCTCCAGGAAAGAATACTGGAGTGGATTGCCATTTCCTTCTCCAGGGGATCTTCCCAACCCCAACCCGCCTCTCTTATATGTCCTGGATTGGCAGACAGGTTCTTTACCACTAGGGCCAGCTGAGAAGACCTGCATAAATGTTAAGATAGATGGATAGAAGGGTGGGAGGGAGGGAGAAAGAGGAAGAGGAAGGAAGGATAAATGGATGGGTGGGTGAATAGAGGAATAAAAAGATGGATAGAGAGAAGAAAGGAAGACATCTTCATTCACCTCAGTGAATTATCCAGACACAAGTCTGGATAATCCCCGTTAATGACTCCCCAGGAGGTCAGCCTCTGATGCAAGGTTTGGCACTGATGGAGCACCTCCTGAGTCCTCCTCCCTGGACTAGGCTCATATGGACCCAGGACAGGGCACCTCCCTGGGAGGAAGGGAGGAAGGGAGGAGTCCTGGGGATCAGGGGGAGAGCCGGTCTCTCCTTGAGCCTAGCTGTCTCTGCAGGGGTGTTCTTCTCCAACGGGGAGCGATGGAGGCAGCTGAGGAAGTTCACCACACTGGCCCTGCGGAACCTGGGCATGGGGAAGCGAGAAGGCGAGGAGCTGATCCAGGCGGAGGCCCGATGTCTGGTGGAGGCTCTCCAGGGGACAAAAGGTCAGCAGGGCCGCCCAACTCTGGCAGGAACTTCTCTCCTCGGGGCTGGGCTGGGGGCTCTGTTTACTCCACCTCTGTCTTCCTCCGCCTCCGTCCTCCCTGCTGTCTCCCTGAGAGCTGGCACATCACTCTTTCTGCCTCTTCTTTTTCTTTGTGTGGGCTCAGTTGCTCAGTCATGTCAGACTCTTTGTGACCCCACGGACTGTAGCCCGCCAGACTCCTCCGTCCATGGGATTCTCCAGGCAAGAATACTGGAGCAGGTTGCCACATCCTCCTCTAATAGATCTTCCCAACCTAGGGATCAAACCTGCATCTCCATCTCCCGCCCTGGAAGGTGGATTCTTTACCACTGGGCCACCTTTCTCTATTTTTCTGTTGTTCTCTCCTGTAAGTCTCTCTCTAACTCTCTCTCTTTTCTCCCCTGGCCAAGCCAAGCCAAGTGGCACGTGGGATCTTGTTCTCTGATTAGGGGTTGAACCCTCGCCCCCTGCAGTGAGAGTGCAGACTCTTAGCCCCTGGCCCCCCAGGGAAGTCCCCATGCCTGACTCTCTTTCCCAGTCTGACCCTCAGTGTCTCTCCTTCGCTGACTCTGCCTCCCTATCTCCCTCTGTCTCAGTCTGCTGTCTCTGTCTCCCTCTGTGCCTGTCTCTTCCTGGTGGTGTCGGGCCCCTCTTCCATCTCTGTGGACCAGCTCTGCCCAAGCCAGTCCCGCTCTGCCTGTCTCCATCACAGCCTCCCCACTGTCCCCCCTCCCCAGGACAGCCGTTTGACCCCTCCCTGCTGCTGGCCCAGGCCACCTGCAACATCATCTGCTCCCTCGTCTTCGACCTCCGCCTCCCCTACGACAATGAGGAGTTCCAGGCCGTGGTCCGGGCGGCTGGCGGCATTGCTGTGGGGGTCAGCTCCCCGTGGGGCCAGGTGAGTGGCTGGGACCCCTCTCCGGCCACCTTCCCCAAAGGTCTTCCAGGTAACCCCAGAGCGCCCTGTCCACCTGCCCCTCCTCCCTGGTGCAGGGCCCCCGGGAAAACAGCTGTCGTTCTCCCCGCAGACCTACGAGATGTTCTCCTGGTTCCTACAGCGCCTCCCGGGCCCCCACACGCAGCTCCTCGGCCACTTGGGCACTGTGGCCGCCTTCGCCACCCAGCAGGTGGGGCAGCACGAGGGCAGCCTGGGCTCCGCAGGCCCCGCGCGCGACCTCGTGGATGCTTTCCTGCTGAAGATGGCAAAGGTGGGTAAGGTTGGGGTTGGGGGGCCTCCTGGCTGGCCCCCATCCCCGGGTGGTATAGCTAGGATGCTCTGTCGGCCTCCCTCTTTCCCTCTGTGAATGCAGGTCTGAGTCCCTTGCATCTTCTCCTCCCTCCAACCTCGGCCCCTGCCCAGGCCTCAAGCCCCTTGACCCGCTGCTGTCAACCCTCACGGTCACTCCCCCCCACCGCCCGCCTACACAGCACAGTTCCTATTAATTACAATGGTTTACTTATGAAACCTTGCAATTGCAAATTACACTAAGAAAGCCCTCTTTATTAACTGAGAACAACCAGCATATGGGAAAATTCGCATTACGATGACCCCTGTGGAAATAACTAGTTTTTAATTGTACATGCTTTGCAATTAAGGGAGATATTCAGGGCCACAGTCTTTGAATACATGCAGCCACCCTGCATGTTCATGGAGAGAGAGGAATTTTTTTCTTAACTCTGTGGCCCTACTTTATTTTTTTTTTTTTGGGCCATGCCACTCGGTTTGTGGGATCTTAGTTCTCCAACTGGGAATTGAACCCAGGCCCTCGGCAGTGAAAGTATGGAGCCCTAACCACTGAGCTGCCAGGGAATTCCCATTTCCTTTCATTTTTTGAATTAAAAAGATTTAATTATATTTGAGATGAACAGATATTACTGTATATAAAATAGATAAACAAGGACCTACGGTCTAGTACAGGGATGTATATTCAATGTCTTGTAATAACCTATAATGGAAGAGTTTGAAAAAGAATATAGGTAGTATGATTCAGTGATGTGTGTATAGCCGAATCTCTATACATTCTGTATACAATCGGTATAACTCTGCTGTATCCTGGAAACATCATAAATCAACCAGACTTCTGTAAAAAATTAAAATGTAAAAAATTTGGAAGTTCTCCGGTGGTCCAGTTGTTGGGACTCCACACTTTTGCTGCCAAGGGCCTGGGTTCGATTCCTGGTCACGGAAGTAGGAGCCCACAATCTGTGTGGCATGGTCAAAAAAAAAAAAGAAACATACAGTTTAGTAGTGTTAGATATTAATTACATCATCACCACCCATCGCCAAAACTCTTTTCAACCAGCAGAACTGAAATTCTGTACTCGTTAAAAGACCGCTCCCCCTTCCCTCCTCCAGGCCCCGGCCACCGCCTTCTACATTTTGTCTCTATGAATTTGACTACTCTAGGCACCTCGTGTGTGTGTGTTAGTAGCTGAGTTGTGTCCGGATCTTTGTGACCCCGTGGACTATAGTCTGCAGGGCTCCTCTGTCCATGCAGTTCTCCAGACAACAATACTGGAGTGGGTAGCCCTTCCCTTCTCCAGGGGAGCTTCCTGACCCAGGGATCGGACCCAGGTCTCCCACTTTGCAGGCGGATGCTTTACCGTCTGAGCCACCAGTACTTGTCCTTTCGTGGCTTATCTCATTCAGCATGATGTCCTCAGGATTCATTATCGCTCTGCCTCGTGACAAGATTTCCCTCCTTATTAAGGCTGAATTGTATAAATATAGCACATTTTCTTCATCCATTCATCCGTCAGTGGACACTTGGATTACTTCCACCTTTTGGCTCAGTTCAGTTCAGTCGCTCAGTCGTGTCCGACTCTTTGCGACCCCATGAATCGCAGCACGCCAGGCCTCCCTGTCCATCACCATCTCCCGGAGTTCACTCAGACTCACGTCCATCGAGTCCGTGATGCCATCCAGCCATCTCATCCTCGGTCGTCCCCTTCTCCTCCTGCCCCCAATCCCTCCCAGCATCAGAGTCTTTTCCAATGAGTCAACTCTTCCCATGAGGTGGCCAACGTACTGGAGTTTCAGCTTGAGCATCAGTCCTTCCAAAGAAATCCCAGGGCTGATCTCCTTCAGAATGGACTGGTTGGATCTCCTTGCAGTCCAAGGGCCTCTCAAGAGTCTTCTCCAACACCACAGTTCAAAAGCATCGATTCTTCAGCGTTCAGCTTTCTTCACAGTCCAACTTTCACATCCATACATGACCACAGGAAAAACCATAGCCTTGACTAGGCGGACCTTACTCGGCAAAGTAATGTCTCTGCTTTTGAATATACTATCCAGGTTGGTCATAACTTTTCTTCCAAGGAGTAAGCGTCTTCTAATTTCATGGCTGCAATCACAATCTGCAGTGATTTTGGACCCCCAAAAAATAAAGTCTGACACTGTTTCCACTGTTTCCCCATCTATTTCCCNTGCTGTCCTGTGCTTTTGCATCCCCATCAGAGTACAGATGATGAACGAAGAAGTGAGTGTGCCAAGTCATCACTCTTTTTAGTAGTACCTCATTTGTGTATAAGTCATCATCTTTATCCCATCTACTTTAAATAAACACAACCATTGACTTAGGTTTCAATGTATATTTAGTGTTATTAGATAATTCTATTAAAAAGCACTACTTTACATTGTGAATATAGGCCTAATTTAGTCAAATCATGTCTTGTATAGTGCAAAGTGACCCCAAGTGTCTAAATCAATACAAAGAAAAACATATTTTGTTGATTGTAGTACCTGAACTTGGAATAATATTCCAACTCTTTGTGACCCCATGGACTGTAGCCTGCCAGGCTCCTCCGCCCATGGGATTTTTTCAGGCAAGAATACTGGAGTCAGTTGCCATTTCCTTCTCCAGGGAATCTTTCAGACCCAGGGATCAAACCCAGGTCTCCTTCATTGCAGGCAGACTCTTTACTGTCTGAGACACCAGGGAAGAATTTACTATAGACACAGAAAGGATCAAATAACATAATGACTATGCTATGAGGTTTGATTCTCTGAAGTTTGTTTTTTATTTACACAGACTCAAAGAAGAAAGATCTAACACTGACTTTTTCTTGATGAACAAAGCTATATTGATAGCTGAGAAAAAAAACAACCTATTTATTTTTACAGTCAGCAAATTGTAATCTATAGTCTTCCTTTTATACATTGCCCCAAAAAGGCTACTAATTTCTGTGGATCTAGCAGTTTCAGAAATGGAACATTTTATAAGTGATATCAAAGTAATACAAAAGTTCCAAAGTAAGATACCTGGAATTGGAAATCCTGAGAAACTACTTTGCACTTTCCTCAAGGTGCTCATTTAATATCGTTTCCTAGTGCTTGGCAGATTCTCATTCTCATCTCTGTCTCACTGCACCTGCATGCAAAGATAAATGGAACATACCCATCTGAAAAAGAGAGAGAAATGATATTTCTGGACTCAGCAAAGAATTGAGGCAGAAAGATTTGGTGGGCTCCCCAAAACCCAGTCGATGTTTCCTCTGGTGTGAATTTAAACAGAAGTGTATATGGAGTTTTAATTAAGAAAATATATATATATATATTACTTTCTTGAGCTGTTATAAAGGAATGATTATCTAGTAGTATATTGTTCCCAACAAACCAGATGAAACTTTAGTACATCCTTCCAAATCCCCTGATTTAATCTTGAAGTGAGCAACACAGAACAAAAGAACCAATTTGCTTTCTAAGAAACAAATGTTTAATCATCACACTGGACCCAAGCCAAACTGTGAAATCCTCGGGACTGGCAAAACACAAAAATAAAAACAAAAGACATATTTTTTTTTTCAAAGACACTGCCAGCACTATCTAGTATTATTAAGTCTGTCTGGTTTGTCTTTAGCAAATCTAATTGCCCTATTTCTCTATCCATTTTCCACTCCAGTATCTCACCTTAGCTTCCTAGAGCTTTCAGATATATCCCTGAGCCTCAATTTAAGTATGTAGATAAATAAGCCACACACACAAAAAAAGCATTGAAACATTGTTTAAGAAGTGTCAAAGGTATTACTTTTCCCCCCAGGGTTTTTGTATTTTAAATTTAATTTAAAAAAAAAAAATTCTCTTGAGCTCCCATTCTGTTCCAAATCCTGGAAAAGAGTGAAGAGGCCTGGACCCTGCATCTGGGTTTTCAGTCTAGCAGGGGAGACAGAATTGTAACAGATGACCAACCCACACTGAATTAAGGTTAAGACAGAACAGTGTTAAAGTTACAGAGAAAAGTGAGAAATTTTACTCTCTATTTTGGATGTCATAGATGCCTTGGAAGAAGTACTGAGGGTGAGGTATTTGTAGGACTATAATCTGGAGATACTTGGGAGGAATTGAACATTTGATTCTGGGACTCTGTAAAATATCAGGGCTGAGGATATTAACTTGGAAAGCATCTGTGTCATCCGTTCTGAGATAAGAGAGATATTTGTAAATGAGCAGTTTGCAAAGTCTATAACTTGGACTAATCTCATGAGATACTCTGGAGAAAACAGGGCTCCAGAAGCAAATAAGATTAAGGAGTACTACATGTTTTACCACAGTCAGCTCCTGGTCTTGTTTTTGTTGACTGTATAGAGCTTCTCCATCTTTGGCTGCACAGAATATAATCAGTCTGATTTCGGTGTTGACCATCTGGT
>SJYX01011698.1:137628-175319 GCA_006410675.1 Oreotragus oreotragus
TTCATGATCTGAGCCACAGTCAGCTCCTGGTCTTGTTTTTGTTGGCTGTATAGAGCTTCTCCATCTTTGGCTGCACAGAATATAATCAGTCTGATTTCGGTGTTGACCATCTGGTGATGTCCATGTGTAGAGTCTTCTCTTGTGTTGCTGGAAGAGGGTGTTTGCTATGACCAGTGCATTTTCTTGGCAAAACTCTATTAGTCTTTGCCCTGCTTCATTCCGCATTCCAAGGCCAAATTTGCCTGTTACTCCAGGTGTTTCTTGGGCTTCCCTTGTGGCTCAGCTGGTAAAGAATCCGCCCACAATGCGGGAGACCTAGGTTCGATCCCTGGGGTGGGAAGATCTCCTGGAGAAGGGAAAGGCTACCCACTCCGGTATTCTGGCCTGGAGAATTCCATGTATATGGAATCCTGTATAGTCCATGGGGCCGCAAAGAGTCGGACATGACTGAGCAACTTTCACCTTTTGGCTAGTGTGTGAATAAAGCTCGATGAACATGGGTGTACAAATGTCCTTCGGGATCCTGCTTTCTATTTTTTTTCCTTGCTTTCTACTCTTTTGAATAAGTCCCCAGAAGTGGAATTGCTGGATCCCATGGTAATCCTGTTTGTGGCTTTGGAGGTACAGCAGTCTGTACCATTTACCATAATAGCTGCACCCTGCTCTTTTTGTGTGTGGCCGCACTGGGCCTTCATTGCTGCGCTTGAGCTTTCTCTAGCTGCGGTGAGCAGGGGCTACTTTTCTCTGTGGAACACAGGCTTCTCACTGCAGTGGCTTCTCTTGCGGAGCTGGGCTTTAGGAGTGTGGGCTCAGTGGTTGTGGCGCACAGACTTAGTTGCCCTGCAGCATGTGGGATCTTCCCGGACCGGGGATCAAACCCATGTTTACTGAGTTGGCAGTCGGATTCTTAACCACCGGGCCGCCAGGGAAGTCCCTGCTGCACCCTTTCATGTGTCCCCTTGGTGATAGGGGTTCCGGTTTCCCCACATCCTCATCAACACTTGTCATTTTCTGTTTGGGTTTTTTTTTTAATTGTAGCCACTCTTTCATTTTTAAACCATTTCAAGCCAACAGAAGAAATGTCAAGACCCGACTTGCCCATGCATTTTATTTAAACCCCCTGACAAAGCTTTTCACTTGCTGCCCTATACCCTAAACGTGGCTGTGCTGGGTCTCTACTGCCCGCAGCATGCGTTGTCTGAGCCCCTCTGCTTGGTTTCTCCCAGGAGAAGCAAGACCCAAACACAGAATTCACCACCAAGAACCTGCTGATGACGGTCGTGTATCTGCTGTTCGCTGGGACGGTGACTGTCAGCACCACGATCCGCTACACTCTGCTGCTCCTGCTGAAATACCCTCAGGTCCAAGGTAGGAGCCTTCTCCACCAGCCGGGCCCCGGAAACAGGAGGGAGGGCTCGAGAAGAATGTTCAGGAGAGTGGGCAGTCTGAGCCCGAGCCTGGAGATGAGAATGAGCCCAGACATCCAGGGTGCCTGAGGAGCGGGAAGTGTGGGGACTGCCGGCTGCAGCCTGAGGCACAGTGAAATGAGAAAGGAGGCAGATGTCTGCGGCCTTGCTGCCTTAGTGGTACATTGTATGCCTCACCCTGAGCAGTGGGGAGCCATGGAGGGCTGTTGGGCAGGGGAGGGCAAGGTCAAATTAGCATTTTAGAAAAATGTTTTGGTCTGTCATGAAGAAGTAGGTTGTACGGTATGAAAGAGGATGCCAGGAGGTCAGGGTGGAGCCAGGGCAGGGACCTGGGTGGGAGAGAACAGGGCTGCGCCAGGCTGTGAGGAGGGAAGAGGGGGCCTGGTGGGCAGGTGGTAGAGGATGACAAGGGAGGGAGGCGTCCAGGGACAGGCCCAGGGCTCTGGCCAGGGGATGGGGGAGCCGTGAGGCCACCCTGAGATGGGGGCAGAGGGATGAGGAGCTATTTTAGGGGAGACGCTGAGGCCGTTGCGTGCATGCTCAGTTGCTCAGTCGTGCCCAACTCTTTGCAGACTGTAGCCCGCCAGGCTCCTCTGTCCATGGAATTTTCCAGGCAAGAATACTGGAGCAGGTTGCCATTTCTTCTTCCAGGGGATCTTCCCAACACAGGGGTCGAACTTGAGCCTCCTACATTGGCAGGCGGGTTCTTTGCCACCGAGCCACTGGGGAAGCCTCANCTGTAGCCCGCCAGGCTCCTCTGTCCATGGAATTTTCCAGGCAAGAATACTGGAGCAGGTTGCCATTTCTTCTTCCAGGGGATCTTCCCAACACAGGGGTCGAACTTGAGCCTCCTACATTGGCAGGCGGGTTCTTTGCCACCGAGCCACTGGGGAAGCCTCATTTGGAGACAGTTTGAGTGTGAGGAGCCTGGGACCACCAGGGGGAGGCATCCAACCCGGATCAGAACTGAAGATAAAAAACAAACGGGTTATCACAGCACAGGCAAGACCTGAAGCTGTGTTGGTGAGGGAAGGCTGGGAGTGTGCCCCAAGGCACTGCAGCATTTCAGGGGCAGGCCGCTCCATCAAATGCCATCGAGCCAGTGGGATGGGATGACAGGGAAGCTGGGACCTGGTGGCCTTGGTGGAATGGAGTCAGCTGCGATTTCAGCTCACTAGGCCTCAGTGTCCTTATCTGGGAAATGGGGCTATGTAATGGCTACCCCACCCCCACCCCACCACCACAGGATTGTTACGGGAATTGGAAGAAGAGAGATGTGATGCCCAGCACACAGGATGTCCGGGCTGTGGAAGGCCAGAGGACTGTCCCTTCCTGCCCGCCAGCCTCACCCCTAACCAGAGCTGATCAAGAAGTTGGGAGTCCCTGGTGGTCCAGTGGTTAGGATGCCACGCTTTCACTGCCAAGGGCTTGGGTTCAATCCCTGGTCAGGAAACTAAGATTTGGGCAGCACAGCTAAATAAATAAATAAATGTTTTAAGAAGAGTAAGAAGGTGAGATGTCCAAGGGGAGATCAAAGGACCCCGCCCAGCCTTTGACCTCCAATTGTCCTCTTCTTGCCTGCAGAGCGGGTGCAGGAAGAGCTGATGCGAGAGCTGGGGGCCGGCCAGGGGCCAAGCCTGGGGGACCGAGCCCGCCTCCCCTACACGGATGCGGTTCTGCACGAGGCGCAGCGGCTGCTGGCACTGGTACCCATGGGAATACCCCGCGCCCTCACCAAGACCACCCGCTTCCGGGGGTACACCCTGCCGCAGGTAGGTTTTCCGGTCAGCCAGATCCAGCAGCTATCTCTCCCCTGAGCCTTGGCTCCGAGTCCCTTGCTGTCTTTGTTTCTGGATCTTGGTCTGTTTTCTGTGTCTTCATCTTCCTCCTCTCTCTCTCTCCTGTCTGGATGACATCTTCCTCTCTTTCTGTCCTTGTCTTTGCACCTCTGTTTCCTTCTGTGTACATTTTCTCTTGCATTTTGACGCCGTCTCTGAGCCTGTTTGCCCGTGTGTCCAATGGATCCTAATTCTTTGTTGTTCAGTCACTAAGTGGAGTCTGACTCTTTGTGACCCCACAAACTGCAGCCCACCAGGCTCCTCTGTGCCCCGCTATTCTGCCTCCTTCCATTTGTGGCTGAGACAGTCAGATAAGGTGACAGGCAGGGAAGCAAGTTGAGAATTGAAGGCCAACGGAGGCCTCTCCCCTCCACGCTCCCCATTCCCCTCCTCGCTGCAAAGGCAATCAGGCTCTCCTTCCCTCCACACCTACACACTCAGTTCCTGCCCCTTCATTCGAGAGCAACTCACAGCTAGCACCACCAGGGGGCGACATCTCCCTGGAAACCGCAAGTGCCTTTCTGGCAAGCTGCTCCTTGAGTTTGTTGTAGAATCCAACTCAAAGCAGTTAGAATCCAGTCCTGCTGTTTTCTAGCTGAGACCTGGAGCAAATCACTTCGCCCTCCATCTACTTCTCTACTAAATCGGAAACAATAATATTATCAATTTGAAATTGTAAGGAATCTGTGAAATGAGGCTTGTGAAACACCAAACGAGAGACTTCCCCCGTGGTTCAGTGGTTAAGACCCCCATACTTCCAGTGCAGGGGGCACAGGTTCAATCCCTGGTAGGGGAAGTAAGGTCCCACATGCCATGTGGCGTTGCCAAAAAGAAAAACCCCAAAACACCAAATGAGCTGTGCAGAAAGTGGGGCTCCTACGTACCCCACAGCAGCAACTATTGGTAAACCAAGGACCATTGCAACTACAATAACTATGATAATGGCAACAGCAGTTACAGGCATCAGTGATCAAGGACCTGCTCTGTGCCAGATAGTATTCTAAATGCTTTGCACGTATTACCTTATTTAACCTTCAGAGCAACACTATAGCTTTATCATGCCCACTTTACAGATGAGGAAACTGAGCCTTGAGAGGTTAGATTTGCCAAGCTCACCCAGCCTGTGAACAGTAGGGGTAGGATTTAAGCCCAGCGCCTATGCTCTAACCATTGCTATCTGTCTTTCTCTTCTTTTTTTAAATCTTTTCTGAACAGCAACAGTATGACCTTCTCCTCAGTGCTCACTCAACCTTCCCAATTCCGAGCCCCAGTAGCCAGTGTCTTTAATAAAGGAGGTCCCTCACCCCCTCCTCAGACTCCCGACCTTCGTTCACCCTCCGCCATAGTCTTGGGAACATGGGGACTATGATCTCAGCTAAAGGGGCTGCCCCTCTCCCCAAACCTGAGCAGGGGGATGCCTTCATGGACAGCCCTCACCCACCCACCCTTCACTTTCAGAAGACCATAGTGGCAGAAAGCTGGACTCTGAGCTAAGTGGCTTAGGGTAGCCACAGCTTAATCACAGCGTACCCTCAAGGTATAATAACAAATATAAAAATAATAAGCTCTGCCTAGCCATGTCCAGATGTTGCCTCAAGCAAGTTGCTTAAGATCTCTGAGCCTTTGTTTTCCCATCTTTTTTTTTTTTTTTGGTTGCGCAACTTGCAACTATTAATAGTTCCCTGACCAAGGATCGAACCTACGTCCCCTGCGGTTGAAGCACAGAGTCCTAGCCATTGGACTGCCAGGGAAGCCCCCCATCTTTAAAACAGGGATCATATTAGTAACTGTTCCCTGGACTTGTTAAAAGAAGAAGGCAATGGCAACCCACTCCAGTCCTCCTGCCGGGAAAATCCCATGGACAGAGGAGCCTAGCTGGCTATAGTCCATGGGGTCGCAAAGAGTCAGATACACCTGAGCACTCATACATACCTGCAGACTTGTTAAAAAGATTTAGTGAGTTTGTGTATCTTTGTGAGTAAGTATAATATGTGTATATAGTATATATGAGGTAACATATGTAATACTTAATAAGATGCCTGATCTGTAAAAGTACTCAGTAAACATGATGCCGCTATGTTTTGTGAGTCCATTTCCCCAGACTCCAGACTGCTGTGCTCTGCCTTCAGGAACTGAAAACCTGGGGGATGAGGAATATTTGTAGTTTGGGGTGTTTTTTCTATTTTTTTATGTCCCCACTGTTTTCCAAGAGCTTAAGCCAGAATTTTGGAGGGAGGGCGGGGTTGGGGGGCGCTGTACTGGGTCTTCGTTATGGCGTACAGGCTTCTCTAGTTGCCCCTCGGCATGAGGGATCTTCATTCCGCAACAAGTGTCCCCTGCGTTGGAAGGCAGATTCTTAGCCACTGGGCCACCAGGGGACTCTGGATATTTGTAGCTTTGTTATGACNCAGAATTTTGGAGGGAGGGCGGGGTTGGGGGGCGCTGTACTGGGTCTTCGTTATGGCGTACAGGCTTCTCTAGTTGCCCCTCGGCATGAGGGATCTTCATTCCGCAACAAGTGTCCCCTGCGTTGGAAGGCAGATTCTTAGCCACTGGGCCACCAGGGGACTCTGGATATTTGTAGCTTTGTTATGACCTCCCCTGGTGGCTCAGATGGTAAAGAATCTGCCTGCAGTGCGGGAAATCCCTAGGTCAGGAAGATTCGATCCTGGGTTTGATCCCCGGGTCAGGAAGATTCCCCTGGAGTAGGAAACGGCAACCCCCTCCAGGTTTCTTGCCTGGAGAATGCCATGGACGGAGGAGCCTGGCGGGCTGCAGTCTATGGGGTCGCAGAGTCGGACACGGCTGAGCGACTTCCCCCTCCACAGGGCACAGAGGTCTTCCCCCTTCTCGGCTCCATCCTGCATGACCCCGCGGTCTTCGAAGAGCCCGAGGAGTTCAACCCAGGCCGATTCCTGGATGCGGAGGGGAAGTTCAAGAAGCACGAGGCGTTCCTGCCCTTCTCCTTAGGTATCTTCTGGGGCCGCCCTGCCCACTCACCGGTCCCCCTGTGCCTGGCGGGGAGGGCGGCTGGCGCAGCGCCACCTCTCTCTTCCCTCCAGGTAAGCGCGTCTGCCTCGGGGAGGGCCTGGCTCGGACCGAACTCTTCCTCCTGTTCACCGCCATCCTGCAGGCCTTCTCGCTGGAGGGCCCATGCCCGCCGGGCGCCCTGAGCCTCCAGCCGGCCATCAGTGGCCTTTTCAACATCCCCCAAGCCTTCCAGCTGCAATTCCAGCCCCGCTGACCTCCACCCCACCCCACCTGCTGTGTGGACCAGATGACAGAGGGAGCCTTGGGAGGGTGGCAGCCTCGACGGTGGGCATGGACATGGCTGTGTCTCCAGAGCCACGCGTCTACACCACAGACAGCCTCATTCACACCCGTGAAGGTGTATATTCACACATGTACGTTCAGCCTCCACATCCGCAGGGTTATCAGCACCCAGACACACCCACGAGAACCGTAAGGCAACTGCGCCACACGGCTTTCTAAAGACAGAAATTCAGCCCATCTGAAACCACGACCACATGCCCAGATAACCCACCAACTCAGCACACAGCACAACCACCCTGGACTCACAGCCCACACGCGGACATTCAGCTGTGGCCTTTACAACTCACAGAAATGGGCACAGTGTTTGTGGCCCACACGCCCTCTGAGCGCATCAAAATTTACTGGTGCCACTGTCTCTGGGAGCCTGCAGCAGAGACCCCAGGCTGGGTCACATCACCACACACATGTCCTCAGAGAGGTAAGTCCCTTGGTGACCCTACCGCTCTCCAGATATAAGACTGTCCCCATCCACAGGCCCCCAACCGTCGAAGGACACAGCCAGCCCATGTGTGTGTGACACCAGCCTGACTGCTGGATATCTCCCCGCTAAGACACAACACAGCCTCGGGGGCCACAGTTGCGGCCTCCTCTGCACCTTCAGCCAAGGGCATCCCCTTTGCAGGTACCCTGATCCTCAGATGCCCCCAAATACAGACACACCCCAGTGTGCAATTGTGCACACAAGCCTGGGGACCAGGTGAAGCTGGACACAGGTGGACCCTCAGGCCAGGGTAGTGCACACGCGCACACACACACACACGCACACACACACACACACACACCAGAGTATATCAGGGATTGAACCCATGTCTCTTCTGTCTCCTGCATGGGCAGGCAGGTTCTTTGCCACTGAGCCTCCAGGGAAGCCCTAGCCTCCCCTGCTCGCCCCCCGCCCCCACCAGCACACACACTGACCCACCGCCCTGACTGCGTCACAGTCCCAGCTAGACCCCATGGAAGGAGCCAGATTCCAGTGCCGTGTCAGGGAAGAGGCCAGTTCTGACGTCCTTGCCACTTGGAAGGTCCCCGATTTGCAGTAAAAGTTTGTTTCTGACCCCGGGGCTGGGCCTAGTCTGAGTGTGACAGTGTCCATCATTGTGAGTAAGGGGTGGGGACGGGGGTCCACCCCTCCCTCGAGGCTAGGCGGAACTGAAAAACAGGGCCCCCGCCTACCCTGGCTGTTGACATCAGTAGCAGATGTGGGAGGGGGAGGGGAGCTGTCCTAGGCCTCACTTCCGGTGAGGCTGGTGGGGGGGAGGGGCAGGACTGGGGGGCGGGGGCTTGGGACGGTGGGGGGACCTCAGTTTGGGACAGCCTGAAGGTGACCGCCCAGCACCCTGGGCACCCTCCCAAACTGAAAGCAGATGCTGAAACACAAACCCTACCCTTCACTCTGGCCTCTCCTGCCACCCTTTCCCTCCCTTTTCTTCACAAGGGAGCCAGAAGCATCTTTTTATTTGTCAACTATTGGTAAGGAAGTTTTCAAATATACAGTAGTAGAGAGAATAGGACATTGGGCCCATGACCCGGCCTCATTCGATAAGCCATCAGCTTTCTGCTAATTTTATTTCCTCAGTTGTTCTCTTACGATGATTTTAAAGCCAATCTCAGAAAATAATTGAATACACATTCCTAATAGGAAAAGACATTCCCCCTGCCAACTTTTTTTTTTCCCTTTCTTATTTTCTTTTATAAAGTCAATATGTTGGACCCGACGATTTTTTTTCTTTTAAAATACTCGTTTATGTATATATTTATGGCTGTGTTGGGTCTTCATTCCGGCACTCCAGATCTTCATTGCAGCGTGCAGGCTTCTCTCTAGTTGTGGCTCACAGGCTCAGTAGCTGAGCCTAGTTGCCCCGTTGCGGGCTTAGTTGCTCCCCTGGCACGTAGGATCTTATTTCCCTGACCAGGGATCGAACCCGAGTGCCCCGTATTGCAAGTCAAAGTCTTAACCACTGGGCCCACCAGGGAAGTCCCCCGTCTCCTGCAACATTTTGTTAATGACAATTTTCAAACATGAAGCAAAGTTGAAGGGATTGTTCAGGAACATCCATGGGATACCACCTACATTCCCCCACCTTGGTTGCCCTGCTTCATCAGTACATTTCTACCCACCTGCCCATCCAACTCTTTTTATTTTTTTTTTTTAAGGCATTTTAAAACAAATTTCAAAGACTTCCGTGGCAGTCCAGTGGTTAGGACTCCACCCTTCCACTGCTGGGGGTGAGGTGGAGGGAACAGGTTCAGTCCCTGGTCAGGATACTAAGATTCCACATGCCATTCATCGGCACAGCCAAAACAAACAAAAGATTGCAGATATAGGCCACTGAAAGCTTCAGCAATGCACAGATTGTTGGCTAAAGTTTTGTTTTTGTTTTTTTTTTTATAATTTTCCATGATGTCATCACTATTTTTTGGCTTAAGTTCTACAAAGGTAGCACAGAACAGTGATAGGATAAAAAACAGAAAGACGAGACTGGGGTCACATCTTAACTTTGCCACTTTCTAGTTAATGATGCCTTCACTGAGGGTTGAGCATCTAAAAGACATGCAAGTTAACATGCTCTCAAAGTAGAGGGCACCAGTTTGACCCCTGGCCAGGGAGCTAAGATCTCACATGCCGCATGGCATGGCCAAAGAAATAATTAAAAAAGAAAACAATAAAGTATTTACTTAATTTAAAAGAAGGGATGTGAAAAATTCTGGAACTTCACAGGCACCAAAATATATGTTACGTTTTTGGATTTGTTATTATTGCTACTTTTTATGTCCTGGACAGAAGAGCCTGGTGAGCCACCCACAGTCCATGGAGTCACAACAGTTGGACACGACTTATCGACTGAATACTCACTCACTGTTTATGTCAGGAGGACACGAAAAGGCATGAATGAGGTTTGAGGTTTGCTCTTTTTATTTAAACTAAGGCAGTGGGGATGTCCTTGGTCTAGTGACTAAGACTCCATGCTCCCAATGCAAGGGGCATGGGTTCGGTCTCACGGGACTAAGTTCCGACATACCGTAAGGTGCCACCTAATTAATTAATTAAGGCAACAACTAGCTTTCCTTTACTAGTTCACATTCAGGAAAATTTGGAACCAGAAATACCAGCAAACTCATTTATTTATGGAAGGATGGACCTTGGACTGCATTAATACGAAAGTTGACGTATTAGAATGATTGCAGTAGCAAGCAAAGAAGAACATAAACTCAGAATGGCTTAACAATAATTATCGGACCCCACAGTAAAAGTATTCGCAATTAGTGTGGTCTTCAGTTTTTTGGGGGGAGGAGTGGGTAAAATATATCCATTTATCATTTTCACCACTTGTAAGTGTATTAAATACCTTCACAATGTATAACCATCACACTATCTATACACAAAACTTTCATTATCCCCAACAAAGGCTCCTAACTTATTAAAACAACTCCACCTTTAAAATCTATTCTTTTTTTTTTTTTTTTTTTTTGCCATGTGTCTCTCGGGATCTTAGTTCCCCAACTGAACCCATTCCCTCAGCACCGAAAGCTTGGAGTCCTAACAACTCGACCGCCAGGGAATTCCTTCCCTAAAAGCCACTGTTTAGAAGTCACAACTCTGGGGTTTCCCTGGTGGCTCAGCGGTAAAGAATCCACCTGCCAAAGTAAGAAGCACGGGCTGGATCCCTAACCCAGAAGGATGCCACAAAGGAGCTGAGCCGGGCCCCGCAACTGCTGAGCCTGTGCTCTAGAGCTCGGGAGCCACAACTGAAGCCTGAGTGCCCCGGAGCCGTTGCTCCACGACCGGAGAGGCCGCTGCAACCAGAAGCCCGCGGCCTGCAACTCGAGAGTATAGTCTCTGCTCAACGAAACTAGAGAAAAGCCTGCAAGCAACAAAGACCCAGCATAGCCAAAAATAAACAAAATGATTTTAAAAAGTCACAGCCACGATCCACATTTTCACACCTATCACAGTTAGCTCTTTTGCAGTGTTAGTGTTCCTCTCTCCCCAAAGGTTCCAGAAATGTACTTTGTGGTCGTATTTACTCAAATCAGCAAGCACTCAAAGGCTCACCACGCAGTGCCCTCATCTGGATGCTGTACTCAGTCACCCAGTCATGTCTAACTCTGCAACCCCATGGACAGTAGCCCACCAGGCTCCTCTGTCCATGGGATTTCCCAGGCAAGAATACCGGAGTGGGTTACCACTTCCTTCTCCAGGGGATCTTCCCAACCCAGGAATCAAACCCACGTCTCCTGCAGTGGCAGGTGGATTCTTTACCATTGCTCCACCAGGGAAATCTTCTTATTGAAATGTAGTTGATTTACAATGTTGTATTAATTTCAGATGTACAACACAGTGATTCAATCATACATCTACACAATTATATAATTCTTTTTTATACTCCCTTCTATTATAGGTTATTATAATGTATTGAGTATAGTTCCCTGTGCTATATGGTAGATGCTTGTTATCTATTTTTTATATAGCCAGGTATATATTTTAATCCCAGGTTGTTAATTTATCCCTCCCCCTTTTCTCCTCTGGTAATGCCACTAATTTCTTGAAGAAACTGGGTCACATCCCGCATTTGGCTGATGGCTTCTTGGGGGTGCTACTCACGAAGATGTCTTTCCATTGCCAGGAATTCCCTGTAAACTGGGAGTTAGATCAGATGCAGGCTTATCCTGGCAAGAGCTCCTCGCTAGGGAGTGCTGGGTCCCTTGCCAGCATCAATAACAAACTGTCCCATGTAATGTGTCCATGTCCTGATGCCCCTGTTAGAAAGTTTCCCATCAACCTCTCACTTACTGGTCTCAGTAAAGCCATATTTATGTATTTACAGCTGTCCTGGGTTTTCACTCCTGCAAGGGCTACTTTCCAGTTGCTGTACATGGGCCTCTCATCGAAGTGGCTTCTCTTATTTTGGTTGCTGGGCTCTAGAACACAGGCTCAATAGTTGTGGTGCCCACAGGCTGAGGAGCTCTGCAGCGTGTGGGATCTTCCCAAACCAGGGATCACACCTGTGTCCCCTGCACCGGTAGGCGGATTCTTTACCACTGAGCCACGGGGAAGCCCGAGATCTTTGAAAACCAAATCAAATCAGGTCACTCCCCTAATCAAACACTTGTGCGCTGTTGGTGGGAATGTAAATTAGTGCAGCCACTATGGAAAACAGCTTGGAGGCTCCTCAAAAACTTAAAAACAAAATTGTTATACAGGATCCAGCCATCCCACTTCTTGGTATATATCTAAAGGAAACAAAATCAGTGTCTCAAGAGATACCTGCACCCCTGTGTCCATGGTAGCATTATTCACCATAGCCAAGGCACAGAAAGAAATCTGTGTCAGCAGATGAGTGGATAAAGAAAATGCGGCACAGGAACATCCCTTGTGGTCCAGTGGCTAAGACTGCGCTTCCACTGCAGGGAGCAAGGGTTCAATCCCTAGTCAAGGAAGTTTCACACACTGTGATGCAGCCAAAAAAAAAGAAAGGGAAAGGGAAAGTGACATAGATAAGTAGCAGAATATTGTTCAGCCGTAAGAAAGACGGAAATCCTGCCATTTCTGACAAACATGGATGGACCTTGTAGACATTATCTGAGTGAAATTAAGTCAGACAAACTGTAGTATGATCGCTTATAAGGGGAATCTAAAAAAACTGGGAAATCACGAAACAGAAAGGGGTATAATGTATTAGGTGCCTGGTAATCATGGTTAATAATACTGTATTATACATATGAAGGTTGCCGAGAGAATAGATTATTTTAAAATTATTTATTTATTTAAACTGGGGCATGTGGGATCTAGTTCCCTGACCAGGGATTGAAACCCCCGCCCCTGCCCGCCCCCTCCCCCCATAATTGGCAGCATGGAGTCCTAGCCACTGAACCACCAGGGAAGTCCCAAAAAGAGATTTCTTTTTTTTTTTTTTTTTTTTTTGCCGTGCAACTCAGCATGCAGGATCTTAGTTCCCTGACCAGGAATTGAACCTAGTTCCCCTGCAGTGGAAGCAGAGTCTTAACCACTGGACCACCAGGAAAGACCCCTGAAAGTAGATCCTAAACATTCTGTTAACAAAAAAAAAAAACTGTCACTGTGTAGTAATGGAGGTTAAACTAGACTTACAGTGGTGATCATTTCACAATATATACAAATACTGAACGTCTGTGTACATCAGAAGCGAATGTAATGTTGTATATCAGTTACCTCTCAATTAATAATTCATGGGGGCTCCCCTGGTATCTCAATCAGTAAAGAAACTTCCTGCAGTGCAGAAGACCCAGGTTTGATCCCTGGGTCAGGAAGATCCCCTGGTGAAGGAAATAGCAATCCACTCCAGGCTTCTTGCCTGGAAAATCCTATGAACAGAGGAGCCTGGTGGGCTACAGTCCATGGGGTCACGAGAACTGGAAACACCACCTATAATTAATTAATTAAATGAAAAAGTAAAAGAATGGTGGTTGCCAGGGACTGGGTGAGAAATGGGGAGATTTTGGTCAAAGGGTACAGAGTGCCACTTACAAAATAAATAAACTCTGGGATCTAATGTACAACCTGGGCAACATAGCTCATACTGTCTTGCATATTTACTGATTGATGGGCTGTGCTGGGTTTTTGCTGCTGCACATGGGCTTTCTCTAGTTGCATATATCGGGAGCTACTCTCTAGAAGCTCTGGCTTCTCACTGTTGTGGCTTCGTGGCAGAGCATGGACTCTAGGGCACATGGGCTCAGTAGCTGTGGTGCAAAGACTACTAGCCCCGAGGCATGTGGAATCTGCCAGGACCAGGGATCGAACCAGTGTCCCTTGCATTGCAAGGCAGATTCCTAACCACCGCACCACCAAGGAAGGCCCTATATTGTATACTTGAAATTTACGAAGAAAGTAGATCGTAAATATCCTCACCATCCACACCAAAAAAAATGGTAACTATGTGAGGCAATGGATGGGTTAACTAAATATATTGTGGTAACCACTCCACAATATATACATGGAGTGAATCATGTCGTACCCCTTAAATATTTTACACACTTTTGCCCAGTGTGTGTGTTAGTCACTTAGTCGTGTCCGACTCTTTGCGACCCCACGAACTGTAGCCCGCCAGGCTTCTCTGTCCATGGAATTCTCCAGGCAAGAATACTGGAGTGGATTGCCATTCCCTTCTCCAGCGGATCTTCCCGACCCGGGGATTGAACCCTGGTCTCCTGCATCACAGGCAGATTCTTTACCACTTGAGCTACAGGGAAGTCCTTTATACATTGATAAAGCTAGGCAGGGAAAATAGCCCCCTAGTGCATTCTATCGTATTTAGAACAAAAGCCCAAAGTCTTCCTTGCCAGGCTGACACCCTCTCTGACCTCACCTCCTCCATGACCCCCATCCATCCCTGCCACACGGGTCTCCTCCTTGGAGTTCTCCACAAGCCGGCCTCCAGGCCTTTGCACTGGCTGTTCCCTCTGCCTAGAATGCCCCTCCTTACATGACTCATTCACTTGCTAATTAGGCCTTCCCTGACCACCTTCCCTAAAACAGCCCTCTCCACCCCCTTGATGTCCCTTCCCTTGATGTATGTGTCTTCACTGCTCAAGATGCATCCTGATGAATGGTTCTCTGGTAGGCTCAGTAGTTGTAGCACTCGGGCTTCGTTGCCCCACGGCACATGGGAACCTTAGTTTCTCTACCAGGGATCAAACCCACACCCCCCGCGTTGCAAGGCAGATTCTTAACCCCTCGGGATCACGAGGGAAGTCCCGAGCAAACAGTTCTTCAGAGAACGAACACAGATTCGACTTGGCCGTGCACACAGCAGGCCCATTAGGTGTGTATGGTCCCCCAACACATTCAAACAAGTGGGCAGATCGTTGCAAATATTTGCATCCCCCCCACAATGCCACAATAATTAATTGACCCCTTTATGAAAGGTTTTTTATAGGGTGGTGGGGACAGAGTGATGACTAAGACAAACCCAATGCCTGCTCCCTTAGAGCCGACAGATCAGCCGCAGAAGGAAGACACAAGACACACAGTTGCAGCAATAAATAGATCATGAAAACTCAAGCAGCGTCACCAGAGAAAAGGACAAGGACTTCCCTGGTGGTCCAGTGGCTAAGACTCTGCTCTCCCAATGCAGGGGGCCCAGGTTCAATCCCTGCTCAGGGAACTAGATCCCACATGCAGCAGCTGAGAGTTCTCATGCCACAATAAAGATACCACATAAAGACCTGGTGCAGCCAAATAAACAAGCAAATAAATATATTATTTTAAAAAAACAAAGAAAAACATTAAACAAGTAAATATATATATATTATATATATACTTAGAAAATAAAAGAAAAGGACAAAGTGTTGGGAGTGAATAACATGGGGACCAAGAGTGGACTGGGAAGTACCAGGCAATGATGCCATGGAAAGGGGGCAGTTGAGACGGGGCCGAGGGGTGTGTAGGAGTTGGGGACAAAGGGCTGCAGGAGGAGGCCCGGAGACCTGTGAGCAAGAGAAAGGAGCCAAGTGGTGGACATCAGAGGGCACGAGGCAAGCAGTTTGGGGGTTTTTCATGGAAGATTTGGGACAAAGGAGGAAATGGGTTTGATTTGGGATTGAGAGACAGTCTTCTTCTCTCCCTTTGTTTTTTTCAATATCTACTTATTTGGCTGCTCCGAGTCTTAGTCGTGGCATGTGGGATCTAGTTCCCTGGGCAGGGATGGGATCCAGGCTCTCTGCAGTGGGAGCTCAGAGTCTTAGCCACTGAACCGCCAGGGAAATTCCAAAAGACATCCTTCTTGCTCTTGACTGGTTAGAAGGAGGGTGAGTGGAGGCCAGGAGACCAGGGAGGAGGCCAGAGCAGGAGTCCAGGTCAGAGAAGACGGGTCTGGACCAGGGTGAGGTCATGGAGAAGAGAGCGGGGCCAGGCAGGAGAGAGGTTTGTTAGCTGAGTCTAATCCTCCATGGCAGCTGGAAACTTACTGAGGGTAGGAGGTATTTGAGAAGAGCCTGAGGGTCAGGCTCACGAGGCAGGATAGATGCTGAGGTCTCCACTGAAATGGAAGACAGCTCAAGGAGGGTGCCAAGCCTCAGCCCTGGGTGCCAAGTTGAGGAGCCCAGGGCTCATCCCGAGGGCAGTGAGGAGCCAGGGTTAAGCAGGGAGGGAACGGGGTCAGATTTGAGTTTCAGAAACATCCCTCTGGTTTCAAATGGGAGATGGGTTGGAGGAGGTAAGGAGGCCCGGGAGGAGGCCAAGGCAAGGTCCTGGTGGGAAAGGACTGAGGAAAAGGGGCGGGTGGCCGAGACCTTGAGAGGCTGAAAGGCATTTGGGAAGAGCTGTGGGGATACCATACAGAAGCAGAACGGCCAAGAGCAGAGAGTTGGGAGTTCAGCCTGTCTTGCACAAACACGCAGCTCAGAGAGACCACACACACACACCCATGTGCAAAACACATGGGGGAGGGAAATGGACAAGCAGGAGGAACCAGCACACCTGCACCAGATCTGCAGGATCCGGATACGCAAACCACCAGAGGGAGACAGCAGTGCAAGCGCCCAGAGACAGACCCAGGAGATGCAGAAAAACCAAGGACACCTAGTCAGCTGTCCTTACCACGTGCGACGGTACCGCATGTGCCCGGTCCGCAGAGCCTCCCAAGCAGGTTCTGTTCTTATTCCCAGCTTACAGATGGAAAAACTGAGGCTTAGGGAGGCCAGTCCCTTGTAAGGTCATGGGGTTAGTGGCAGAGGCAGGATTCCCATCCAGGTCTTCAGGCTACCCCCATCCCCACCCCCACCCCCGTGAGTGTGAGTGCCCATCGCTGGCATTCTGTTTCTGTGCCCACGTTGGTCTTTATTTGGTACTAGGGGCGATGTTCCCCTCCCTGCCCCCCCATCAGTGCACCCCGGGGATGCCCACACAGCAGTGTCCTCCCCTTCCTGGTTTCTGAGACTTTTTTCCAGGAATGGAGGCGCTCCTGACCCAGCTTGTCTGAGTGTGGGCCGGCGGCGTGTCCCTGCGTGTCTCCTCCTGTCCCAGCCTCTCGTGTGTGTCTGTGGATGTGGATGACATCTGAGTGTGTGTGTGTGTGTGTTCTGGTCTGAGGAGCTGCGAGTGCAAAGGGGGAGTGCCTGGCTGGGCTGGGCTGGGGGTGGAGGCAGGGGAGGGGGGCGTCGCAGAGGGGAGTGGAGTTCTGGAGGAATGTTTACCAGACAGCACGGAGAGAGAGCCCAGAGGGACAGCGCCCAGAGCCGGGGCACAGAGCTTTCAGCTTCCCTGCCCCGCTGGCCCCCGGAGCAGGGGCGCAGCCGCCAGGGGCCCCTGCCCCCTCCTCAGCCTCCCTCCAGGGCCCCTTTAAGGCCGAACTGGTCCTCTTCTCTCCGTGTTAACCCCTCGAAGCCCAGGTGGCCTCTTGGGCTCCAAGCCGGTGGGCGGAGGCAGAAGCCACGGGGAGCCAGGGGCGGAGAAAGTGTTGCCCGAAGTCTGGGAGGGAGAGAAGGAGGCAGAGGAGCTGGGAAGGCGGCCCGCTGAGCCGAGCCGGCGAGGGACACCCCCCAACCACCACACTGTGCCAGGCGGGCAGTGCCAAATCAGGGCGGGGGGAGCCGGGAGCTGGGGGGAGGGTCGGGGACAGCCCGGCCCTGCCCCCTCCCCCGCGGGGTGCCCAGCAACTTCTGAGGAAAGTTTGGCACTGACTGCCTGGTGCCCCGAGGATGGGCAAGGTCCTGTTGGCTTGGTGCTGGGCGTTGTGCTGCTGGGGGCGCGTGGCTCCCAAGGGTGAGTGATGATGGGGGGCCTATGGGGAGGGACCTCTTGTAGAGGGGCTGGGGGGGAGAGGAGGGGGACGGATGGCAGGTGTTTGAGGGGGGCGGCGCTGAGTCCTGAGCTGGCGTGGGGGGTTTCCTTGGGACAACAGAGAGGGGGACAAGGGGGACACAGAGACAAACCAAGAGAGGCCGGGAAAGAAAAAAAAGGGGACCCTTGAGAGAGGAACAGAGGACAAGAAACAGAAACTGGGAGCCCCAGAGATGGGGAAGAGATGGACACAGAACAATGGGACAGACAGACAGGAGGCTTGGAGGGGTAGGGGCTGGGCTTGAATTGGAGGCCTCGAAGAGAGGGGCTGAGCGGAGTGCTGTCTGGAAAGGAACCTTCCAGAAGGGACCCCGAAGTCAGGCAGCGGGGTGAGGAGGCTCCGGAGCCCTAGGGGAAGGCCCTCATCTCTGCCTCCCCCACTTCTCACCCCAGGGCTGCCTGTCCGTGTGCCCGCCTCCGGGCCGGGGGCTCTGCCTTCGCCCGCAGCCGTCGCTGTGGGTCTCCATGTCTCTGTCTTTCCCTCTCCCTGTTCTCTGAGTGTCTCTTATCAATGTCTGTCTGAGTCTTTCTCTCTCCCTCTGTGTGTCTCTCCCCCTCCGTGTGTCTCTCCCCCAACTTTTTCCCCTCTAGGTGGGTCTCTCCGTCGCTCATCCTCGGTCCCTCTTGAGTCTCTGCTCCTCTCTGTCTGCCTGACTTTCTCTGGTTCCTCTCTGTCTCTCCTTCCCCATCTCTCTCTCTCTCTGCCGGCTCCCTCCCATCCCCTTTGCTTCCCCACCATCCACCAGCCCAGTATGGGAAGTCTCTAGAGACCCTAAGCAGGGGCAGGGCAGCCGGGCAGTCAGGGCGTGGGAGGCTGCCAGATGCTGGGCCTACTTCCCAACGGGATGGAGGCTGGACCCCAGTCCCCTGGGAAGGCTCCCATCCTCCCCACGAAGCCTCCACCCTCCGCCCCCCCAGCTGAGGTCACTCAACAACTATGTGGGCCTAAGGGCCTGGCGGGGTCCTGGCAGCCGTAGGCAGGCCGGCAGGGCTGGAACCGAGGAGCCCAGGGAAGCAGGGTGTTCCCGAGCTAATGTTCTTCCATCTCCCTGCAGGCCCACAGACTGAAATGCCCCCCTTCGTGGGGAGTCCGGGGAACATCACCGGTGCCCGAGGACTCATGGGCACCCTTCGGTGTGAGCTCCAGGTTCAGGGGGAGCCCCCCGAGGTGACCTGGCTTCGGGATGGACAGGCCCTAGAGCTGGCAGACAGCACCCAGACCCAGGTGCCCCTGGGCGAAGACGGGCAGGATGAGTGGAAAGTGGTCAGCCAACTCAGGTGCCCAGCCTCCCCCTCCGACCAGCCGTGACCCATGTCCCTCCTGTCCCCACACCTCCACCACGTGAGGCCAAGTGGACACTCACTCGCAGGAGCCCCACCTGGGCTGGATGGCAACGTGGTCACTCGAGAGCTGTGTGGCTCTGACCATGTGACGTAACTCACCCCGGCTTTCGTTTTCCTCTTCTGTAAAATGAGTTAATAATAGCACCCACTTCCTAGCTCTTACAAGTTTCCGGGCCAGGCCCCCTTCCCCGCTTTCAGTTCTGAGGACCCCCCTCGCCAGGTCCAGCTCTGACCCTGAATCTCTCTGTCCCCCTTCTCGCCCTGTCAGAATCTCGTCTCTGCAGCTCTCAGATACGGGATGGTACCAGTGTGCAGTGGTCCTGGGAGAAAAGACCTTTGTGTCCCAGCCTGGCTACGTGGGGCTGGAGGGTGAGCCCTGGGCTCCGAGGTCCTGGGAGGCAAGAGTCCTGAGGGAGGGGTCAGAGGGTGCTGGTGGACTCAGGGTGTCTTAGGCGTAGGAACATGTGGCCTAGGAACGTCAGACATCTTGGGAGGGTCAGGCAAGGGGTCTATAAATTATTGGGGACAAGCCCGAGGGGGCAGATTATGTGTTTTTTGGGAAAAAGCTATCTTGGGGGTTGTCAGATAAGAGATCCAAGGCA
Source organism: Oreotragus oreotragus (assembly GCA_006410675.1). Lineage (NCBI taxonomy): Eukaryota > Metazoa > Chordata > Mammalia > Artiodactyla > Bovidae > Oreotragus > Oreotragus oreotragus. Next base: position 156,992 of record SJYX01011698.1, read on the forward strand.
ACTTACCACTCTCCCCCACTCCAGGAGACTTAAACCTATCCCCCATTGCTGGGGATTGGGGGGATGGCTCACTTTCCTCATAGGTAAAGTGGAATGAGGGCTCAGTGGTCAAAGAGTCTGCCTGCAATGCAGGAGATGCGGGTTCGCTCCCTGGGTCGGGAAGATCTCCTGGAGAAGGAAGGAAATGGCATCCCATTCCAGTATTCTTGCCTGGGAAATCTGGTGGACAGAGGAGCCTGGCAAGCTACAGTCCCTGGGATCACAAAAGATTCAGATACGACTTAGCGACATTCTGGAAAAGAAACATGAAAGGGGGTCAGACATTGATGAGAGGAGTAGGATATATGGGACCTGGTGTCCTGGGAATAGAGGTATCCTGAGGGCTCAGACATAGGCGTCAAAGACCCAGCAGCCTACATCATCCTTGCGGCGAGTCAGACCCCTAGAGGGATCAGAGGGACCCCAGCCTTTCCCACTGCTCCCCCAGGCCTGCCTTACTTCCTGGAGGAGCCTGAGGACAGGACTGTGGTTGCCAACACTCCCTTCAACCTGAGCTGCCGGGCGCAGGGACCCCCAGAGCCCGTGGACCTTCTGTGGCTCCAGGATGTTGTCTCCCTGGCTTCAGCCGTGGACCATCGCCCCCAGCACACACTCCGCGTTCCAGGTGAGTCCAGGGATGTGATCAGCTCAGGACAGAGGGCCAGGCGGGATGGAAGTGGGGGGCCCTTCATGCCTCCATCTGAGGCTCTCCCCATCCTTCTGTCCTTGTCTGTCTCTCTGTCTTTGAGTCTCTCTCTAGTTTTTCCTCTTTGTCTCTGAGTATCTCTGTCTCTGCATTTCTGTCCCCATTTCTCTCTGTGTGCTTTCTTTGCGTCTCTCTGTTCTCCATCTCTCTCTGTGTCTGTTTCCCTGTCTCTCTGTCGTCTCTCTGCTCTTTCTCCCTCCATTTGCGCCAGCCTCTCTGAATAGCGTCCTTTGTCCTGGGTTTCCTCTGAGCTGTTCCATGGCCAAGTGTGTGTGGGCCCGATGCCCCTTTGTCAGCCCCTGACCCCAAGCAGGGCACCGGAATCAACTGCGTCCTCCTCTTCTCCTCCTCCTTGCAGATGTAAGCCAAGAAGGAGAGAGACGGGACAGGGCTGAGTGACAGATGACACCCTCCCCATCTCAGGGTGACCATCTCCTTCCACACCTCACAGATGGGGCAGAACTTAGCTGGGGGCGGGGGGGTGGGAGCGGGTCACACGGTGGTCAGACAGAGTTAGGGGACCCTGGGCACAGGGAGTTCCCCTCACTGAGGAAAGAGAGACAAAGAAACACAGATGGGGGAGGCTGAGTCAGTCAGAGGGAGGTGGCTGGACCTTGGAAGGCATTGGCTTCCAGCAGCCCCNTAGCTGGGGGCGGGGGGGTGGGAGCGGGTCACACGGTGGTCAGACAGAGTTAGGGGACCCTGGGCACAGGGAGTTCCCCTCACTGAGGAAAGAGAGACAAAGAAACACAGATGGGGGAGGCTGAGTCAGTCAGAGGGAGGTGGCTGGACCTTGGAAGGCATTGGCTTCCAGCAGCCCCAACCTGCTACCTTCATCTGCTGGCACTGGGAGGGTGCTCCGGATGGAGGGTCTCTTAGGGTGGAAGGAGGGGCTCACATTCCAGCATTCCGGGGGCCCTGAGTGTGCGAGGAAGCAGCGGTGAGCATGCTGGCCTCCAGGGGAGTGACTCAGGCCCAGGGCTCACTCCAGGCCTGAGTCAGCCTGGCAGGACCCCGGACAGGGGGAGGGGGGGTATGGATCCCCCCAGCCCATCCCAGGAAAAGGGAGAAAGGGGAGGGCGAAGGTGTGAGAGGATCTGTGTGCTTATCAGCATGGGAGATGCCAGGCGGGCTCTCTGAGTGTGTCCCAGTGTGGAGGGCGTGGTGGGAGGGCCTGGGTGTGTCCCTGGCCCTCTGGATCTGTGTCTCAGTGCTTCTGTCAGCGTCAACCTCTCTGGATGAGGGTGTGCCTTAGTGAGGGCCAGCTGCAGAGAATGTCTCGGGCGTGTGTGTGAGTGTGCGTGCGTGTTTTGTCGGTTTAGCCATCTGTCCCACTGTATGGGTCTCTCTCTTTTTGCCTGTGCAGGGTCTTCATTGCTTTGGCTTTCTCTGATTGTGGCGAGCGGGGGTTGCTCTTCATTGCGGTGTGCGGGCTTCTGGTTGCGGTGCTTCTCTTGTTGAGGAGCATGGGACTCTGGAGCCTGAGGGCTCAGTGGTTGCGGTCCTCAGGCTCAGTTACCCTGTGGCGTGTGGGACCTTCCCGGACCAGGGATGGAACCCATGTCCCCTTTATTGGCAGGGGGATCCCCATCCACTGCCCCACCAGGGAAGTCCGTGTTTGGGTCTTTATGGCATATTTCTGTAAGTTTCTCAGGGGCTGTCAGTGTAAGTGTGTGTCCGTGTGTGTGACCAAGAATCTCAGTGGTGGCCTCTTTGTGTGTCCATAGCTGTGACTCACTGCGTGAGGGTGGATTGGTGTGTGTGTGTGTGTGATCAACCCTGAATATTCACTGACAGGACTGATGCTGCAACTGAAGCTCCAATACTTTGGCCACCTGATGTGAAAAGCTGACTCGTTGGAAAAGACCCTGATGCTGGGAAAGACTGAGGGCAAGAGCATGGAAAGACAGGGGATGAGGTGGTTGGATGGCATCGCTGACTCGATGGGCGTGAGTTGGGGCAAGCCCCGGGAGACAGTGAAGGACAGGGAAGCCTGGCGTGCTGCAGTCCATGCGGTCACAAAGAGTCGGACACGACGGAGCGAGTGAACAACAAGTGTTTTGGGATCCTGACAAGGACTTGAACTTCCTGAGGCCAGTGTTTCCCCCAGCCTTGCCTGGTAACGGGACAGACAGGTCTTTTGTGTTGAAGGCATGGGACTCGACTTGTCTTGACAAGGCTGGGCCATGAGGAAGCCCCCGAGGGCANGAGCGAGTGAACAACAAGTGTTTTGGGATCCTGACAAGGACTTGAACTTCCTGAGGCCAGTGTTTCCCCCAGCCTTGCCTGGTAACGGGACAGACAGGTCTTTTGTGTTGAAGGCATGGGACTCGACTTGTCTTGACAAGGCTGGGCCATGAGGAAGCCCCCGAGGGCAGGGCTGGTAGGTGTAGAGCAGTTTCTCAGCCTGGACATGCTGGACCTTTTGGGCCAGGTGATTCCCTGTTGTGGGGCTGCCCTGGGCATTGTAGGCTGTTCAGCAGCAGCCCTGGTCTCTCCCCATGAGATGCCGGTAGCCCTTCTCCCTGTTGTGACAACAAAAATGTCTCCAGATGTTGTCACCTGTCCCCTGGGTGGGGAAGTCCCACAGCCATTGATGTGGAGGAATCCAGAGAAGAAGTCTGGGGCATGACTTTTGCCTTGACCTGCAGCCCCCTGAGTTTTGAGGCTGTTGAACACCTCACGTAATTGGCTTATTGGGGTTGCCGTGGAGAAGCTTAATGAGATGCGAAGAGGGTTAAACTCCAATTAGCCAGAGAAGGAGATTGCAGCTGTTTTCATGCTGTTTGCCTGCCTCTTTCCATCTGGGGCTGCTCTTCCCTGATCCATTCTGGCTGGGGAGAGGGGTGGGAAAGGGTGGGGTGGTGTGAAGGTTTGGCCCCAGAGTGAAGTGCTTGTCTAGAGAGATCAGCTGCTCCTGCATCTTAAACTCCAGGAGAGGTGGACAATTACAAAGTGGAGATTCTACTTAAGTGTCCCCTTGGTTTAATTGTGGGATTGCATCTCTTGGGGGGGCGGGTGCGGGGAGGAGGTTGCCTGGAAAATGGGTCTAGATATCCAAGGAGGGTGGCGTTTGGCCCTCAGGCAGTAATTGAGGTTTTATGAGGCTTCTCCCTTCCCTCTTGGCTTCCCTGATGGCTCAGAGGTTAAAGTGTCTGCCCACCATGCAGGAGACCCGGTTTCGATCCTTGGGTCGGGAAGATCCCCTGGGAAATGGCAACCCACTCCAGTATTCTTGCCTGGAGAATTCCATGGACAGAGGAGCCTGGCGGGCTACAGTCTATGGGGTCAGAAAGAGTCCAACACGACTGAGCGATTTCACTTTCCCTTTCCCTTCCCTCTCAGTGAAGTGTCTCTGTGAGAACCTTCCTTCATGTTTTATTGGCTANCACTCCAGTATTCTTGCCTGGAGAATTCCATGGACAGAGGAGCCTGGCGGGCTACAGTCTATGGGGTCAGAAAGAGTCCAACACGACTGAGCGATTTCACTTTCCCTTTCCCTTCCCTCTCAGTGAAGTGTCTCTGTGAGAACCTTCCTTCATGTTTTATTGGCTACCTGCTTGGAGTGCCTTCCTCCCTGGAGAGTGGTTATCAAGAGCCTGTGTTTCCCTGGTGCAGAGTACTGGAGTGTGATCTTTACAACTGGATTCGTTCTCCTGTTCCTCCCACAACCATTCCTCACACATTCATTTGTTCAGTCTTTTATTATTAGTTGAGCATCTGCTGTGCACTGCCATTGTTCTAGACACTGGGGATACAGCCATGAACAAGGCGGACAAGATCCATGTTCTCATGGAGCTGATGCTGGGGATGACCAAAGTGATTTTGGATAGCGGTGAATGCCACAAAGACATGAACTGGGATGAACTAGTGTGTGAGCTGCGATAGGGGTATGTCCAGGGAAGGTCTTTCAAAGGAGATGACTCTTGACCTTTGACCCATGGCAAAGCTGGCCGTGTGAGGGCTGGGAGAATGGAATCTCAGATAGAGGGGACAGCACGTGTAAAGGCCCTGAGGTGCATGGAGTGATCAAAGGAACTGTGGAGCCCATCTAAGGAAAATCTGGCCTGGAGCCTGCTACCAAAATGCCTACAGCAGTAATAAAATGACTTTTGGTACTAAGAAGGGCCTGGAAATTCCAAGGAGGAAGCTTGCTGCAGCTTGGCAGGGAGATGAAACATTATTACCTGTTCCCCGATATCATGGTCTTCTGATTTATTTAGGTTTGAGTGGGTCTCAGGTTTTAAAAATTAAGTTTATGTGTTTATATGTTTTTATCTGATTCAGAACAGTTGGCCACACTGTTCAGGGTCAGATCAGGTTGGAAATCCCTACTGCCCTTGATTCCCCTCCAAAGGCTTTTTAGGACCCATTAACATGATGAGGTGCTTTTCTTATATCATTAAGATGACTTTCTAAAGGGTTGCTAAAAAAGTCTTCTTTTTAAAATAGATGCTGAATTGACCTGGAAGGTCTTACACAGTAACTCTTTTGAGTTGCTATTGCTTTCAAAGATTTAGCTTTTAGAAGTTACAACTTCAGGGACTTCCCTCTTGGCCCTGTGGCTGAGACTCTGTGCTCCCAATGCAGGGGGCCCAGGTTTGATCCCGGGTCAGGAAACTAGATCCCAGATGCCGCAGCTAAAAGGTCCTGCATGCCTCCATGCAGACCCACTGCAGCCAAAGAAATAAAATATTAAATAGATAAAAAGTTGCAACTTTAAAAAAAGTTTGTGGGATAGCCACTATGGAGAACAGTGTGGAGATTCCTTAAAAAACTGGAAATAGAACTGCCATATGACCCAGCAATCCCACTGCTGGGCATACACACCAAGGAAACCAGAACTGAAAGAGACACGTGTACCCCAGTGTTCATTGCAGCACTGTTTATAATAACTAGGACATGGAAGCAACCTAGATGTCCACTGGCGGATGAATGGATAAGGAAGTTGTGGTACATATACACAATGGGGTATTGCTCAACTCTAAGAAAGAACACATTTGGGTCAGTTCTAATGAGGTGGATGAAACTGGAGCCTATTATACGGAGTGAAGTAAGTCAGAAAGAGGAACACCAATACAGTATATTAACCCATATATATGAAATTTAGAAAGACGGTAACAACGATCCTATATGCAAGGCCGNGCTCAACTATAAGAAAGAACACATTTGGGTCAGTTCTAATGAGGTGGATGAAACTGGAGCCTATTATACGGAGTGAAGTAAGTCAGAAAGAGGAACACCAATACAGTATATTAACCCATATATATGAAATTTAGAAAGACGGTAACAACGATCCTATATGCAAGGCCGCAAAAGAGACACAGATGTAAAGAACAGACTTTTGGACTCTGGGAGAAGGCGAGGGTGGGATGATACGAGAGAATAACATTGAAATATGTATATCACCATATGTAAAACAGGTGACTAGTGCAAGTTCGAGGCATGAAGCAGGGCACTCAAAGCTGGTGCTCTGGGACAGCCCAGAGGGATGGGATGGGGAGGGAGGTCGGCGGGGTTCAGGATGGGGGACACATGTGCACTCGTGGCTGATTCATGCTGATAAATGGCAAAAAACACCACAATACTGTGAAGTAATTATCCTCCGATTAAAATAAAAATTTTTAAAAAGTTTAAAAATACTAGAATAAGGCTGTGTTCTAGAAGAATATGAAGGGAAAGTAAAAGTTTCAGTACTTCCCCGCCCCCCCGCGCTCTGTTCCCAGATGTCACCATTGATGGTAGTTTCTTGGGTGTCCTTCTAGAAAATTTCAAGCATATGCAAATACGTATGAAGTGTGAGTGGGCGGGGAGAGATTGAATATCTTTTTTCCCTCCCCAAATAGTTTCATATTCTAAATAACGTTCTATATCTTGCTCCTTTCGCTTACAAACCAGTGTTGATTTTTCTGTCCGAGCTAAGTCCAGGGAAATTGAAAGAAAAAGAAATAAAACTTTACCAGCCATACTCTCTCCTGTTACATGACTGTGCCGCGTATTCACCCAGTCCTCCCTGGGTTGCTTTCAGGGTCTTTGGTTCCAGTTTTCTGCACAGTGAACAGTGCTGCCTCAGACATGCTGGGGTGCTCATCTCGGTACTCTCTGCAGAGAGGTATAAATGACTCAGCAGAGTCAGTTTCCCCTGAGAAATTGCTTGGTGGGGATCTGTGCGTTTTGAAATGTGACAGTTGTTTTTTCTTTCTCTTTGCTTTTCTTGGAGTCTCATTTATTTTTTAAAATTTATTTTAATTGGAGGCTAATTACTTTACAATATTGTATTGGTTTTGCCATACATTGACATGAATAGCAACTCAGCATGCAGGATCTTAGTTCCCTGACCAGGAATTGAACCTAGTTCCCCTGCAGTGGAAGCAGAGTCTTAACCACTGGACCACCAGGAAAGACCCCTGAAAGTAGATCCTAAACATTCTGTTAACAAAAAAAAAAAACTGTCACTGTGTAGTAATGGAGGTTAAACTAGACTTACAGTGGTGATCATTTCACAATATATACAAATACTGAACGTCTGTGTACATCAGAAGCGAATGTAATGTTGTATATCAGTTACCTCTCAATTAATAATTCATGGGGGCTCCCCTGGTATCTCAATCAGTAAAGAAACTTCCTGCAGTGCAGAAGACCCAGGTTTGATCCCTGGGTCAGGAAGATCCCCTGGTGAAGGAAATAGCAATCCACTCCAGGCTTCTTGCCTGGAAAATCCTATGAACAGAGGAGCCTGGTGGGCTACAGTCCATGGGGTCACGAGAACTGGAAACACCACCTATAATTAATTAATTAAATGAAAAAGTAAAAGAATGGTGGTTGCCAGGGACTGGGTGAGAAATGGGGAGATTTTGGTCAAAGGGTACAGAGTGCCACTTACAAAATAAATAAACTCTGGGATCTAATGTACAACCTGGGCAACATAGCTCATACTGTCTTGCATATTTACTGATTGATGGGCTGTGCTGGGTTTTTGCTGCTGCACATGGGCTTTCTCTAGTTGCATATATCGGGAGCTACTCTCTAGAAGCTCTGGCTTCTCACTGTTGTGGCTTCGTGGCAGAGCATGGACTCTAGGGCACATGGGCTCAGTAGCTGTGGTGCAAAGACTACTAGCCCCGAGGCATGTGGAATCTGCCAGGACCAGGGATCGAACCAGTGTCCCTTGCATTGCAAGGCAGATTCCTAACCACCGCACCACCAAGGAAGGCCCTATATTGTATACTTGAAATTTACGAAGAAAGTAGATCGTAAATATCCTCACCATCCACACCAAAAAAAATGGTAACTATGTGAGGCAATGGATGGGTTAACTAAATATATTGTGGTAACCACTCCACAATATATACATGGAGTGAATCATGTCGTACCCCTTAAATATTTTACACACTTTTGCCCAGTGTGTGTGTTAGTCACTTAGTCGTGTCCGACTCTTTGCGACCCCACGAACTGTAGCCCGCCAGGCTTCTCTGTCCATGGAATTCTCCAGGCAAGAATACTGGAGTGGATTGCCATTCCCTTCTCCAGCGGATCTTCCCGACCCGGGGATTGAACCCTGGTCTCCTGCATCACAGGCAGATTCTTTACCACTTGAGCTACAGGGAANCCAGGCTTCTCTGTCCATGGAATTCTCCAGGCAAGAATACTGGAGTGGATTGCCATTCCCTTCTCCAGCGGATCTTCCCGACCCGGGGATTGAACCCTGGTCTCCTGCATCACAGGCAGATTCTTTACCACTTGAGCTACAGGGAAGTCCTTTATACATTGATAAAGCTAGGCAGGGAAAATAGCCCCCTAGTGCATTCTATCATATTTAGAACAAAAGCCCAAAGTCTTCCTTGCCAGGCTGACACCCTCTCTGACCTCACCTCCTCCATGACCCCCATCCATCCCTGCCACACGGGTCTCCTCCTTGGAGTTCTCCACAAGCCGGCCTCCAGGCCTTTGCACTGGCTGTTCCCTCTGCCTAGAATGCCCCTCCTTACATGACTCATTCACTTGCTAATTAGGCCTTCCCTGACCACCTTCCCTAAAACAGCCCTCTCCACCCCCTTGATGTCCCTTCCCTTGATGTATGTGTCTTCACTGCTCAAGATGCATCCTGATGAATGGTTCTCTGGTAGGCTCAGTAGTTGTAGCACTCGGGCTTCGTTGCCCCACGGCACATGGGAACCTTAGTTTCTATACCAGGGATCAAACCCACACCCCCCGCGTTGCAAGGCAGATTCTTAACCCCTCGGGATCACGAGGGAAGTCCCGAGCAAACAGTTCTTCAGAGAACGAACACAGATTCGACTTGGCCGTGCACACAGCAGGCCCATTAGGTGTCTATGGTCCCCCAACACATTCAAACAAGTGGGCAGATCGTTGCAAATATTTGCATCCCCCCCACAATGCCACAATAATTAATTGACCCCTTTATGAAAGGTTTTTTATAGGGTGGTGGGGACAGAGTGATGACTAAGACAAACCCAATGCCTGCTCCCTTAGAGCCCACAGATCAGCCGCAGAAGGAAGACACAAGACACACAGTTGCAGCAATAAATAGATCATGAAAACTCAAGCAGCGTCACCAGAGAAAAGGACAAGGACTTCCCTGGTGGTCCAGTGGCTAAGACTCTGCTCTCCCAATGCAGGGGGCCCAGGTTCGATCCCTGCTCAGGGAACTAGATCCCACATGCAGCAGCTGAGAGTTCTCATGCCACAATAAAGATACCACATAAAGACCTGGTGCAGCCAAATAAACAAGCAAATAAATATATTATTTTAAAAAAACAAAGAAAAACATTAAACAAGTAAATATATATATATTATATATATACTTAGAAAATAAAAGAAAAGGACAAAGTGTTGGGAGTGAATAACATGGGGACCGAGAGTGGACTAGGAAGTACCAGGCAGTGATGCCATGGAAAGGGGGCAGTTGAGACGGGGCCGAGGGGTGTGTAGGAGTTGGGGACAAAGGGCTACAGGAGGAGGCCCGGAGACCTGTGAGCAAGAGAAAGGAGCCAAGTGGTGGACATCAGAGGGCACGAGGCAAGCAGTTTGGGGGTTTTTCATGGAAGATTTGGGACAAAGGAGGAAATGGGTTTGATTTGGGATTGAGAGACAGTCTTCTTCTCTCCCTTTGTTTTTTTCAATATCTACTTATTTGGCTGCTCCGAGTCTTAGTCGTGGCATGTGGGATCTAGTTCCCTGGGCAGGGATGGGATCCAGGCTCTCTGCAGTGGGAGCTCAGAGTCTTAGCCACTGAACCGCCAGGGAAATCCCAAAAGACATCCTTCTTGCTCTTGACTGGTTAGAAGGAGGGTGAGTGGAGGCCAGGAGACCAGGGAGGAGGCCAGAGCAGGAGTCCAGGTCAGAGAAGACGGGTCTGGACCAGGGTGAGGTCATGGAGAAGAGAGCGGGGCCAGGCAGGAGAGAGGTTTGTTAGCTGAGTCTAATCCTCCATGGCAGCTGGAAACTTACTGAGGGTAGGAGGTATTTGAGAAGAGCCTGAGGGTCAGGCTCACGAGGCAGGATAGATGCTGAGGTCTCCACTGAAATGGAAGACAGCTCAAGGAGGGTGCCAAGCCTCAGCCCTGGGTGCCAAGTTGAGGAGCCCAGGGCTCATCCCGAGGGCAGTGAGGAGCCAGGGTTAAGCAGGGAGGGAACGGGGTCAGATTTGAGTTTCAGAAACATCCCTCTGGTTTCAAATGGGAGATGGGTTGGAGGAGGTAAGGAGGCCCGGGAGGAGGCCAAGGCAAGGTCCTGGTGGGAAAGGACTGAGGAAAAGGGGCGGGTGGCCGAGACCTTGAGAGGCTGAAAGGCATTTGGGAAGAGCTGTGGGGATACCATACAGAAGCAGAACGGCCAAGAGCAGAGAGTTGGGAGTTCAGCCTGTCTTGCACAAACACGCAGCTCAGAGAGACCACACACACACACCCATGTGCAAAACACATGGGGGAGGGAAATGGACAAGCAGGAGGAACCAGCACACCTGCACCAGATCTGCAGGATCCGGATACGCAAACCACCAGAGGGAGACAGCAGTGCAAGCGCCCAGAGACAGACCCAGGAGATGCAGAAAAACCAAGGACACCTAGTCAGCTGTCCTTACCACGTGCGACGGTACCGCATGTGCCCGGTCCGCGGAGCCTCCCAAGCAGGTTCTGTTCTTATTCCCAGCTTACAGATGGAAAAACTGAGGCTTAGGGAGGCCAGTCCCTTGTAAGGTCATGGGGTTAGTGGCAGAGGCAGGATTCCCATCCAGGTCTTCAGGCTACCCCCATCCCCACCCCCACCCCCGTGAGTGTGAGTGCCCATCGCTGGCATTCTGTTTCTGTGCCCACGTTGGTCTTTATTTGGTACTAGGGGCGATGTTCCCCTCCCTGCCCCCCCATCAGTGCACCCCGGGGATGCCCACACAGCAGTGTCCTCCCCTTTCTGGTTTCTGAGACTTTTTTCCAGGAATGGAGGCGCTCCTGACCCAGCTTGTCTGAGTGTGGGCCGGCGGCGTGTCCCTGCGTGTCTCCTCCTGTCCCAGCCTCTCGTGTGTGTCTGTGGATGTGGATGACATCTGAGTGTGTGTGTGTGTGTGTTCTGGTCTGAGGAGCTGCGAGTGCAAAGGGGGAGTGCCTGGCTGGGCTGGGCTGGGGGTGGAGGCAGGGGAGGGGGGCGTCGCAGAGGGGAGTGGAGTTCTGGAGGAATGTTTACCAGACAGCACGGAGAGAGAGCCCAGAGGGACAGCGCCCAGAGCCGGGGCACAGAGCTTTCAGCTTCCCTGCCCCGCTGGCCCCCGGAGCAGGGGCGCAGCCGCCAGGGGCCCCTGCCCCCTCCTCAGCCTCCCTCCAGGGCCCCTTTAAGGCCGAACTGGTCCTCTTCTCTCCGTGTTAACCCCTCGAAGCCCAGGTGGCCTCTTGGGCTCCAAGCCGGTGGGCGGAGGCAGAAGCCACGGGGAGCCAGGGGCGGAGAAAGTGTTGCCCGAAGTCTGGGAGGGAGAGAAGGAGGCAGAGGAGCTGGGAAGGCGGCCCGCTGAGCCGAGCCGGCGAGGGACACCCCCCAACCACCACACTGTGCCAGGCGGGCAGTGCCAAATCAGGGCGGGGGGAGCCGGGAGCTGGGGGGAGGGTCGGGGACAGCCCGGCCCTGCCCCCTCCCCCGCGGGGTGCCCAGCAACTTCTGAGGAAAGTTTGGCACTGACTGCCTGGTGCCCCGAGGATGGGCAAGGTCCTGTTGGCTTGGTGCTGGGCGTTGTGCTGCTGGGGGCGCGTGGCTCCCAAGGGTGAGTGATGATGGGGGGCCTATGGGGAGGGACCTCTTGTAGAGGGGCTGGGGGGGAGAGGAGGGGGACGGATGGCAGGTGTTTGAGGGGGGCGGCGCTGAGTCCTGAGCTGGCGTGGGGGGTTTCCTTGGGACAACAGAGAGGGGGACAAGGGGGACACAGAGACAAACCAAGAGAGGCCGGGAAAGAAAAAAAAGGGGACCCTTGAGAGAGGAACAGAGGACAAGAAACAGAAACTGGGAGCCCCAGAGATGGGGAAGAGATGGACACAGAACAATGGGACAGACAGACAGGAGGCTTGGAGGGGTAGGGGCTGGGCTTGAATTGGAGGCCTCGAAGAGAGGGGCTGAGCGGAGTGCTGTCTGGAAAGGAACCTTCCAGAAGGGACCCCGAAGTCAGGCAGCGGGGTGAGGAGGCTCCGGAGCCCTAGGGGAAGGCCCTCATCTCTGCCTCCCCCACTTCTCACCCCAGGGCTGCCTGTCCGTGTGCCCGCCTCCGGGCCGGGGGCTCTGCCTTCGCCCGCAGCCGTCGCTGTGGGTCTCCATGTCTCTGTCTTTCCCTCTCCCTGTTCTCTGAGTGTCTCTTATCAATGTCTGTCTGAGTCTTTCTCTCTCCCTCTGTGTGTCTCTCCCCCTCCGTGTGTCTCTCCCCCAACTTTTTCCCCTCTAGGTGGGTCTCTCCGTCGCTCATCCTCGGTCCCTCTTGAGTCTCTGCTCCTCTCTGTCTGCCTGACTTTCTCTGGTTCCTCTCTGTCTCTCCTTCCCCATCTCTCTCTCTCTCTGCCGGCTCCCTCCCATCCCCTTTGCTTCCCCACCATCCACCAGCCCAGTATGGGAAGTCTCTAGAGACCCTAAGCAGGGGCAGGGCAGCCGGGCAGTCAGGGCGTGGGAGGCTGCCAGATGCTGGGCCTACTTCCCAACGGGATGGAGGCTGGACCCCAGTCCCCTGGGAAGGCTCCCATCCTCCCCACGAAGCCTCCACCCTCCGCCCCCCCAGCTGAGGTCACTCAACAACTATGTGGGCCTAAGGGCCTGGCGGGGTCCTGGCAGCCGTAGGCAGGCCGGCAGGGCTGGAACCGAGGAGCCCAGGGAAGCAGGGTGTTCCCGAGCTAATGTTCTTCCATCTCCCTGCAGGCCCACAGACTGAAATGCCCCCCTTCGTGGGGAGTCCGGGGAACATCACCGGTGCCCGAGGACTCATGGGCACCCTTCGGTGTGAGCTCCAGGTTCAGGGGGAGCCCCCCGAGGTGACCTGGCTTCGGGATGGACAGGCCCTAGAGCTGGCAGACAGCACCCAGACCCAGGTGCCCCTGGGCGAAGACGGGCAGGATGAGTGGAAAGTGGTCAGCCAACTCAGGTGCCCAGCCTCCCCCTCCGACCAGCCGTGACCCATGTCCCTCCTGTCCCCACACCTCCACCACGTGAGGCCAAGTGGACACTCACTCGCAGGAGCCCCACCTGGGCTGGATGGCAACGTGGTCACTCGAGAGCTGTGTGGCTCTGACCATGTGACGTAACTCACCCCGGCTTTCGTTTTCCTCTTCTGTAAAATGAGTTAATAATAGCACCCACTTCCTAGCTCTTACAAGTTTCCGGGCCAGGCCCCCTTCCCCGCTTTCAGTTCTGAGGACCCCCCTCGCCAGGTCCAGCTCTGACCCTGAATCTCTCTGTCCCCCTTCTCGCCCTGTCAGAATCTCGTCTCTGCAGCTCTCAGATACGGGATGGTACCAGTGTGCAGTGGTCCTGGGAGAAAAGACCTTTGTGTCCCAGCCTGGCTACGTGGGGCTGGAGGGTGAGCCCTGGGCTCCGAGGTCCTGGGAGGCAAGAGTCCTGAGGGAGGGGTCAGAGGGTGCTGGTGGACTCAGGGTGTCTTAGGCGTAGGAACATGTGGCCTAGGAACGTCAGACATCTTGGGAGGGTCAGGCAAGGGGTCTATAAATTATTGGGGACAAGCCCGAGGGGGCAGATTATGTGTTTTTTGGGAAAAAGCTATCTTGGGGGTTGTCAGATAAGAGATCCAAGGCAACTTACCACTCTCCCCCACTCCAGGAGACTTAAACCTATCCCCCATTGCTGGGGATTGGGGGGATGGCTCACTTTCCTCATAGGTAAAGTGGAATGAGGGCTCAGTGGTCAAAGAGTCTGCCTGCAATGCAGGAGATGCGGGTTCGCTCCCTGGGTCGGGAAGATCTCCTGGAGAAGGAAGGAAATGGCATCCCATTCCAGTATTCTTGCCTGGGAAATCTGGTGGACAGAGGAGCCTGGCAAGCTACAGTCCCTGGGATCACAAAAGATTCAGATACGACTTAGCAACATTCTGGAAAAGAAACATGAAAGGGGGTCAGACATTGATGAGAGGAGTAGGATATATGGGACCTGGTGTCCTGGGAATAGAGGTATCCTGAGGGCTCAGACATAGGCGTCAAAGACCCAGCAGCCTACATCATCCTTGCGGCGAGTCAGACCCCTAGAGGGATCAGAGGGACCCCAGCCTTTCCCACTGCTCCCCCAGGCCTGCCTTACTTCCTGGAGGAGCCTGAGGACAGGACTGTGGTTGCCAACACTCCCTTCAACCTGAGCTGCCGGGCGCAGGGACCCCCAGAGCCCGTGGACCTTCTGTGGCTCCAGGATGTTGTCTCCCTGGCTTCAGCCGTGGACCATCGCCCCCAGCACACACTCCGCGTTCCAGGTGAGTCCAGGGATGTGATCAGCTCAGGACAGAGGGCCAGGCGGGATGGAAGTGGGGGGCCCTTCATGCCTCCATCTGAGGCTCTCCCCATCCTTCTGTCCTTGTCTGTCTCTCTGTCTTTGAGTCTCTCTCTAGTTTTTCCTCTTTGTCTCTGAGTATCTCTGTCTCTGCATTTCTGTCCCCATTTCTCTCTGTGTGCTTTCTTTGCGTCTCTCTGTTCTCCATCTCTCTCTGTGTCTGTTTCCCTGTCTCTCTGTCGTCTCTCTGCTCTTTCTCCCTCCATTTGCGCCAGCCTCTCTGAATAGCGTCCTTTGTCCTGGGTTTCCTCTGAGCTGTTCCATGGCCAAGTGTGTGTGGGCCCGATGCCCCTTTGTCAGCCCCTGACCCCAAGCAGGGCACCGGAATCAACTGCGTCCTCCTCTTCTCCTCCTCCTTGCAGATGTAAGCCAAGAAGGAGAGAGACGGGACAGGGCTGAGTGACAGATGACACCCTCCCCATCTCAGGGTGACCATCTCCTTCCACACCTCACAGATGGGGCAGAACTTAGCTGGGGGCGGGGGGGTGGGAGCGGGTCACACGGTGGTCAGACAGAGTTAGGGGACCCTGGGCACAGGGAGTTCCCCTCACTGAGGAAAGAGAGACAAAGAAACACAGATGGGGGAGGCTGAGTCAGTCAGAGGGAGGTGGCTGGACCTTGGAAGGCATTGGCTTCCAGCAGCCCCAACCTGCTACCTTCATCTGCTGGCACTGGGAGGGTGCTCCGGATGGAGGGTCTCTTAGGGTGGAAGGAGGGGCTCACATTCCAGCATTCCGGGGGCCCTGAGTGTGCGAGGAAGCAGCGGTGAGCATGCTGGCCTCCAGGGGAGTGACTCAGGCCCAGGGCTCACTCCAGGCCTGAGTCAGCCTGGCAGGACCCCGGACAGGGGGAGGGGGGGTATGGATCCCCCCAGCCCATCCCAGGAAGAGGGAGAAAGGGGAGGGCGAAGGTGTGAGAGGATCTGTGTGCTTATCAGCATGGGAGATGCCAGGCGGGCTCTCTGAGTGTGTCCCAGTGTGGAGGGCGTGGTGGGAGGGCCTGGGTGTGTCCCTGGCCCTCTGGATCTGTGTCTCAGTGCTTCTGTCAGCGTCAACCTCTCTGGATGAGGGTGTGCCTTAGTGAGGGCCAGCTGCAGAGAATGTCTCGGGCGTGTGTGTGAGTGTGCGTGCGTGTTTTGTCGGTTTAGCCATCTGTCCCACTGTATGGGTCTCTCTCTTTTTGCCTGTGCAGGGTCTTCATTGCTTTGGCTTTCTCTGATTGTGGCGAGCGGGGGTTGCTCTTCATTGCGGTGTGCGGGCTTCTGGTTGCGGTGCTTCTCTTGTTGAGGAGCATGGGACTCTGGAGCCTGAGGGCTCAGTGGTTGCGGTCCTCAGGCTCAGTTACCCTGTGGCGTGTGGGACCTTCCCGGACCAGGGATGGAACCCATGTCCCCTTTATTGGCAGGGGGATCCCCATCCACTGCCCCACCAGGGAAGTCCGTGTTTGGGTCTTTATGGCATATTTCTGTAAGTTTCTCAGGGGCTGTCAGTGTAAGTGTGTGTCCGTGTGTGTGACCAAGAATCTCAGTGGTGGCCTCTTTGTGTGTCCATAGCTGTGACTCACTGCGTGAGGGTGGATTGGTGTGTGTGTGTGTGTGAGGAGAGATGGCAGAGTGATGGACCACAGCCACAGTGTGTCTGAAGGCTGTTTTGCACACCTCAATGGATAGAGGTGACCATGTCAGCTTGCAGGTGTGTTCCTCTAGGCGTGAGTGTGTCTTGGTGGGGATTTTGTTCCTTTGTGGAGTCAGCATGGGTCATTGGACCACTTGGTGTATGGATATCTCTGTGATATCTGTATGTATGTCGCAGGGTGAGAATGTTGGTGTACAGCTTTGTCCCATGGATCCCTATAGAAGTGTATGTGTCTGTGTGTGATTCACAGCAGGTAATAACAATACCCTTCAGCTTCTATTTGTTCTGGTGTGTCAGTCCCAGCCCTGACTACCTCCTGGTGGATGAACCTGAGGTCCCCACCAGCCTGTGTGTATATGTGTCTGCGTCACCTCCACGCACTGAGCAGCGTCTCCACACTTGTGTGTCTGCAGCAGCCGTGTGTGTCTCTGTGTCACTCTGCATCTTGATGAATGCGTGCGGAGCGAGCTGAGTGTGTCCAGCTGTGTTTGGAAGGCTTGGCTGGGTTTGCATGTGAGCGCATCCGCATCAACCTGGTCTGCGCCCTGTTGTGTGTGTTTGTCCGCTTCAACCTCAGTGTGTGTTTGTTGGTTGGTGGATGTATCTCAATCTGCAGGGAGGCCGGTGTGCTTGTCAGCTTCAACCTAGGTGTATACTGCATTACTGAGTGTTTGTAGGGCTTCTTTGGTGGTTCAGACGGTAAATAATCCGCCTGCGATGCAGGAGACCTGGGTTCTATCCCTGGGTTGGGAAGATCTCCTGGAGAAGGGCATGGCAACCCACTCCAGTATTCTTGGCTGGAGAATCCCCATGGTCAAAGGAGCCTGGCAGGCTACAGTCCATGGGGTCGCAAAGAGTCGGACACGACTGAGTGGCTAAGTGCAGCACGAGGGAGGCCCAGGGTCAGTCCCTGAGTGGGGAAGATCCTCTGGAGATGGGAATGGCAACCCACTCCTGTATTCTTGCCTGGAGAGTTCCAGGGACCGAAGAGCCTGGAGAGCTACATACAGTTCATGGGGGCGCAGAGTTGGAGAGGACTGGGAGACTAAACACACACAGGTGTCTGCAGTCCGTGTGGGCTTGTTTGACTGCGTGCTTATGCGTATGTGGGCATGTGTGTGTCTGTGTATGTGTCAATGTCGGCCCCCTGTGTCTACATACAAGTCAGAGTATGTTTTTGAGTCACTGCTTGTTTGTGACAGTACCCTCCGCGGCAGTTGACCAGTGTTGCTGTTTTCCCTTTTAGGACCAGCAACTGCCCCTGTATGTTAAGTGTGATTCACTGTGCGTGTATGCAGGAATTCGCGGTGGTGCCGTGTTAGGAATTCCGTCCGTTTGTGTGTGTCTGTCCCTGGATCTGACTCAGGGCGTGCCCCCTCTCTCTCTGCTTCCATCCCTCCCGTTCCCTCGGAAAAAGCGAACTGCGCTCCGGGGTGGGGGAGGGCCGGTACATCTGGAAAGCACATCTGGCCCGAGAGCGCGCCGGGAGGGAGGGGGTCCCAGGCCCCTCGCCCCGGCCCCCTCCCTCCCCCTCCCTCCCTCAAGGTGCGGGCCGCTGGGGCCTGGCTAGGGGGATCTCGGCCGGCCGGAAGTGCGGGGGGGCCCGCTGGGGTGACTCACGCGGGGGCAGGAATGCTGCGGTCAGAACGCGACCCGGCTCCAGACCCCCTCCCGCCCGCGGGCTCCTTTACGGGCGGCGGGCGGCGCGGGCTCTCGTGCCGTGACCCTGGCGGGGCCCCCACGTGCCAGGTGCCTGGAGGGGACCCAGGCTTCCCGCCGCGCCCCCTTCCCCACCTCCCCGGGCAGCCCGCCCGGGGCCGTCCTGTCCCTCGGCTGGGCCCGCGGGGGCTGCGGGCACCTGACCTTGGCTGGGAACCGCGGCTGGGGCAGCGGGGCCCTGGAGCTTCCCTGCCCACCC
>SJYX01011698.1:176177-333717 GCA_006410675.1 Oreotragus oreotragus
TGCAGGTGTGTTCCTCTAGGCGTGAGTGTGTCTTGGTGGGGATTTTGTTCCTTTGTGGAGTCAGCATGGGTCATTGGACCACTTGGTGTATGGATATCTCTGTGATATCTGTATGTATGTCGCAGGGTGAGAATGTTGGTGTACAGCTTTGTCCCATGGATCCCTATAGAAGTGTATGTGTCTGTGTGTGATTCACAGCAGGTAATAACAATACCCTTCAGCTTCTATTTGTTCTGGTGTGTCAGTCCCAGCCCTGACTACCTCCTGGTGGATGAGCCTGAGGTCCCCACCAGCCTGTGTGTATATGTGTCTGCGTCACCTCCACGCACTGAGCAGCGTCTCCACACTTGTGTGTCTGCAGCAGCCGTGTGTGTCTCTGTGTCACTCTGCATCTTGATGAATGCGTGCGGAGCGAGCTGAGTGTGTCCAGCTGTGTTTGGAAGGCTTGGCTGGGTTTGCATGTGAGCGCATCCGCATCAACCTGGTCTGCGCCCTGTTGTGTGTGTTTGTCCGCTTCAACCTCAGTGTGTGTTTGTTGGTTGGTGGATGTATCTCAATCTGCAGGGAGGCCGGTGTGCTTGTCAGCTTCAACCTAGGTGTATACTGCATTACTGAGTGTTTGTAGGGCTTCTTTGGTGGTTCAGACGGTAAATAATCCGCCTGCGATGCAGGAGACCTGGGTTCTATCCCTGGGTTGGGAAGATCTCCTGGAGAAGGGCATGGCAACCCACTCCAGTATTCTTGGCTGGAGAATCCCCATGGTCAAAGGAGCCTGGCAGGCTACAGTCCATGGGGTCGCAAAGAGTCGGACACGACTGAGTGGCTAAGCACAGCACGAGGGAGACCCAGCCAGGGTCAGTCCCTGAGTGGGGAAGATCCTCTGGAGGTGGGAATGGCAACCCACTCCTGTATTCTTGCCTGGAGAGTTCCAGGGACCGAAGAGCCTGGAGAGCTACATACAGTTCATGGGGGCGCAGAGTTGGAGAGGACTGGGAGACTAAACACACACAGGTGTCTGCAGTCCGTGTGGGCTTGTTTGACTGCGTGCTTATGCGTATGTGGGCATGTGTGTGTCTGTGTATGTGTCAATGTCGGCCCCCTGTGTCTACATACAAGTCAGAGTATGTTTTTGAGTCACTGCTTGTTTGTGACAGTACCCTCCGCGGCAGTTGACCAGTGTTGCTGTTTTCCCTTTTAGGACCAGCAACTGCCCCTGTATGTTAAGTGTGATTCACTGTGCGTGTATGCAGGAATTCGCGGTGGTGCCGTGTTAGGAATTCCGTCCGTTTGTGTGTGTCTGTCCCTGGATCTGACTCAGGGCGTGCCCCCTCTCTCTCTGCTTCCATCCCTCCCGTTCCCTCGGAAAAAGCGAACTGCGCTCCGGGGTGGGGGAGGGCCGGTACATCTGGAAAGCACATCTGGCCCGAGAGCGCGCCGGGAGGGAGGGGGTCCCAGGCCCCTCGCCCCGGCCCCCTCCCTCCCCCTCCCTCCCTCAAGGTGCGGGCCGCTGGGACCTGGCTAGGGGGATCTCGGCCGGCCGGAAGTGCGGGGGGGCCCGCTGGGGTGACTCACGCGGGGGCAGGAATGCTGCGGTCAGAACGCGACCCGGCTCCAGACCCCCTCCCGCCCGCGGGCTCCTTTACGGGCGGCGGGCGGCGCGGGCTCTCGTGCCGTGACCCTGGCGGGGCCCCCACGTGCCAGGTGCCTGGAGGGGACCCAGGCTTCCCGCCGCGCCCCCTTCCCCACCTCCCCGGGCAGCCCGCCCGGGGCCGTCCTGTCCCTCGGCTGGGCCCGCGGGGGCTGCGGGCACCTGACCTTGGCTGGGAACCGCGGCTGGGGCAGCGGGGCCCTGGAGCTTCCCTGCCCACCCCCTTCCGGCCTCGCCGCCTTTGCCTGCGTCCACTCCCTCTGCCGCCTGAGAAAAGGAAACTTTGTGTCTGCGGGTAGCTGCTGATGGTTGTGGGAACAAGCACAGCGCATAGCGAAGGCGGGAGACGCCGCGAGGCCAACAGACACTCAGACACAGACTCAGATGGATTCAGACCTGCAGTCATGCACAGATTTAAGACTTGGTCCTCCTTACATCCTGTCACCCAGACGCTGTGTGTGTATGTGTGAATCTGTGGACATTGTATAGCTCTGTGTGTTGTGTGTCTTTGTGTTTCTGTGTCTGCGTCTCTTGTGTTTGCTTGTTTACTTCTATATGCCTTTGTGTGTGTGTGACTCTGTGGATGCTGTATAGCTCTGTGTTGTGTCTCTGTGTTTGTGTGTCTGTGTCTCTTGTGTTTGCCTGTGTACTTGTATGTGCCTGTGTGTGTGTGTGTGTGTGTGTGTGTGTGTGTCTGCTTGTGTTCCCACCACCACCACACTGGGGAAGGGAAGGCAATCCCGCTGACACTCAAAAACAGTTACTCAAGACTCTTCCACGAACTCACCCATGGATTTACACATGCTCACATTGCTACGTACACACCCTGAAATGCTCATAAGTACACAAATGTATCCACACTGATCCAGCCACTCATTCAACAAACATTTATGGAGCACCTACTGTGTACCAGGATATATTGGGCCCCGGGGAGGGGGACGGGATGGGAATATAGCAGGGCTGAAACCCCAAACCCCTGAGTCAACACTCAGCGAACAGGAGACACAGGACCGTGTGAAGGATACTGTGATGAGGAGAACCAAAGAGAGAAAGTAAAGCAGAGAGGAGGCTGGCTGTGGAGGTGAAAGTCACTCAGTCATGTCTGACTCTTTGCGACCCCATGGACTATACAGTCCATGGGATTCTCCAGGCCAGAATGTTGGAGTGAGTAGCCTTTTCCTTCTCCAGGGGATCTTCCCAACGCAGGGATTGAATCCAGGTTTCCCGCATAGTGGGCAGATTATTTACCAGCTGAGCCACCAGGGAATGTCAGTTTTCGACAAGGTGCTTGGGGAGGGACAGAGTGGCTGGAAGGTGGGGTCTGAGTAAAGAGTGTGAAGGAGGACGGATGTCTGTGGGAATGCTTTTCCAAGCGGAGGGAATGGAAGTGCAAAGTTCCCGAGGTGGAAATATGTTTGATACCTTCTAGAAACACCAGGAGGCCGATGGGGCTAGAGCAACTGAGTTTGGGGGAGAGAAGTTGGTCGCAGACGAGCATGTAAATGAACAAACACTCCTATGTTTACACAACCCCATGAAGGCCTGCTTCTTAAGTGTGTGTCTAATAGGTGTGTACACCTCTACGGGTGTCTGTGTGGCTCAGTGTGATTGTGTCTGTGCTTGTGTGTATATGTCTGTGTGTTTGCCTGTGTCTAGGTATGAGTATGTGTATTTCCGTATGTAAGTGTGTACATTTGTGTGTATAACTGTATGTTGGTGCATATGTTTGTGGTGTCTGTGTGTGAGTGTGTGTCTCTGTGTGTGTACAAGTACATGTGTCTGTCTGGGTGGGGGTTGGTTCTGTGTGGGGGTGGTGTTAGCTGGCCTGTCTTTGGGGGTGGAGGTCTGCATTCCCCATACATCACCTCCCTTTTTGACACTCCCTTCAAGCAGGCACCCTTGGGGCTGGACTGATCCTGGGGATGGAGTATGGCGGGGCATGCCCAGCCTGGCCCCAACCCCCTCCTTCCCCGCTCTGACTGGGCCCCCTCACATGACTCCCCAGGCCTGAACAAGACTGCATCTTTCTCCTGTGAAGCCCACAATGCCAAGGGGATCACCACATCCCGCACAGCCACCATCACAGGTGACAGGAGAGGGAGCTGGGGAGCTGGGTGTCAGGGGGTATGGGCTTGGGGTCAGAGGTCAGAGCTGAGGTAGAGGGCCGGGCGAGGAGCTTCAGGCACAGGATCAGTCCCTCCCCTCATCTGTCCACAGTGATCCCTCAGCGGCCCCATGACCTCCGCTTGGTTTCCACCCAGCCGACGGAACTGGAGGTGGCTTGGACCCCAGGTCTGAGTGGCATCTACCCCCTCACCCACTGCATTCTGCAGGTAGGTGAGACCACAGCCTTTCCTCGCCTCCATCTCAGCCCTCCTTCCACCCAGAGCCACAAGCCCTCATCCTCTCCCTGGGAAACCAGCCTTTCCCAGCCATTCGTCTGAGAGGCAGTAAAACCTTAGGATAAGCCAGATGTCCTGGGTTTAAATCCTAGCTCCAACAAGCTGCTGGCTGCATGAGCTTGGACGGGTGACTCAACGTCCCTAGGTCTCAGTTCTCTCATCTGTAAAATGGGCGTAACGGTAGTCCCAACCTGGTAGACTGGCTGTAGGAATTCAGTGA
Source organism: Oreotragus oreotragus (assembly GCA_006410675.1). Lineage (NCBI taxonomy): Eukaryota > Metazoa > Chordata > Mammalia > Artiodactyla > Bovidae > Oreotragus > Oreotragus oreotragus. The sequence continues at coordinate 180,448 of SJYX01011698.1, forward strand.
GTGACTGCATTTAACAAACTTAAAATAGTATCTGGAACTTGGAAAGCATGCAATAAACTGTTGGCTGCTTTTGGAAATTCCCTAGCCATCCAGTGGTTAGGACTCCATGCTTTTGCTGCCGGGGGCATGGGTTCAATCCTTGGTTGGAGAACTAAGATCCTGCAAGTCAAGCAGCATGGCAAAAGACAAACAAAAAGCTATTGGCCGTTTTCATTTTTTTAGTGTTGGTGATATTGATTCTAGCCAGAATAGAAACCCTGAAACTGCAGGGACCAGAGCCATCTTTCACCACTGGGTGCTCACAGCCCTTGGGCTTCTCCCATCCCATCTCTGACCACTCTGGCTTGTCACTGTCTGGGGGTGGGTCTATCTCTCCACTGGACTGTGAGCTCTGGGAAGGGCAGGGCTGAGCTGGCTCAACCACCACTGGGTCCCCATTATTTTATTTCTTTATGTTTAAAAATTATAATTATTTTTATTTTTTGGCTGCTGCGCAGCATGTGGGAGCTTAGTTCCCTGACCCGGGATGGAACCTTAGTTCCCCTTCCTGCAGTGGAAGCGTGGAGTCTTAACCAGTAGACCACCAGGGAAATCTCTGGGTTCCCATTACTGCCCAGTGCAGGGCCAGACACTGAGTAGGAAATGTTTACTGGAAGAATACCTGATAATNCGCAGCATGTGGGAGCTTAGTTCCCTGACCCGGGATGGAACCTTAGTTCCCCTTCCTGCAGTGGAAGCGTGGAGTCTTAACCAGTAGACCACCAGGGAAATCTCTGGGTTCCCATTACTGCCCAGTGCAGGGCCAGACACTGAGTAGGAAATGTTTACTGGAAGAATACCTGATAATTGAGGTGAGCTGGACCCAGCCTTCTGCACTGAAGTTGCTCCTGCTCTAGAATAAGAAAAACAACCAACAAACCAAATACAAGATCCGGTTCTGGCCTGAAGTTGTATGAGATCTGAGAGTTTAAGTGAGGATGAGACAATACCCATGATGGGAAATGACAATATTGAATAGTGACCAGCTTTTTCTTTTTTTTTTTTTTTTCAGTCATGCCACATGGCTTTTAGGATCTCAGTTCCCTGACCAGGGACTGAACCTGGGCCACGGCAATGAAAGCCCAGGATCCTAACTATTAGGCCACCAGGAAACTCCCAATGACCAATTTTTATTGCATGTCCACCATGTGCTTAGGTTTCCCTGGTGGCTCAGTGGTAAAGAATCAGCCTGCCAATGCAGGAGACACAGGTTCGATCCCTGGGCCAGGAAGATCCGCTGGAAAAGGAAATGGCAACCCACTCTGGTATTCTTGCCTGGGAAATCCCATGGACAGAGGAGCCTGGCGGGCTACAGTTCATGGGGTCACAAAGAGTCAGATGCAACTAAAGAACAAAAACAATAACACAACCACTATGTGCTGGGCCTTGTGTTACAGCTTAACACATTCTTGTTGGAGTGTTTTGTGAAGTAGAGTCTATGGGTACACTCATTTTTCAGATGAAGAAACTAAGGCTCGGGGACTTCCTTGGTGGTCCAGTGGTTAAGACTTGCTCCTCCACCACATGGGGGATGGATCTGATCCCTGGTCAGGGAACTAAGATCCCACATGCCATATGGTGCGGCCAAAAAATTCAAAAAGAAACCAAGTTTCAGAGTAGTTAAGCAACTTGCCCAAGGACAAAGCCAGGAAGGGGCAGGTGGGATCCAAACCCTTGTCTTACCAAACCCAAAGGGCACTTCTGAAAGGCCATTTAGAGCCAGTGCTTGATTAAACAGGAGCTACCTTTCTTATAAGACCCTGGCCCTGGGGACAACCTCACATTCACTTGATATTTTAACCCCAGAAAGTAATGACTGTTCATCTTCCCATTTTCAAGATAAGAAATTGAGACCCAGAGAGGGGAAGTGACCTGCCTTCCCCAGTGGCTAAAAAGGCTAAAACTGATTCAGTCCCAGAAGCTGGGCTGATTTGGGAAGACCTCAAATGCCAGGTCAGACGCCAGCTGTACCCCCAACCCACATCCATCCAGTGTCCCCCGAGAAAAGCAGAAGTGTGCCCTCTTCCCTCTCCAGGTCTCACTTCCTGCTGTGCATGAGCTCAGGGTTCAAGTTGGAGGGTCACAGCCATGCGAGGGAAAAGAGAAGTGGGGGTGGGCAGGGGGAGGCTGACAGTCTGCGCCCATGTCCCCTTTGTCCCGGCCGAGGTTCCCCTTCTGATCAGTCAGTGTGGGTCAGAGAGCAGGCAAGGAGACCACCTCCCCCACTCCTGCTATCTCCTCCCCAAGCCTTGCTGTGGTTTCCCCACTCAGGGACTGTATGGCCTTGGGCAAGCTGCCGGATCTCTCTGGGCCTCTGTTTCCGCATCTGTAAAATGGGAATAAAAAAAGGAATTGACCCCCATGGGTGCTCATTCCGGACTAATGTGCTTGGCAGGGTGTTTGGGACACAGCTGGCACTAAAAATAAGTTAGCTGTTGACAGGCTAGGCAAGCCGGTTCATGGGCATTATGTCAGTAAACCTCTCACCTTGACAGGTAGAGACTCTCGGAGGCCCATTTTCCAGAGGCAGGAACTGAGGCCCAGGGAGGTAGAAACACTCACTCTAAATCACGTAGCAGGGACTTCCCTGGTGGTTCAGTGGTTAAGACTTTACGCTTCCACTGCAGGGGCCAAGGGTTTGATCGCTAGTCAGGGAACTAAGATCCCGTAAGCCACCACGTGGCATGGCCAAAAAAAAAAAAAAAAATCAGACAGCAAATAATATCCAAGCCAAGATTTGGACCCAATGGAGTCTGGTTGTGAGCAGTAACTCTTTCCCAGCACAGTGTGTGTCGTGGTTATGTTGCCCGGATGCTCCCCAGGGTGAAGGCAGCACCCCTGGGGCTGTGACGAGTTTGTGGTTCTGCGGGGAAGGGCTGTACGGACGTCTCCCCAGCTGTGGTCCCTCCCATCCTGATCTCGCCAGACCTGGGGACAGGTCGGGGAGAAGCCTTTGCCGCCGGGCAGGATGTGCCGGGTTTGACACTGGTGGCCAGACAATCTCACACACACACAATCACAATGACAAACACTCAGTCTGCACAGACACTCTTTTTTCGTTTCTTTTTGCCTTTTTAAATATTTGTTTTCGGCTGTGCTGGGTCCTTGTTGCTGTGCACGGGCTTACTCGGGGGCCACCCTTGCGTTGCAGTGTGCGGGCTTCTCATCATGGTGGCTTCTCTGCCTGTGGAGCATGGCTCCAGGGCACGTGAGCTTCAGCAGCCACAGCTCGGGGGCTGCAGAGTGCAGGCGCAGCAGCTGTGGCACACACCCCCGTGGCAGGTGGGATATTCCCAGACCCAGGATTGAATCCATGTCCCCATCATCACAAGGTGGACTCTTAACCACTGGACCACCAGAGAAGCCCTGCAGAGACACTTTTCTACATGCTTGCAGGGTATCACTTCAGTTAATCCTGCGAAGAAGGGAAACACGGCTGTCTTCCCGTTTTTCAGATGAAGAAACTGAGGCACAGGACTAGGGAGTAGGAGAGGCTGGATCTGGATCCCAGATCCAGTATCTGTGCTCTTCAGCACTAAGATGCATTGCATCTCTGGACAGAAGAGTATTATTACCATTACTGATGTTCTTAAAAGGACATTTTTATTGTCAGTAGGGCAAAGGTCTTGAAGATAGGATGGGTTCAGGTCCCAGCTTCATCAGTGACAAGCTAGTGTCCTCGGATCAGTGATTCCATCTCTCCAAGCCTCAGTGCCTTCATCTGTATAATGAGCATAAACACAGCACATACTTACAATGCACAGCTAAAGTGAGGGTCCAGTGAGTTTAGGTTTGTAAAAGACTTAGCTTAAAAAAAAAAAAAAAATTTCTCTGGCTGCACTGGGTCTTAGTTGCAGCATGTGGGATCTAGTTCCCTGACCAGGGATCGAACCTGGGCCCCCTGCATTGGGAGCACAGAGTCTTAGCCACTGGAGCACCTTGGAAGTCCTTTTCTGTTTTTTTAAATTAAAATATATAACGTTCATAATCTTTGGTGTACACNATCTAGTTCCCTGACCAGGGATCGAACCTGGGCCCCCTGCATTGGGAGCACAGAGTCTTAGCCACTGGAGCACCTTGGAAGTCCTTTTCTGTTTTTTTAAATTAAAATATATAACGTTCATAATCTTTGGTGTACACCTAGATTGTTTAACCAATGTGACCACCCTCTGAATCAAGATACAGACACTTCCCAGCTGTTGAAGGTTCCCTCACTCCCCAGAGATGCCCACTCTTCTGACTTATTTTTTAGCTATGGGAGGCTTGTGAGATCTTAGTTCCCCAGCCAGGGATTGAACCTGGGCCCTCAGCAGTGAAAGCACGGAGTCGTAACCAATGGACCACCAGGGAATTCCCTCCTCTGACTTCTATTGTGGGACATTGCTTTTGCCTGTGGTTGAATGTCATTATTATTGATGCTGACCACCTGCCATGCACCGTCCAGCTATCCTACACTTAATTTTTTTATATGGCCATGCCACATGGCATTCGAGATCTTAGCTCCCTGACCAGGGATCGAACCTGTGCCTGCAGTGGAAGCATAAAGTCCGAACCACTGGACTGCCAGGAAGTCCCTTACATTGAACCTTTAAGCAGCCCTGGAAGGCATTTGTTCCTCTAAGCCCCCATTTCCAGATGAGGAAACTGAGGCTCAGAGAGAGAAAGTGTTGTTCGAAGTGGCTTTTGCAACTGATGGCAGACCCACGTTGTGGAGCTGGGTGGCCTCCTCGCTTTGAAAACCCAGGTGCCCGTGTTGCACAAACATGGAATCCTCACACACACACACACACACACATCCTTGCGAAGTTGTGCCATCACACCAGGGTCACTACCATTGAGAGTTGTGTGACCGCCTTGAGTGTGGCCACCCTGACCTCACACCCCCTCCCTCTTCCCAGGCTGTGCTGTCAGACGACAGGGTGGGCGCCTGGCTGGGAGAGCCAGACCCCCCAGAGGAGCCCCTCACCTTCCAAGCGTCTGTTCCCCCTCATCGACTGCGGCTGGGCAGCCTCCATCCTCACACCCCTTACCACCTCCGGGTGGCCTGTGTCAGTAGCCAGGGCCCCTCACCCTGGACCCACTGGCTTCCTGTAGAGACACCAGAAGGAGGTAAGAAGGGGCTAGTGGCAGGGAGACATCGTTCACTGCCCCACTGACCCTTGCGTACATCAGCATGACCCCCAGCATCTCCTCTCACCTGTATACCTTACGTGGCTTCACTCTCCTTCCTGTCCCATCCCCAACTGGCATCTCTCCCGGATCTCATCTCTGTGCTCCTGCGCCAGCTGCCTGCATGCTTGTCCTTTGCACCCTGCCCCTACTCCTTGGGAAGAGGAGGGGGTCAGGAAGAGGTGGGGATGCCAGCTTCCCTTTTTCCCTGTCCTCCAGTGCCCCTGGGCCCTCCTGAGAATGTTAGCGCCATGCGGAATGGGAGCCAAGCCCTTGTGCATTGGCAGGAGCCAAGGGCGCCGCTGCAGGGCACCCTGTTAGGGTACCGACTGGCCTATCGAGGTCAGGATACGCCCGAGGTGGGTGCTGCTGGCTGGACTGGGGCAGAGTGGCTGTAAAGGAGGGGACTGGGGAGGAGAAGATGACAGGGCAGATAAGGACAGGTGGGCAGGTTGCCTAGAATGCGATCACCCTGAGCTGCAGAGCACGTTCTGGGGCGGTTAAAGGGGACCACGAGAGGGTTGCGTGTGTGCATGCTCAGTCGCTCAGTCATGTCTGACTCTGTGACCCCGTGGACGATAGCCAGGGACCCGCCAGGCGCCCTGTCCATGGGATTCTCCAGACAAGAATACTGGGTGGGTTGTCATTTCCTTCTCCAGGGGATCTTCCCAACCCAGGGATCAAACCTGCATCTCCTGCATTGGCAGGTGATTCTTTACCATTGAGCTACCTGGGAAGCCCCCAGGAGAGAGTTAGGGGATGGCTATTTATGAATCTGTGAACTGTGGTGTTGGAGAAGACTCTTGAGAGTTCCTTGGACTGCAAGGAGATCAAACCAGTCAATACTAAAGGAAATCAACCCTGACATTGGAAGGAATGATGCTGAAGCTGAAGCTCCAATACTTTGGCCACCTGATGCAAAGAGCCGACTCATTAGAAAAGACCCTGATGCTGGGAAAGATGAAAGGCAGGAGGAGAAGGGGATAACAGAGGATGAGATGGTTGGATGGCATCATCAACTCAATGGACATGAGTTTGAGCAAACTACAGGAGATAGTGAAGGATATGGAAGCCTGGCATGCTGCAGTCCATGGGACTGCAGAGAGTTGGACACAACTGAGCAACTGAACAACAGCAATTTATGAATCATGTACAAAACATTTCAGTAGACATATTTACTAGGACAGTTTTACAGCAGAGAGTTGCATAGCACATTGAGGAAGGGGTGTCTCTTTCTAATTAACATGAAGGTACTATCTAAGCAAGCAGCACCCTGGGATGGAGAGATAGATGGGAGAAGGAGTGAGGAATTAGAAGGGGATGGAGGGATGAGGGGGCAAAGATGAGAATTCGGTCCTTTCAACGACGATACTGTATTCCACGCCTCCTTGTGCTAGGACCTGAGCATGTATATGGCAGTGAAGAAGACGAAGTCCTGGACCCGGTGAAGCTGTTATTTTAACGAGTGTAGGGACAGAGAACGGAAAGGAGAGAACAGGATGGGGGATGAGAGACGAAGGATAGGAAGAGGTAGGGGATGAGGGGCTGCAGATGAGGAGTGGGCTTTGAGATAGATGGGGAGTTGAGGCTGAGGGTGAGGGCTTAAGTGCTGGGGCTGGAGCTCTACTCTGATGCCTTATCTGCATGTCCTAGGTGCTGATGGACGTAGGGCTAAAGCGAGAGGTGACCCTGGAGCTGCGAGGAGAAGGGTCTGTGCCCAACCTGACGGTGTGCGTGGCAGCCTACACCGCCGCTGGGGATGGACCCTGGAGCCTCCCTGTACCCCTGGAGCCCTGGCGCCCAGGTAGCTGCAAAGCCGTGCTCAGCCTCCCTCAGCCTACCCACAGGGGCCACGTCTATCCCAGATGCCCGTGACTTGCTCCTTGTACCTCTTGGCGTTAGCCCAGTGTAGGCTGTATTCCTACCTGGAAGCTTCCTGAGAGCCTCACTCCCTCTCTCCCGTGTCTTACCAGTCTCTCTGAGCATGTCCTCCCTCCGTCCTTTCTCCTCGCAGGACAAGGACAGCCAATCCACCAGCTGGGTAAGGGCTTTCACACCCCCTCTCCTGCTCTCCCTTCCCCCAAGGCCCAGTGAGGGCCCCATCGCTGCACATTCTCTTTACACATCCCTTTCGTGTTCCTTAAACTCATCACTCTAACCCTCTGCTTCTTGGTTTTGTGTGGTCCTTGATGGACGTGCCTGGAGTAGCCCAGAACATTGTGGGTACTTGGTGAATGGTGGATGGATGGACTGACGAATGAATGGATGTGTAGGTGGACCAATGAATGAATATGTGGCTGAGTGGTGGACAGATGAATGAATGGGTGGGTGGCAGACGGATTAATGAATGGGTGGATGGTGGATGGATGAATGAATGGGTGGGTGATGGATGGATGAATGAATGGGTAGATGAATGGACGAATGAATAAATAGGTGGGTGGGTAGATGAATAAAAAGGTAGAGGGACAGAGAGATGAGTTATCCCCCTCATGTTCATCTTCCTCAAATATTTCTCCAAATATTCCTCCTACACCCATTGTACCCTCCTGGCACTATTACACCCCACCTCTTCTAACTCAACCCACTATCCTTAAATATTCCTTATGTGTTTTCTTGCATTTCTTTGCATACCCTTTCCACACTAACCCGACCCTCCTTTCACATCCATCCCATTATAACCCCTCATTCTTCTCACAGGCTTCCCAAACCCGATGCACACTTACACTTCTCATTCACAAACTGATACTTTTTGCACACTCACCATGCATCCTACATTGCAGGCACTGAAAGACTTTCAGTCCACACGATCTCACATTCTGCAACTCTCCTTGCACACTCACTAGACACTCCTTACACATTATTCCTTCACCTCGAGCTAATCCTAACCCATGCCCACTTTCTGCACATACCACACCAAACTCTTGGTACACTCATCCTCCACTCCTTACACACTCACTCCCACCTTTTTGCATATCCTTTTCATTCATCTCATGCTCATCTTCCCCCCCACGTCCTTTGCACACACATTGCACACTCCTCTCACAGCAGTTACATCCTTACAAATCATTGCCCCTACCTTGTATCTAAAACTCCTTGAATACTCCTTGAATCCACACATACTCCCAATTCCTCAAACACTCATCTGGCACTGTTTTACACACTCCTCTGCACACCCTGCTCCTTTGCACATTTATTTCACTCTCATCCCTTGCTTTATGAAAGCCCTCCCAGGGAATTCCCTGGCGGTCCGGTGGCAAGGAGTCAGTGCTTTCACTGCTGAGCGCGTGGGTTCGACCCCTAGTCAGGGAACGAAAATTCCATAAGCTTCAAGGAGTGGCAAAAAAAAAAAAAACACCACGCTTTCATAGTCATCATACACTCCTCAGAAACGTCCCTTGGCCATTGGTCCCTGGAGCCTCCAACTCCTTGCATATCCATTGCACATGCTTTGTACACACTACACACACTCTCTCCCTGCTCAACAGTTTTCCACACCCAAGTGCCCCCTCCTTGCATAATTATCACATGTATCACACACGGGTACCCCACTTGAGATTTACTTACAGCCCTCCCACGCTCCTCCAGCCCTCCTTCCATTCTCACAGCCCATCCCACACAATCTCTCTCATCCCACACTCCTTCCACACTCATTGCACATTCCCCAAGTATCCATCCCACTTTGCGCTCAGCACACTCATCCTAGGAGTTTCACACTCCTCCTTTTAAAAAAATCTTTCTTTGGCTGCGTCAGGTCTTTGTTGCATCATGCAGGGTCTTTCCTGTGGCTCGTGGATTCTCCATTGCAACACATGGGCTCCAGGGCACCTAGGCTCAGTAGCTGTGGCACGGGGACTCAGTAGCTATGGCACGGGGGCTTTGTTGCTCCTAGGCATGTGGGATCTTAGTTTCCCATGCCCGCGTGTGTGCCCATGTTCACTCGTGTCAGTTATGCCCAACTCTTTGCGACGACACTATGGACCATAGCCCACCAGAACCCTCTGTCCATGGGGTTCTTCCGGCAAGAATACTGGAGTGGGTTGCCATGCCCTCCTCCAGGGAATCTTCCTGACCCCAGAGATCCAACCCACGTCTCCTGCAACTCCTGCATTCCAGGCGGACTCTTTACCACTGAGCTACCAGAAAAGCCCCTTAGTTCCCCGATCAGGGATCAAACCCGAATCCCCTGCATTGCAAGGTGGATTCTTAACCACAGGACCACCAGGGACGTCCCCTCACACTCCTCCTCCAACGTCCACTCCTCTCGCATCCATTGCATGCCCTGTCCAGCCCTGTCCATCACCCCGTGTACCTACACCTGCCTCCCTTCAACACCACCCCTCTGGGGACCCAAGGAACCAAGCCTCCACCATGACCTGTCCCGCATGCCCCCTGACAGTGAGTGAACCCCCAGCCCCCGCCTTCTCGTGGCCCTGGTGGTATGTACTGCTGGGAGCGGTGGTGGCCGCCGCCTGTGCCCTCATCCTGGCCCTGTTCCTCTTCCACCGGCGGAAGAAGGAGACCCGATATGGGTAAGTTGGGACCACGTGGGTCGGGAGGCTGGCCTGGACTGGAGTAGAGAGGCTGGAGGTGGGGAGACAGTGAGGAGGCTGGCATAGGAGGAGAGAGTACCAAGAATCAGAATGAGGACAAGCGTCTGGGGAATGAATGGAAGGCAGAAGGCAGCAGCCCAAGAGGCTCTCAGCAGACATTGGAGGAGAGGGCCGGCAGGTCTGGGGGTGGGAACGGCGCTTGCTTCCCCTGCTGGTGGAAGTGGAGGGGGTTCCACGTCACTCTGCCCTGCCCTCACCTCCTCTCTGTTCCCTGCTAGAGAGGTGTTTGAACCAACCGTGGAGAGGGGTGAGCTGGTGGTCAGGTACCGTGTTCGCAAGTCCTACAGTCGGAGGACCACTGAAGCCACCTGTAAGTGAGCCCCATGCCTCCCTGCCTGGGTTTGGGATAAGAAGTATCGAGTGTTGGGCCTGCTGGGCTTCAGCAGATGTGTGAACCAAAAGTTTCTGAGGCCTTGGAATATTAGCACCACAGACCTTAAGAACAACAGAACTGTGGGACCACACACGACTTTAGAACAACTGAATCTTAGACACAATAAATTTTAGAAAGGCCAAACTCTGAGTCATAGGCTCTTAGAACCACGTAATGATGACGATGATGATGGCAATGATGAAAAAGCCCATGATGAGGTGCTTACAATGCTGAGGATAACAGCCAACCCTGGCACTTCCTCTGTGACTACTGCTGTTCCTTTTTAAAAATCAAGTATTTATTTATTTTTTGGCTATACTGGGTCTTCATTGCTGCTCACGGGCTACTCTCTAGTTGTGGTCTGAGGGCTTCTCGTTGCAGTGGCCTCTCGTTGCGGAGCACAGGCTGTAGGAAGCACAGGCTTCAGTAGTGGCAGCGCGTGGCCTTAGCTGCCCTGAGGCATGTGTCCCCTGAAGTGGAAGGTGAATTCTTAACCACTGGGCCACCAGGGAAGTCCCACAGGTGTGTTCTAAGCTTCAACACATGTCACTTAATTTAATCCCCATGACAACCCAGTGAGGTAGCCACGTTATCCTCCCCACTACCAGTGGGGAGGCTGTGGCACAGAGTGGCTAAGTAACTTACTGGAGGCCACACAGTTTGTCAGCTGGAGAGCTGCGGTTCACACCCAGGCGGTTCCACTCTCAAGTTCATCCTCTGAATGGCCTCTTGGAAGTAGAGGATGTGCAATTATAATTGGCCTAAAAAATTATCATCCAGTGCTATAGACTCTTAACGCTCCCTGGGTGGCTCAGATGGTAAAGAAGCTACCTGCAATGCAGGAGACCCGGGTTCAATCCCTGGGTCAGGAGGATCCCCTGGAGAAGGAATGGCAACCCACTCCAGTACTCTTGCCAGGAAAATCCCATGGGCAGAGGAGTCCGGAGGGTTACAGGCCATAGGATCGCAAAGAGTCAGACATGATTGAGCAACTAACACTTGATGGACTCTTAGGATCTTAAAAATCATAGAATCTTAGCACTATAATAGACCCTGTGTTAGAGGATTGTAGCATTTATGGAGGGTGCCAGCTAAGAAGGGACTTCAGCAGCCACTTAGTCAAATTTCTTCTTCTCCCCAGTTGGGAAACAGATTCAGAAAAAAAAAAAAGGGGGAGACAGAGTTAGGCCTCTTCTGGAGTTATCACCCAGGGAGAAGACTGCCAGGGGCCCCAGGAGATACCCGAAGGGCTGGGAAAGACATTCGTTGCAAAGGAGAAGGAAGAGAAAGTAAGGAGGTCACAGTAATCTAACGGAAATAACGTGCAGCAGCAGTTCTCCAAGTGTGATCCAAGTCCCCGGGGATCCCCAAGGCCTTTGCAGGGGGTCCATGAGGTCGAAACTATTTTCAAAATAATACCAAGACGTCATTTGCCCTTTCACACCCTCCTTCTCTTGCAAGTGCTCCGCAGAGTTTTCCAAAGGCTTCCAAATATGTGATGATGTCATCCTTCTGTTGACTGATGTGCTTGTATATTCTTGTGTTTTGAAAATTTGTCTGGGGAACTTCCCTGGCGATCCAGTGGTGAAGACCCTGAGATTCCACTGCAGGGGGCTCGGGTTCAATTCCCGGTTGGGGAATCATTAATAAGATCCTTCATGATACGGCCAAAAGTGAAAAAAGGAAATCATATCAGTGTTCACCGTGAACACAGTAAATATTGCTGTGTAGACAACCCACATAAAAGAAAGCTTTTTTCAAGTCTCAATAATTTTAAGAATGTAAAGGATCCTGGGGCCAATAAGTTGGAGAACAATTGCTACACAGCAGTGAAAATGAATAAACCCAACTACACACAGCAACGGGGCTTCCCCGATGGCTCAGTGGTAAAGAACCTGCCTGCCAATGCAGGGGACGTGAGTTCCGTCCCGGGGTCAGAAAGATTCCCTGGAGGAGGAAATGGCAACCCCCTCTAGTATTCTTGCCTGGGAAATCCCATGGACAGAGGAGCCTGGCAGCCTACAGTCCAGGGGTCGCAAAGGTTTCGACACCACTTAACAACTAAACAACAACACACACAACTGCATTACAGTTATGTCAGAGATACCGTGTTAAGTGAAAGAAGCTGGACACTAAAGAGAGCATAGTACGTGATTCCATGTTTATAACATCCCCAACAGAAAAGACTAATCTGGGGTAAGAGAAGTCAGGAAAGCGGCCACCCCTGAAAGGACATAGTCTATTCTTGACGTGGGTGTTAGTGACACACACTGTTGTGTTTGGTTCATGAAAATCCATTGAGCTGCTCACTTACGATTTTTGCAGGTTATACTTTAATGAAAAGTTAAGAAAAATTTTGAACAGCTGGTACGGCAGGATGTTAACCAATCAAGGTGCCACTACTGCAAGATTATGTGCCAGGCTCTAACCCTTTAGTTACTGCTCTGGGGGAAGAGATGGGGGGTCTAAAGGAAAAGTGGGAGTTGGGAGTGCTCAGCTAATACTGAATGAATGCAGAATTATTTCAGTATTTTAACAATGGGTATACAGGCACGGGGCTTCCTTGGTGGCTCATGGTAAAGAACCCGCCTGCCAGTGCAGGAGATGCAGATTGGATCCCTGGGTTGGGAAGATCCCCTGGAGAAGGAAGTGACAACCCACTCCAGTATTCTTGCCTGGAGAGTCCCATGGACAGAGGAGCCTGGCAGGCTACAGTCCTTGGGATTGCAAAGAGTTGGACACAACTTTAGTGACCAAACAATGATAAACAGCAATACACAGGCATACCTGGGAGACACTGCACATTTGATTCCAGACCAACACGATAAAGTGTATAATGCAATAAAGTGAGTCACAGGCATTTTGGGGTTTCTCAGTGCATATAACAGTTGTGTTTAGGACTTCCCTGGCAGTCCAGTGGTTAAAACTCCATGCTTCCTCTGCAGGGGCCCAGGTTCCAAGATCCCACATGCCATGCAGTGGGGCCAAAATAAACAGAAACATAAAAACAAACAAAAAAGTTGTGTTTACACTGCACTGTGGTGTACTAAGTATGCAACAGCATTATACCTTTAAAGACAATTTAGATACCTTAATTTTTTTCCATTTTTAAAAAATTTGGCCACATCATGGCAAGTGGGACCTTAGTTCCTCAGCCAGGGATCAAACCCTTGCCCGTTGCAGTGGGAGTTTGGAGGCTGAACTACTGGGGAAAGTCCCTACATACCTTAATCTTAAATTGCTTTATTGCTTAAAAAAATGCCAACCACCATCTGAGCCTTCAGTGAATTATAGCACTAACATCAAAGATCACAGATCATCATAACAAATACAACAATAATCAAAAGGTTTGAAATATCAATAATTACCAAAAATATAACACAAGAGACACAAAGCAAATTGGAAAAATGGTAGTGATAGATTTGCCTGACACAAGATTGCCACAGACCTTCAATATGTAAAGAACACAATATCTACGAAGTGCGGTAAAATGAGGCACACCTGTATCCTTATTGGAGGCGCTGCCTGGATGTCAGCTCTGCTCCACAGCTCTGTCTGCTCCCACCCCCCATGCAGTGAACAGCCTGGGCATCAGTGAAGAGCTGAAGGAGAAACTGCGGGACGTGATGGTGGACCGGCATAAGGTGGCTCTGGGGAAGACCCTGGGAGAGGGTGAGTGCCCCCACCTCACACACACACACACACACACACACACACATATCTCCCTGAGCCATGCAGTCCTTCATCTCCCCACCCCTACCCAACCACAGGAAATGCAGTTCCTACAGCATCCTCCTGAAGTCAACGGGGGTGGGGGGTGTCCTCCCCGAGGCATGTCAAAGCCTCTCTCTGGTCCCCCACAGGAGAGTTCGGAGCTGTGATGGAAGGCCAGCTCAACCAGGACGACTCCGTCCTCAAGGTAGCTGTGAAGACCATGAAGAGTGAGTATGTACATACATGTGCAAACATGTGGGATCCCCATCCCTTAACCTCTGGCCCCTCCCCTGTGCCCCTAAGGAGGTAGAAGAACAGGAAAGGTGACAGCAATTTAGCCCAACCCTAGAACTTCAGTGGTTTCCAGACGAGAGATTAAGTCCCTGCCAGGTCCTTCAACAGAAGGAACTCAATATGGGGAGATTACTACAAAGGTGTAGGGAAAATCGAAGGAACAGCAGGGTGCAGTTAAGACAACCTAGAGATTAGCAGCAGCCAAGTGTGTCACTTCCGCCCCCCAGGCCGGAAGGGGCAGAGTTACCAGAGCCCAGAGCCCAGACCCAGGGCCCGCTGATGGGACTGAGGCATCACAGAGTTAGGGGCAACCTTGTGGGAGCTTGAGACACAAAAGGAGACACAGCCACCACCAAGGCAATACTGGAAGCAGAAAGAGAGAGGGTGAAATGCCCTGATTTCTCTTCTCCTCTCGCCCACCTGCCAGTCTCCCATCAGCGCTTCCCATTGGCGGATTCCAACAGGAAACAGCAGGAAAGGGAACCTGGACAATGTAGTTTTCCGGGGCCAGCCCCGTGTGATACAGAACAAGCATGAAATGGTCCAGAATGAGGCACACCTGGCTTCATCATTTACTAGCTGTATGCTTCCCTGGTGGCTCAGATGATAAAGAATCCGCCTGCAATGCAGGGGAGCCAGGTTCAATCCCTGGGTTGAGAAGATCCCCTGGAGCAGGGAATGGCAACCCACTCCAGTATTCTTGCCTGGAGAATCCCATGGACAGAGGAGCGTGGTGGACTACAGTCCATGGGGTCGCAAAGAGTCAAATACGACTGAGCGACTAACACTTTCACTATGATCTCAGGTAAGTGACTATCCCTGTCTGAGCCTACCATTCCTCACTCGGAAAAAAGTATCATAGTGTTCCTACCTCCTAGGGTATTATGTCAAAGCACTTGGCACATAGTACACACAGTTAATGTGGATTAAAACCATGTTAGCTACATCAGCAGAGAGGGTGAGAGCCAGTCCAGTCCAAGCTCACGCAGCACAGAAAGGTCAGGGTCAAGCTTTTCCACAAAGGAATAAAGCTTAGAGGGTCATGCTGGAGGGAGGAATGNCTTGGCACATAGTACACACAGTTAATGTGGATTAAAACCATGTTAGCTACATCAGCAGAGAGGGTGAGAGCCAGTCCAGTCCAAGCTCACGCAGCACAGAAAGGTCAGGGTCAAGCTTTTCCACAAAGGAATAAAGCTTAGAGGGTCATGCTGGAGGGAGGAATGATTGTTCCAGAATCACAAGGGGTAAAAAACTTGGGTTATGGAGTCATCACCCATTCATTCATTTATTCATTCTTGACTGCCTTCTGAATACTGGGTTATGTTCCTGACCTGGGTTTGAATCCCAGCTGTGTGACCCTGGGCAAGTCACTTTGCCTCTCTGAGCCAGTGTCCTGAGTTGTAAAACAGGGACAATCATCTGCATTCTAGGGCTGCTGGGAGTGTGCTAGGAAGCAGCCTAGCACAGAGCCCACACATGGACCCCTGAGCCAGACTGCCTGGGTTTGAACTCTGCCTGTTCCTCTTGCGAGCTGTGGCACGTTTCTTAAACATTCTGTGCCTTGTCTCTCCATCCTTCTTCTTGTTCAGTCGCTAAACTGTGTCAGACTCTGTGACCTCGTGAACCGCAGCACACCAGGCTTCCCTGTCCTTCATTATCTCTCTGAGTTTGCTCAAACTCATGTCGAGTCAGTGATGCCATTCAACCATCTCATCCTTCTGTAGCCCCCTTCTCCATCTTTAAAATGGGGAAATAGAAGCTCCTCAGAGGGTTAAATGGGTTAATATGTCAAGCACTGAGTACAGCCCCTGGTACTTACTAGTCATGCTTGATGAAGAAGGAGAAGATGATGATGGTAATAAGGAGGAGGAGGAAAAGAGTCCTCCCTCCGCCTCCTCCACCTTCCTCTCTCCTCCCAGTTGCCATCTGCACAAGGTCGGAGCTGGAGGATTTCCTGAGTGAAGCTGTCTGCATGAAGGAATTCGACCACCCCAACGTCATGAGGCTCATTGGTGAGGGAGGGGCAGATTTAGTGGGCCAGCAGGCCCCATGCAGGCTGCACCAGAGGGAAGAACCCTCCGCCCTGGGAAGATCAAACCTCCAGGCTTCCTCCCCCCCACCCCAGAGTGAGCAGGCTCCCCCCTTCCTCTCTCCCTCAGCTCGGAATGTGACCTCTGACCTTTCCCAGAAATAGCTGAGGTCCCCAGGAGGGCTGGACAAACATCCCTGGGAACCAGTGCTGGACATGGCTTCTCTGACGCTTGGTCCCTGCCACCACCACCCCCGCTCCCCAACAGTTTGGAGGCCAGATCTGAGAGGGAGGGGGGGAGAAACAGAGGTGGGAGTGGGGGTGGCGTCCCCTTCTGCCCACCTCCAGTGACAAGACTGCCTGGTGGGGGGGGCGGGACTCAGGCGTCTGTTTCCAGGGTTCTGAACGAGAGGGCTTCCCGGCACCTGTGGTCATCTTACCTTTCATGAAACACGGAGACCTTCACAGTTTCCTTCTCTATTCCCGGCTCGGGGACCAGCCAGTGGTGAGGGCATTTTATTATCTGGACCACAAGTGTTAGCTGAGCACCTACTAGGTACCCGGTAATCTTTCTTATTTGAAAAAATGGATGTCTATTTTGCGTACACAAAAATGTGCACGTTTGTTGCATTCAGATCAGTGAATGTTTTCTTGTGTATAGACCCATGGAAGGGCTTCCCAGGTGGTCCAGTGGTAAAGAATCCGCCTGCCAGTGTGGGAGACGTGGGTTCCATCCCTGGGTTGGGAAGATTCCCTGGAGAAGAAAATGGCAACCCACTCCAGTATTCTTGCCTGTGTAATCTATGGCCAGAGGAGCCTGGTGGGCTACAGTCTATGGGGTCGCAAAGAGTCAGACATGACTGAGCGACTAAGTACCCACGCACGCATTAGGTACCTAACGCCGCTCAGCCACTAGGAAGGTGATGGAGACCAAGAGCTTGTTTTCGTGGAGGAGCTGTCTGCCAGAGCCCACCTCTGAGACCAGGCAATAAACAAGTTAACAAATGAATAAGCACGATAATTTTTAAGTGCCAGGAAGGAAATAGAGCAGGATGAGTGACAGGGAGGCCAGGCAGTTCGTTTGAGTGAACAGGGATGGTCTTATGGAGGAGATCGAAGGAGGAGCTAACTGGTGGGAAGTGGGCGATCTGGGAGGAAGTGGTCCCTGCAGAGGGCACAGAATGTGCAAAGGCTCAGAGGTGGGAACAAGCATGGCTTGTTGAAAGACCAGAAAGGGGGTTCCCTGCTGGAGCGTATGTCAAGGGCAAACACAATGGGAGATCAAGACAGGAGAGGAAGGTAGGAGGGGATAACAAAGGGCTGATGTGGAAAGGGTTGGAGTTTAAGTCTCAGAGGCACGGGAAAGCATCACAGGGCAGAGCTAGTAGGGCGGAGGGATGGATTTCTGGAACTCCACTGATCTCTACCCCATCCTGTCCTGCCCGCCCCGCCCAGTTCCTGCCCACCCAGATGCTGGTGAAGTTCATGGCAGATATTGCCAGTGGCATGGAGTATCTGAGTACCAAGAGATTCATACACCGGGACCTGGCTGCCAGGAATTGCATGTGAGTGCCCTGCCTTCCAGGAACCCCCCTTCTTCAGGGACCCAGGATGGAAGAAGGTGCACCCCCCCCCCAACACACACACACCCTTCAGGCAAGTCAGAGCTCAGGAGTGGAAGAGAGAGATGAGCAGGGAGGTTGGGGCCAGCTTTCTGAACGGAGATCCCGCACGTGCTGGAATGTGCAGAGAAAAGGAGAGGGGGCAGGTTCAGTGGGTAGCAGGATGTGAGTAAAAGGGCAGAGGAAACCCAAGAGAGTGGTGACATTAAAGCTTCACCTTTGTCCCCCCCAGGCTGAGCGTCTTGCCTGGGGGTACACTTGGGCAGGGGCCACACTGGATAAAGAGACCACACCCCCTGCTAAGTTGTTGCCACTCAGTCGCTCACTCAGGCGTGCCCCACTCTTTGAAACCCCGTGGACTGCAGGACGCCAGGCTTCCCTGTCCTTCACTGTCTCCCAGAGTTTGAACTCGTGTCCTTTGAGTCGGTGATACCATCCAACCATCTCATCCCCTGTCGCCTCCTTCTCTTGCTTTCAATCTTTCCCAGCATCAGAGTCTTCCAATGAGTCAGCTGTTCGCATCAGGTGACCATAGTATTGGAGTTTCAGCTTTAGCATCATTCCTCCCATTGAATATTCAGGGTTGATTTCCTTTCCAAGGGACAAGCAAAAAATAGCCCAGAACCTGGTCTAAGGGCTGTGTGTGTGTGTGTGTGTGTGACATATAAGCTTAGAATATTAGTCTCATTATAATGATGGACTCAGAAATTGGAGCTGGAGAGGAATTTCCTGGTGGTCCAGTGGCTAGGACTTCACACTCCCAATGCAGGGGGCCTGGGCTTGACCCACTAAGCGTTCACATGCCCCAACTAAAAGATCCTGCATGCCACAACTGAGACCCAGCACTACCAAAGAATAAGTATTTTAAAAAATATTAAAAAAGAAGCTGGAGTTGGAAAATCAGACAATCTTCAATAAGAAGTGCAAATGCTCACAAATGGTTTTGATTACCTTCCATGGAATGCACATGTCAGTTTGAGGAGAATTGCCTTTTATACATTTGGGGTCTTCTCATCCATGATTATGGCATAGCTTTCCAATTTATTTAGGTATTATCCAGCTTCTTTCAGCAAAACTGTATAATTTTCCTTTTTTTTCCTGCCCCACTACACAGCATGCAGGATACTGGTTCCCCAACCAGGGATCGCACCAGTGCCCCCTGAAGCAGACGTGCAGAGTCTTAACGACTGGACCAGGGAATACCCGACTCCCAATTTTTATTTTGAAAGAAATTCCAAATCTACAGAAAAGTTGAAAACATTGTGCCGTGAACACCCATATCTCCTCCTTGTTGAGATTTTGCCACGTTTTTCCTCTCTTCTCCGTCTCTCTTTCCTCTCACCCATTTGAAAGTAAGTTGCCAAGATGGTGACATTCCACCCCTAAATCTTCAAGCGGTGTCTCCTAGAATAAGGGCTTAAGTCTAAACAATCACAATTCTGTTTTCAGACCTAAGAAGATTAACAATAATTCCGTAACACAGTCTCCTATCCAATCCATATTCAAATTTTACATATATGAAGCGCCAAAACAAACACAAGTAATCCACACTGTTAGAAGTGAAGATCTCAGTCACCCTACAAGGGGTAATTATACCCTAGGAAGGAAGGTCTGGTCATCTTTCTTTCTTGTTAAAAAATAATTGTTGTTTATTCTGCTGCTGCTGCTGCTGCTAAGTCACTTCAGTCGTGTCCGACTCTGTGTGACCCCATAGATGGCAGCCCACCAGGCTCCCCCATCCCTGGGATTCTCCAGGCAAGAATACTGGAGTGGGTTGCCATTCCCTTCTCCAATGCATGAAACAGAAAAGTGAAAGTGAAGTTGCTCAGTCTGTCCGACTGTTAGCGACCCCATGGACTGCAGCCCACCAGGCTACTCCGTCCATTGGATTTTCCAGGCAAGAGTACTGGGGTGGGGTGCCATTGCCTTCCCCGGATGTTTATTCTACATACACTAAAATATACACATTTTATGCATGCAGTTCAATGACTGTTGACATGTTTATAGACACATGGAAGGGCTTCCCAGGTGACCCAGTGGTAAAGAATCTACCTGCCAATGCAGGAGACTCAGGTTTGATCCCCGGGTTGGGAAGATCCCCTGGAGAAGGAAATAGCAACCCAGGATTCTTGCCTGGGAAATCCCATGGACAGAGGAGCCTGGTGAACTACAGTCCATGGGGTTGCAAAGAGTTGGACACAACTGCGTGAGCATGCACACAGACCCATGGAAACCACCACCACTAAATCAAGAGAAAGGACATCACTTGGCCCTTCGCAGGCTGCCTGCCGCCCTTCCTAGCCACTGCCCTCAAGGGGTAACGACGATTCTGTACTTTTGTCACCTGTTCTTAAACGTCACGTAAATGGAATTGCAATCTTCCCTCCGCTGTGTCTGGCGTCTCTTGCTCAGCGTGAAGTTTTTGAGATCAGTCCGTGTTCTTGTACGTATCTGTAGTTCTTGTTCTTTGCTGTATGGTATTCCACTGCACAGCTGCCCCATGATATCCTCTTTCTTAATCTGGGTTCTAGTTACATAGGTGTGTTTGTGAAATCCAGTGAGCTCTCCACTTAAGATTTGTGCATGTTTTTGTATATATATAGTATACATCAAAAAAAAATTTTTAATGGACTCCCCTGGTGGTGCAGTAGCTAAGACTCCATTCTCCCAACACAGGGGCACTGGGTTTTTCCCTGGTCAGGGAACTAGATCCCGCATGCCACGGTGAAGATCTTGAGTGCAGCAACTAAGGTCCAGTGCAGTCAAATAACTATTTTTAAAAAATTTTTTTAATATCAGAGAATCCAACCCAAGGAGCCGGAGAAGGACCTTAGAATCTGGCAAAAAGCCAGAGCTGGGAAGGCCCCCTAGCAGCCCTTTTCAGACACACCTTTCACAGAGGGTATAAGAAGTAACATAGTCCCCTCCCAGGTTTGGGGACTGAGCGATCCCCACCCCGAAGCAGGACAGCCAGGGCAGGAGACAGAGACACGTCTGAGAGTGAGGGCAGGCTTCCTGGTGGAGGGGGCAATGCTGTGACCCCATTCCTCTCCCCCAATCTGGGCAGGCTGAACGAGAACATGTCGGTGTGTGTGGCTGACTTTGGGCTCTCCAAGAAGATCTACAACGGGGACTACTACCGTCAGGGACGCATCGCCAAGATGCCGGTCAAGTGGATCGCCATCGAGAGCCTGGCGGACCGTGTCTATACCAGCAAGAGCGATGTGGTACGTGTGTCCCAGCAGGAGTAAGGGAAGGGCGTGGTCTGATCATCCCACACTGACCCAGGCTCCTGGGGACACGAAGGCTTCCCTGAGCAGGAGCCTGTCCACGTGGACCGTGTGTGGTGGGCGTCTGTGCACGGTGGTGTGGACGTGCTGGGGGGGGTGCACATGGCTATGTGTGCATGGTGACAGGTTGCCACATGGACTGTGCAGACAGCTTAGGTTGGAAGAGGCAGTGGCAAGCGTAGCACATGCATAGCTAGGGTGTGGAGGGTGACCCTAGACCACGTGAGCATTGAGTGTGTAAGTGTGTGCTCCGGTGAGCAGGTCTAGGTGTGCACACGAATTGCCTCCACAAGTGTGTGCCTGCACCAGAGTGTTTCTGTGACTAGCTCTGATGCACCCACAAAGACATCTGTGTACATGTAAGTGTGGGTGTATCTGTGTGTTGGGTGAGGGCATCTTTGTGCAGGAGAGACCCTCTAATTTTCTCCCTTCTGTCCCCCGACAGTGGTCCTTTGGGGTGACGATGTGGGAGATTGCCACGCGAGGGCAAACTCCATATCCAGGAGTGGAGAACAGCGAGATTTATGACTACCTGTGCCAGGGAAACCGCCTGAAGCAGCCTGTGGACTGTCTGGATGGACTGTGAGGACCCTCAGGATTCCCCTCCCCTGCCTCATGGGATTCCATCCCCAAACTCACATGGCCCTGACATACCCGAGACCCTCTAAAACCTGCACAGGAGCTTCCCTGGTGGTCCAGTGGCTGGGACTCCAAGCTTCCCCCCTGCAGGGGCGCAGGTTTGATCCCATGGTCTGGGAACTAGGATCCCCCGTGCCACCTGGCATGGCTCCCCCACCAAAAAGAAAGAAAAACCTGCACAGAATCCCTCAGACTGCTGAGGAGCCTATCTGCTCCTCACACACTGGAGAGGTGTGCTAAGTCGCTTCAGTCGTGTCCGATGCTTGGCGACCGCATGGACTGTAGCCTGCCAGGCTCCTCTGTCCATGGGACTCTCCAGGCATGAGTGGGTTGCCATGTCTTCCTCCAGGAGATCTTTCCAACCCACCCAGGGATCAAACCCGCATCTCTTACTATATCTTGTGTTGGCAGGCGGGTTCTTTACCACTCACGCCACATGGGAAGCCCGAGAAGTATGAATGAACAAAAGGTGCCCTTTCTTCCTTTGCTCTGTGCCAAATTCAGGCTGGATCAGTCTCCTGCCAGGTTATCTGTGGACTGTCGTTCCCATTCCCAAAGAATTCTAATTCCATCCAGACTCCTGAGCACCCATGCTTCCCCTATGTGCTCGTCAACACCCAGAACCCTCTTCCAAAACCCTTATAATGAACTTCTCCAAACTCTCAGGGCTCCCCTGGGATGTTCTCAGAATCCTTTAGGGTGGTGCTTATCACACTTTGCCATCCCATGAAATACATACAGAAGAGAACTTGCGGGATAAAGAGAAGGTGTTGCTTGGGTCAGGAGGGGACAGCCTGGGGCTTCAGACTCCCCAAGTCCTCCTTGGGTGTTCCAAGAGATGAGGGGAGTAAGAAGAGTGAAAATTTCCATAGAACTTACTAGAAGGCATGGTTTCAGGTGCTTTGCATGGAATTAAGTCATTTGATCCTTACTACAGCCATTTGATGGAGAAGGCAGTGGCACCCTGCTCCAGTCCTCTTGCCTGGAAAATCCCATGGATGGAGGAGCCTGGTGGGCTGCAGTCCATGGGGTCGCTGACGGTCGGACACGACCGAGCGACTTCGCTTTCACTTTTCACTTTCATGCACTGGAGAAGGAAATGGCAACCCACTCCAGTGTTCTTGCCTGGAGAATCCCAGGGACGGGGAAGCCTGGTGAGCTGGCGTCTGTGGGGTCGCACAGAGTCGGATACGACTGAAGCGACTTAGCAGCAGCAGCAGCAGCACCGCCATTTGAGGTGGGTTGTCACCAATAGTAGGGCTTCCCAGTTAGCGCAGTGGTAAAGAATACCGCTCCTGCCAATGCGGGAGACACGGGTTCGATCCTTGGGTCGGGAAGATCCCCTGGAGAAGGAAATAGCAACCCACTTCAGTATGCTTGCCTGGAAAATTCCATGGACAGAGGAGCCTGGCCAGCCACAGTGCATCAGGTTGAAGAGTCAGACCCGGCTGAGCAACTGAGCACGCAGGCACTCAAGGCACCATTAGTATTCCTCTGTGTAAATGATGTAGCAGAGACCCACATCAAGGGAAGATCATTTGCCAAAGGCTGCATAGCTGGTGTTTTAGTTATCTATATCCCCAAAACCCAGTAGCTTAAAACAACAAGCCTTTTATTACTTCACATGGTTTCTGAATCTCAGGGGTCTGGGACCAGCTTGGCAGGCTGATTCTGAATCAGGGTTTCAGTGAGGTTACAGTCAAGATATCAGGGGGGGCTACAGTCATCTGAAGGTTGGGACTGGAACCTGGCTCACTCACACAGCTGTGGCAGGAGGCCTCAGTTCCTTGCCACGTGGAACCCTCCACAGTGCTGCTTGAGTTTCCTCATGACATGGCAGCTGGCTTCCCCTAGATGAGCATCCCAAGAAAAAAAAAAAGGAGGAATCCACAATACCTTTTCAACCTAGTCTCAGAAGTCACATACAACCATGGAACTTCCCTAACAGTCCAGGGGTTACGACTCTGCACTTCCAGGAGGCATGTGTTCAGTAGTTTCCTATGCCACGTGGTATGGCAAAAAAAAAAAAGTCTCACACACGCTATCATTGGTACCAAGTCAGAATGCAGTGCTCTTATCTTTTGAAGGGAGGAATGCCAAATAATTTGAGTGCATATATATAATTTATTTTTTGGCTGCACTGGGTCTCCACTGCTGTGCGAGGNAAAAAAAAAAAGTCTCACACACGCTATCATTGGTACCAAGTCAGAATGCAGTGCTCTTATCTTTTGAAGGGAGGAATGCCAAATAATTTGAGTGCATATATATAATTTATTTTTTGGCTGCACTGGGTCTCCACTGCTGTGCGAGGTCTTTCTCTAGTTGCAGAGAGCAGGCGCTATCCTCGAGTTGCAGCTGCACAGCACAGGCTTTAGGTCACGTGGGCTTCAGTGGTTGTGGCACGTAGGCTCAGTTGCCCCGCGGCGTGTGGAATCTTCCTGGGCTAGAGAGAGAACTTGTGTCTCCTCCGTTGGTAGGCAGATTCTTAACCACTGGATCACCAGGGAATTCCTCAGTTCGTATTTTAAACCAACACAGCTTGCAAAGCTTTGATGCTAGAGTCTGTCTTGAGAAGCCATACTGGGAAGTTTTGCTCTAGCAAAACCTCACTAGAATATCACCCCACACCTAGAAAGATTTCCCAAGATCCAGCTCCTGAGTGTCTGTTCCAGGACTCCCCTTAGAAACTCGTGCAAACTCCAAAATCCCCATAGGTGCCCCCCTCGAAACCGCTAAAGTTCCCTCCACTCCCATGAAATGCCCTCAGTCCCGAGTGTCCTAAAATGCCCCCAAGCTCCCAGGAGGCTCCCTGTCTGAGCCCCTGCTCAGTGTCCCACCCCTCATTCTGCTGCCCTAGGTACGCCCTGATGTCCCGGTGCTGGGAGCTAAACCCCCGGGACCGGCCGAGTTTTGCAGAGCTGCGGGAAGACCTGGAGAACACGCTGAAGGCCCTGCCCCCTGCTCAGGAGCCGGACGAAATCCTCTACGTCAACATGGATGAGGGTGGAGGTCATTCTGAACCACTTGGAGCTTCTGGAGGAGCGGACCCCCCAACTCAGCCTGACCCTAAGGATTCCTGCAGCTGCCTCACCGCCGCCGAAGTCCATCCTGCTGGCCGCTATGTCCTCTGCCCTTCTACGGCCCCCGGCCCCACCCTGCCTGCTGAAAGGAGCTCCCCAGCAGCCCCAGGGCAGGAGGACGGCGCCTGAGACCACCCTCCACCTGGGACTTCCTCTCAGGACCCAAGCTAGGCACTGCCACTGGGGGACCCGCCCCCTACTTTCCCACTCCAGACCTGACCCCCAATCATAGCCCTCTCTTCCTATCTGTTCCACTTCCATCCCAGACAGATCCTCTCCCTTTTCCACACCTCCGTGTCCCCGTGCGTAAAAGAAAGGGATTGGACTGAAATCCCTGAGGGCCCTCCCAGGTCTAATATTCCAAGATTCTAGATTCTAAGGTTGAAAGAGTCTAGATTCAGAGGTTCTGAGTTTCAGAGACGAGTCTTTGATTCTAAAGACTTGGAATTCTGGTCTCTAATTCTAAAGTGCTAAAGTTCTAAGGCCTGCATTCTAAGGCTCTGAGATGCTGTGGCTCTAGATTTTTCTGGTTCTGAGATTCTTCATAAAGCCCATGCAATTTTAGGTTACAAAGCTCTAAGATTCTATTTCTAGAACCTAAGGCTCTGTGATTTTAGATTTTATTTTTCTAGGGTTCTGAGTCCTGAGGGTGTAAGATACTAGATCCTACAATTCTAAAAATCCTACAGTTCTAGACATGGAGGTTCTAAGGCCTTATGTTCTAAAATTTGAAGTTCTGAGCCTCTTAGAGTATAACTTTTCTGGTTTTAAGACTCCAGATCATAAGCCACAAGATTTGATCTTCTCAAGTTTTAAGATTCTAATGATGGTCAGTGACTCTACAGAGTCTAAGGCTTTATGATCCTCGAAACCCTTGTTATGAGACTGTGGATCCTAAAGATCTAAAATGCTAGCATCTGCAATTCAAAAGTTCTAATAGTCTAAAGATGGAGGTTCTAAGGTCTAATGTTCTAAGATGTGATGTTCTAAGGCTTAGTCTAAGAACCTAGAGTCTCTGTGTCTAAGATTCTAAATCATAAGCTTCAAGAGTCTAGATTATTAAACTCTAAGATTCTAATGTTGTTCTGTTCTGTGTTCCAAGGCACTCTAGATCCTATTGGTCCAAGATTCTGGATCCTCAGCATCTATGGTATAGATATTCCACAGTTAGAGGTGACAAACTGGATGCCAAAGTTCTAATCATTTTTAATTTTGGACACCTTTAAGTTCTATGCTGCATCTTCTCTTTCTAGGATTTTACTTAAGGGTCTAGGAATTCATGGTTCTAAGTCTTACGATTCTGGGTTCCAAGATTCACATGTTAAAAGATTCTAAAGGTCTAGAATTCCAAAGTAAAATTCTGAGGTTCTTACCTTATAGTTTTATCCTGTCTGACCCTTCCCTTCTTAGCCACCTCTGCTTCCTCTTCCTTTCATGTGGGGGTGTGCCCCCNTGTGTGTGTGTGTGTGTGTGACATATAAGCTTAGAATATTAGTCTCATTATAATGATGGACTCAGAAATTGGAGCTGGAGAGGAATTTCCTGGTGGTCCAGTGGCTAGGACTTCACACTCCCAATGCAGGGGGCCTGGGCTTGACCCACTAAGCGTTCACATGCCCCAACTAAAAGATCCTGCATGCCACAACTGAGACCCAGCACTACCAAAGAATAAGTATTTTAAAAAATATTAAAAAAAAAGCTGGAGTTGGAAAATCAGACAATCTTCAATAAGAAGTGCAAATGCTCACAAATGGTTTTGATTACCTTCCATGGAATGCACATGTCAGTTTGAGGAGAATTGCCTTTTATACATTTGGGGTCTTCTCATCCATGATTATGGCATAGCTTTCCAATTTATTTAGGTATTATCCAGCTTCTTTCAGCAAAACTGTATAATTTTTCTTTTTTTTCCTGCCCCACTACACAGCATGCAGGATACTGGTTCCCCAACCAGGGATCGCACCAGTGCCCCCTGAAGCAGACGTGCAGAGTCTTAACGACTGGACCAGGGAATACCCCACTCCCAATTTTTATTTTGAAAGAAATTCCAAATCTACAGAAAAGTTGAAAACATTGTGCCGTGAACACCCATATCTCCTCCTTGTTGAGATTTTGCCACGTTTTTCCTCTCTTCTCCGTCTCTCTTTCCTCTCACCCATTTGAAAGTAAGTTGCCAAGATGGTGACATTCCACCCCTAAATCTTCAAGCGGTGTCTCCTAGAATAAGGGCTTAAGTCTAAACAATCACAATTCTGTTTTCAGACCTAAGAAGATTAACAATAATTCCGTAACACAGTCTCCTATCCAATCCATATTCAAATTTTACATATATGAAGCGCCAAAACAAACACAAGTAATCCACACTGTTAGAAGTGAAGATCTCAGTCACCCTACAAGGGGTAATTATACCCTAGGAAGGAAGGTCTGGTCATCTTTCTTTCTTGTTAAAAAATAATTGTTGTTTATTCTGCTGCTGCTGCTGCTGCTAAGTCACTTCAGTCGTGTCCGACTCTGTGTGACCCCATAGATGGCAGCCCACCAGGCTCCCCCATCCCTGGGATTCTCCAGGCAAGAATACTGGAGTGGGTTGCCATTCCCTTCTCCAATGCATGAAACAGAAAAGTGAAAGNGACGTGGATAAATGCCTCTTGGAGGTTTTCCATGAATCAGACCCGCCCTGTCCACGTCCTGATGAGGAGACAGAGAAGAGAAGCATTGCTGTCCAGAGGGGCCAGTCCCCACAGCTTCTTGATGGGAAGTATGGGGAAGAGCAGACGGGACTCCTCAACAGCTGGCCTCTGTCCTGGAAGTGGCTAGACACCAAGGGATGGCTCTTCAGACACTTCAGAGCTGAGGTGCTGAGAACCCTCGTGGTGACGGTTTAAAGACTGCACCTCCCTCCCCTCACTCCTTGGCTTGGGGAAAGGAAGAGCATCTAAGCCACACCAGCAAAAATGCAAATACTTGGCTTTCCTAGAGGGAAGGGAGTTAGCTGTTGGTGGCTGTTGCCACAGCAAACACAGTGAGGTCAGAGCCCCTGGGCTGGCCCAGCACTGCTGTGGTCACTGGGGGCTGCTGGTGGCTGTTGCTAGGAGACCAACACAACAGCTAGGTCAGCTTTTCCAGCTGTGTGGGCTCCTGCTGCCTCATTCCTGCTTCTCTCAGTCCCACCCTGCTTGAAGACGCTGATTCGAAGGAGGTCTGGGGCTGTCTGTGTTCCCTGCCTCCTGGCTACTCCCCTTCCTCTGTGATGTGGGCCAAAGGACAGGGGTTGGGTTTCTCCGAGCAGCTGCCTGGGTAGTTGTGGTGTGTGGCAGTCTGGGGCAGGCAGGAGGGGACACAGCAGGCTGCTCACAGCCTAAAATCTCTAAGAGACACTGTCTCCTGTCAACTGTCCTCCTTCCATAACTCAACAAGGTCAGGCTGGCAGCAGGAGAAACATGCGTGAATCCCACAGAAGCAAGCTTAAAGCTGTTGACCGAAGAGTTCACTCTGGGCTCAGCGTGAGGTAAACCCAGTAGAATGAACCACATGTGCAGACACAGAACTGGCGAGTGTCAACAATGGAATGGGCTGAGGTTCTGGGGTTAGGAATGACAGGAGAAACACCCTCTTCTCCAATGCCTGTCCACAAGAGGCAATTTACTCTGGGTCCCCACAGTAGCCCTGGGTCTCTGTTTCAGGCAAAGGCATGGTACGTGCCCACAGGGATGCCAAGCAGGAGTACAACCATCTCGAGCTGAGGCAACGTTAATGATACTGTCTTATAGTAGCCTCTGGTCATTTGCCTGGCCTGGCTCTGGGCTGCTGGATTTCTAAGAGAACTAGCCTCAGACCTCAACTCTGGGAGTGGCCTGGGCCCTCACTTATGGCCCTTAGGGGCCTTCTCAGAAGCCTCCAGGAGGGCAGGTCTGCTGCCTCACTAAGGCCAGCTCCTGCTCTGCATCTGGTATGCCAGGGACAGGCCAGGCAGTCTCCCATTCCAGAGGATTCCCATTGGCTCCTAAAAGAGCCACTTGAGGCAATGTGGCCTACCGCTGCTGCTTCTCCTCAGCTGTCCCACAGCTCTGACACCCACAGGATCTGAAGAGGACACTCAGGTCACCACGGAACGAAGGCAAAAGACACCCCCCACCTTGAAACCTGGCCTTTCCTGGCTTCTGCAGGCACATTCCCCTCTCAAGAAGGGGCATTTCTGGGGTCAAACTAGGTAACAGGAAACCCAGAAAAGCCAAACATGGGGAGGTCAGACCACTCAGGAAAAACCAGAGAAGGAAAAAGACAGTGCTGGGCTGAGATCCAGGGGCTGTAGGGACTCTGCCTGCAGCACCAGTCCTGGCTCTGGGAACCCCATCTAACTGAGGAGTCAGCGGCACGTCGACCTACCCTCACTGCCAAGGCTGATGGGGGAGAAAATGCCAGGGTCTGGCCTAGGGCCTGCTCTGAATCTTCTACACACACATCTACCCACACAGGCTTTTCTGGTACACTCTTTTTGATGTTTAAGCCAAAACAGGTCAAACCACTGGCTTCAGATCTCTTTTTAGGCCTCAGTAACCTCTGGTTTGGGGCCCCAAGTCAGTCCTCCAATCTATGGTTAGCCAGAGAACCCTTCTCCCCACCCAGCCCCACCTTCAGAGTTTGTGTTTTGTTGCCTTGCTGTTGGCCTGGAGCACTTGGCCTGACCTGCATGTTCCTTCACCAGGAAGCCAGCAGCCCTGGAGACCACAGGGGCACCTGGAAAAGCCCTGGACCCTGTCCTGAGCAAGTCGACACAAGCTGAGAGGACCAACAGTGAGTCTTTACAGTGCTCAGCAGTTCTGTGCCTGGCTGAGGGGCTAGGGGCCTGACCTTCAGAGAAAGCCCGTTTTGCAACGTTAGACGGAGATGTTAAGACAATTTACCCCTAGGATTATAAACATTCTCCACCAGGCCCTATATGTGAAATGGGTTTCACAGCTGATTTAACTAGCAAACTGAGAAAAAGGGAGGCAGGGAATACTTGTGGTATCCAAAAAAATAATTCTCAAGGTATGGACTACAATTCCAAAATGCCCTGACAAGAAATGGGGCAAGGTAAGGCCAGGGTTAATTTAAAGTCTTCAAAGGGGAAGAAGGCTGGCTGTACATATTATTGATGGGGCTGGGCTGGGGCAGCAACCGAGTGGCTCTTGGACTACCCTGTGCCCAACCACCCCTCCCCCATAAATGCAGTCTAAATATCAGCCCAATTAGTTGTTGTATCAAAATTTAGTATTATGGAATCATATCTGTTTTCACAAATGTTAGTCTTTAGGGCTTAATCCCAGGGCTGCAGCATCGGTCACTAGACAAAAGTACACCTTTCCAGGGAACTCCTTGGTGGTCCAGCGGCTGACACTCCACATTTCCACTGTGTGTGTGTGTTCCCCTGTTTGGGGAACTAAGACCCCCCCCAAGCTGCACAGTGTGGCCAAAAAAGAACTCAAGAAAAAAAAAACAACACCCACCTTACAAGAAAATTAAAAAGTAGACCTTTTACATGTCCACCTCCCAGAAAGGCAGAGCCCAGTATAAATCTTGTACCCCTCTCCACGACAGAAGAGTGGCAACAGTCCTGCTGGCCTGGCCGACTTTCAGTTTCCTAGCTTAACTATTTCATCAGCAACTCAGACTTCCACTCTCAGTATCTAACTGGCAAGACTGTTTAATCTATCTGTCATGAAGAACCATCACCAACTAGTAGCCTTTTATTTTTGTCTTCAGTTCTGTGTATTCCTTTCAAAGGCTGGATATTAAGGAATCACTGTTTCAACTCTGAACACTAGATTGCTGCTGCTGCTGCTAAGTCACTTCAGTCGTGTCCGACTCTGTGTGACCCCACAGACGGCAGCCCACCAGGCTCCCCCATCCCTGGGATTCTCCAGGCAAGAATACTGGAGTGGGTTGCCATTTCCTTCTCCAATGCATGAAAGAGAAAAGTGAAAGTGAAGTCGCTCAGTCTGTCCGACTGCTAGCGACCCCATGGACTGCAGCCCACCAGGCTACTCCGTCCATTGGATTTTCCAGGCAAGAGTACTGGGGTGGGGTGCCATTGCCTTCCCCGGAACACTAGATTACCAGTGTATTATAAAAGGATACAACGCAGGAACAACCTGATGGATCAGACGCAAAGGGCAAGCTATGTGGAACATGTCACCCTCCCCGAATCTCCACTATTCACCAACCCAGAAGCTCTGGCTTGTTTTCTGTAAGATGCTCTCTCCTATGCAAAAGTACCTTGATCCCTTGGAGTTTCCAACCACCTTTCTTTCTTTTCTTTCTAAAAGGTTGTAAGTTAGTTGGGTGAATAATGGATCCATCTATCTATCACTGCTCCACATGGCTTGTGGGATCTTAGTTCCTCCACCAGGAATTGAACCCAGGGGCCTCCTGCAGTGGGAGCGCGGAGTCCTAATCACTGGACCACCAGGAACTCTTTTCAACCACTTTCTGATCAATCACTAAAGCCAGCTCCAACCTCACCAGGAGCCCTTTAAACTCATGGTAGCCAAGCACCCAGGGCCGCACTCATGGAAGGCACTCTAGTTAAGGCTGCCGGATCAGCAGTGCTACTTTGTTTATATGTTTGAACACGCATACAAAACCTGCTACTTGAGAAAGCCTTCAGGACAAATGCCAAGGATGATGTCTCACGGGGTACTAACAAGGAACTTTAACCGTTTGGGTCGGTCATACTTTTAATGTGAAGAATCCTGGTCTTCACGGAAATGCAGGTAGAAAATATATGACATATACATGTACCTGACAGTCATTAAAACATGCTGTGAGAGGCTGGGACAGATCCATTCTGTAGATTAACAACAACCTCCAGCTACCACATGCCAGTCTCCATGTTAGGTGTACGGGCACCATTTTGAGCTGTTTTCCAGATCAGGAGACTTAACAATCAAAGGATAAAAGCCGCTGCCCACAGGCATGCAGCTAGCGAGTGGCAGAGCCAGGTCTGTTTGGCTCAGAAATCTAAGCCATTCCATTTCACACAATTGCTCTCACCTGACAGTGTTCTTTTGGGCTGCTGTGGGCTTGAGCCAGGTCTGGACTGCTGCCCACTGAAACCCCGGCAGACTGGACTCAGAAAGTTAAGAGTCTGGGACTGTGCCACCACGTATAGCTGACCTCTGACCAATACTGTAGGCCAAGAGCATTATGGGGAAAAAAAGAACGAGAGGACTTCCCAGGTACCCAAAAGGCCCGTTCCCTCTCCCAGGGGATGATGGTCACCAGGAAGTACCTGATCTAGGATATAGTTGCGCTTCTTGCGGGCAGCAATCTGGATCAGACGGTTGAGGCACTGAGTGGCCTGCTGGATCAGGACGTCCCAGCGGCCGGCATAGTTTCGCTGACGGCGTAGGCCCATTACCTGAGGGCAGAGTGGTGAGGGGTGGGCGGGGGTCCTGTTTGCTAGGNGGGAGGGAAGGGGGCGGGGGTAAAGAGGGGCTGCGCTTACCCGCATCTTATCCATGATGGCATTGGTACCCAGGATGTTGTACTTCTTGGAGGGGTTGGAGGCTGCATGTTTGATGGCCCATGTGGTTTTGCCAGCAGCGGGCAGGCCCACCATCATTAGAATCTATGAGAACAGGACCAAGAGGGGCGCTATGAACAGTGTGTGCAGCCTGGCATCACCACTCGCTGGGGACCGTGAGAGTGACTCTAAACCTCACAGCCACCTCTGGGAAATGGAAGCAGTAACAGTGTCTATCTCACAGCATTGCTGTTGTGAGTGAAAGAGATGAGGATTGTGAGACTTTCAGCAGAGGGCCTGCTGTTATCATGAATATTAACATTTCTGTTTAGGCAAGATCCAGGGGCGTCTGACAGGGAAAGGCCCATGGAATAGGCACAAGGAATGGTACAACATTCCTAGAGTCTCAGATGGGGACAGACTGTATCTGCAAGGACAAACACCATTTCTAATTAGTACCTTTAAAATTTGGCAAACACTGGACGCAAGTAAAATGCGCAAGAAGGGGAAAATAGTTTGAGGCTACTAACAACAAATTTCAAAGAGGTGTTCATGTGGTAAAAGCTCACCAAAATCTGTTAAGGGTAGGGTATCAAAATGCTTACTTATACTGTAAGATCTCAACAATAAAATGTGTGTATAACTGGTACCTAATACAGAAAAAAGCATAGGATAAACTTCAAAACTCTTAAAAGGAAACATTTGTAGATGGTGGAATTACGGGAAACTCTCCTTTATATTTCTTAATTTTCTAGAATAAATGCATATGCACCAGAAAAACAAAAATTGAGAATCAAGACCAGGAGTACAGCTCTTACAGCCAAATCAGTTCCAAGCTCAGGTGCCATTTTTGTTCTCAGACAGGCTTGGGCAGGAGTGTGGAGCCACACAACCTCCTCCAAGAACCTGCTCACCAAAGTGCCTTTGAACCTTTTTTCTGCTACAAGGTCTCCTTTCTCAAGATTCTGACCTCACTCAAGGCACAGTGTGACAACTTCTGGGATCTTCCTGGTATTTAGTTATGATAGTCCAGCCCTCTTTGGCCTAAGCCACGCCCATACCCCCTACCCTCCCCGAAACTAGGACCCTCCTCCACACTCAGCTGCAGGAAGGCCTCCTGTCTAGGCAGCAGTGTGACTCTGCAGAGGTGGCCACCCAGGCACGCTTCCAGGCCCCTCACCTCACACTCTGCCTTGCTCTTTGGTCCGACGGTGCCCCGGATGCGCTCACTCAGGGGAAGGTGCTGGATGAAGGTGAAGCCTGGGAGGACGGAACAGTAGGGCTCTGCCCGCTGCCCAAAGTTGAACTCTACCGCACAGTTCTTCACCAGGACGTGAGGATAGAGGGCCTGACCCCCTAGGGCTTCCTTCTGGATTCGGAAGGCAATGCCCATCCACTTCCCATTTTTGGTGAAGGAAAGTTCCACGTCATTTCCACATTCAAAGTCCTAGGGTAAAAAAGTCAAAGAAGGTAAGTTCCAATACTCTGCGTAAGGTACGAGGAACCATGAGTCAGGGAGCAGATGCAAGGGGTGGAAACAGCTTGCGCCCCAGATTCAAATGCAGCCCTCCTCGACATACAGATGTGCCCACCAGCCCCAAGCAATGGCTCAGACCATACGCAGCCCAAGGCCCTCTTTGGCCAGAACCCAGAAGTGGATGTGAAGTGTCTAATTTTAGGAAGTTCCAAGTATTTGAGTCTTGTGCCTAGCCTGAGACGGAGAGGAAACTGTCCTGTCCATTCTCAACTCCCACAAGATAATGGATGGAAAGAAATTCACAGCAGGGCCTGTTAAGTCAAGCCTGGCTCCACAAGAGCTCCATTTATATGTTCAACACATGCTCCCCGAGTTCCTGCTCTTCTTGATGCATATTCTAGTCATCTGAGCCTGACAAGAGTTCAGAGCCTAGTGGGGAACCAGACAACGACATTATCCTAATTCAGTGAGAACACCCACGCAGGATCAAGATTCTCTGAGGAGAACTCTGTAGGCCAAGTCCTGAACAATAAATGGGAACGAGCCAAGTTTGGGGTGAGAGAAGACAGTCCTTAAGAGAAGTGCTTATGTACAAATCTGGCAGTGAGAGGACACAGGGTCAGACTGGCAGAAGCATAAAGAACTGGGAGGTGGTTAACTTCAGGTACAGCCGGCAGCTGGAAGGGAGCATATTCATTAATTCAACAATTCACTGAGTCCTTACTGATCAGCTGAGGTTTAGTGTCAAGATCCTGTTTTGGAAGGTAGACGGCTTCAGTTCTATCATTTACTACATCTTCAGTTTCCTTATCAAAAAAGATTCCACAATACAGCAGAGTTGTGCTAAGGACTGAACAGGTTAATGTATTTCCTACAGTGAGAGCACGAGTGGGTGGTCTCACTCCCAGATGCCAGACACTGCTCTGGACTGAAGCGTGGGGGTGGGGAAGGAGTTTAAGATTCCTGCTGATGGCAGCAGAGCAGAGCCCCTGACTTGTTCCTAAGAGCAGAACTGCCTGGTCAAAACTGTGTTTCACAAAGATCACTTCAGCTGCAGGGCAAAAGTTAATAATTAAGAAGACTCAAAATTTGGGGTCGTAAGCAGACGGGAGCAAAGGCTGAGTGGTATTCCTTCTTCTCCTGCATGCAGAGACCACCTTGGGACTTGCCTTTGGGCAGCTGTGAATGCCCCTTTCCCCCAAGGAGCCTTCTCGCCACCCTCCTCAGTGGTCACAGGGCATAGTTCTACCTGGTCCTTTGTGTCTCTAAGCGCCCATACAGGTAGAGATCAGGCAGGGCAGACACACAGACATCTGCTGGACTAAATCCCGCCGCAATTCCTGCAGTGTGGTCCCTCCCGTATCTTCTCACCTGAGCAAGAATAGCCCAGGTCACTTTTGCTTTGTTGTGGAACTGAACATAGCAGGGGCTAACCTTTCTTATGTTCACCAGCTTCAACTACAGGAACTTACCTCCCTGTACGGAAACCAGCACCCTCAACTGACAAATCCGGCTCAACAGGGCCAACAGTCAAGGAGGCAAGCGTAACTGTGTCACTTCTGCTGAAACTTCCCCGGGTGCCACTCTAGGGCCTAGGGACCCAAAGTTCTAGCCTCACACTGTTCGAAGTCTGTGTTTTCACAGCCTCGCCTCTCACACCTCTCTGTGCTGTCCCCGAGGCGCCAAGTATTTCACCCCTTATGGTTTGCTGAAGTGAGCTATACTGTCCTCTCCACCTGGAAGGTCATCTGGTCCTGTTTTGTGAATGCTGAGAACTCAAGCTCTGACACCAATGTCCTCCCTACTAGTTCCCCTTGGGTCACTCATTTTTCACACCCCTTCTTAACCCTTCACTCTGAATCTTTTAAAGTGATGCATCACTTCATGGGAAATAGATGGGGGAACAGTGGAAACAGTAAAAACAGTGACAAACTTTATTTTTGGGGACTCCAAAATCACTGCAGATGGTGACTGCAGCCGTGAAATTAAAAGACGCTTGCTCCTTGGAGAAAAGTTATGACCAACCTAGACAGCATATTAAAAAGCAGAGACATTACTTTGCCAACAAAGGTCCGTCTAGTCAAGGCTATGGTTTTTCCAGTAGTCATGTATGGATGTGAGAGTTGGACTCTAAATAAAGCTGAGGGCTGAAGAACTGATGCTTTTAAACTGTGGTGTTGGAGAAGACTCTTGAGAGTCCCTTGGACTGCAACTGGAGATCCAACCAGTCCATCCTAAAGGAAATCAGTCTTGAATATTCATTCGAAGGACTGATACTGAAGCTGAAACTCCAATACTTTGGCCACCTGATGTGAAGAACTGACTCATCTGAGTGAACTCTGGGAGTTGGTGATGGACAGGGAGGCCTGGCGTGCTGCCATCCATGGGGTCGCAGAGTTGGACGTGACTGAGCAACTAAACTGAACTGAACTGATCCTTTAAACAAAGGAAACTGAACACAAAATCTTAAAAAACAGAAGTAAAGATGAACTGGTTGAAGCAAGAGTCAAGGCCCAAAGTTCCCAAGTGCCACAAACTCAGAATGTCACGCCCGAATGAGAGCTTGGGGAACACAGTCACACTGATGACACATTAAACTGCTATAACCTCTCTGGAGCTGGAGTACAGTCTTGACAGTAGCTATCAAAAATTAAAACTATACCTCTGACTCAGAATTTATGCTTTCAGTAGCATATATCCTACAACTGTATGCCCACAAGAACGCAAGAATGTGCAAACTGTTCACTCCAATGCCGCTAAATGTGCTCCAACAGGGAACTGGGAGACTAAATCACACAGGACGCCCATGAATGGGAACATGAAAAGCCCTCCAAGATACTCTGGTAAGTGGGAAATGATAAGCTATCACGGAAGCATCAACTGTTCCAAGAAATAACTTTCAGGTCCACCAGGGGAAACTGACACCTACATTAGAATACGAGGAAGCCACTAAGTAAAATGATGAGAAATTAACCAAATGTCTATTGAGAGGACTGATTATATAAATATGGTAGATCAACACAATGACTGCAGATTATATAAAAGAACAAAGAAGTCCTCTAGGTAATGATATTAAAAAAAACCCTCTCAGATATACAGTTAAACATAGACAGATATAGAATAACGTGTAATATGCTAGCTTTTGTGTAGAAAAGAAAAATAACCACCACCTTTCCTGTATTTTGATAAAGAAATGCTGAGTACCAGCGGGCTCATGTGTAGGGGAGGGCATATGTGAACCAGGGGAAGGGTCTGAAGAAGACTTTATACTGTATACCTTTCTGTATGTCTGGATATTTTTGAAATCCATAAGAATTTACTAACTGTCCAACAGTGTTTTAAATTGAGCTAGATTTATACTTTCTGTGCAGACAAGGGAAAGATAGCTGAGATTTACTGTTAAATTGAAAAAAAATGCAAGGTTTGGAACAGTGTGTGGAATATAGACATGGTTAATTTTTATTCAAGAAANAGTCCTGTGAGATTGGCAATTTAAATCCAGGTGCAGTTTTCTTTTAACGTCATGCTACTGTTTAGGTAATAAGGAATATTCAATGATTCGCTTTAGATTTAGCAATACTTGCCTTAAGTTCCCCCTGTATTTCATCTTTTAGTAGTTTGTGTATTTTCAGAGAAATGTAAAAATGTCCTTGTTCTCTTTCACTAGTATTAATTTCCTGAATTCTTATTGCTTGCCTCTTAAATCTTGTTGCTCTCATACACCTGGTGTAAACAACATTTAATTTTTGAAGTATGTAGATCATTTCTTTATAAATTCAAAATGTAATTTTGCTTTTCATTCATGTACCTGAACACATGACCTTTATGAACAAAAATTTTCTGTTGTATAATCTGTTTTTACTCATAACTTTCTGGTTGCATACTGCCTATATCTGTGGAGTCGAG
The DNA here is from genome assembly GCA_006410675.1 of Oreotragus oreotragus. NCBI lineage: Eukaryota > Metazoa > Chordata > Mammalia > Artiodactyla > Bovidae > Oreotragus > Oreotragus oreotragus. The sequence goes on from SJYX01011698.1 coordinate 218,200, forward strand.
TTACTGAAGTGAATATGAAAAAAAATATTACCTAGGTTGTGTTCATTGATTATACAATTTTTATTGCTAACCAATAAATTTTATTCATTGTTATATTGTTGTGCATGCTTTATAAATTACTACTTTTTAAATCTAGAAAGTTCTAAAGCCTGCTATCAAAGAACTGAGTTTGAAAAAAAAAATGACAATAGAATTTTTGTCAGAATACAGGAAAAATAGAAGACAGTATGATGTCACTTTAAAGGTGTGTAAAGAATAAACTAAAAATGACTCAAACAAGAAGACCTTTCAAATCACATGCAGATCTCAATGCCTGGGAAAGCAGAGAGAGAAGGAAGAATGATTAGGCTAGCTCTAGTGTGGCTCAGAGAAATTGTTGGCAGGCTGATGGCGCACTCCAGAGCCATGCATGCTCTTTGAAGGGGCCCCACAGTAGACAGATATGGCCTGTCTCTAGTATCCTGCTTATGCTTGACTGTTGACCGGGAGTAGCCCAGAGAGAACTGCAAGAAAATGACAGTGCATTGGAACCAATGGAAGGAGCTGTACGAACTCTCACTAAACCCTGGGTGTACAGCATTAGATACTGATGGTGGACAGGAACATGGAAGCTACTACAGAAAGAATCTTTATCTTTTGAGAATTTCTTTTTTTTTTTCTTGGTATATGTTGTGATTTTATTTCAATCACACAGATGAAATTAACATGTAGGACATGTAAATGCAATGTTATAGTAAAAATAGCACAGAACCAAACATTTTAATAAGGAAGCACACCTAAAGCATGAGTATTCAACATCCCTAAGTACCCCATGAGAAATGCCTTTTTTTTTTTTCTTGGTATATGTTGTGATTTTATTTCAATCACACAGATGAAATTAACATGTAGGACATGTAAATGCAATGTTATAGTAAAAATAGCACAGAACCAAACATTTTAATAAGGAAGCACACCTAAAGCATGAGTATTCAACATCCCTAAGTACCCCATGAGAAATGCCGGACTGGAAGAAACACAAACTGGAATCAAGATTGCCGGGAGAAATATCAATAATCTGAGATAGGCAGATGACACCACCCTTATGGCAGAAAGTGAAGAGGAACTAAAAAGCCTCTTGATGAAAGNTGTCACTTCTGCTGAAACTTCCCCGGGTGCCACTCTAGGGCCTAGGGACCCAAAGTTCTAGCCTCACACTGTTCGAAGTCTGTGTTTTCACAGCCTCGCCTCTCACACCTCTCTGTGCTGTCCCCGAGGCGCCAAGTATTTCACCCCTTATGGTTTGCTGAAGTGAGCTATACTGTCCTCTCCACCTGGAAGGTCATCTGGTCCTGTTTTGTGAATGCTGAGAACTCAAGCTCTGACACCAATGTCCTCCCTACTAGTTCCCCTTGGGTCACTCATTTTTCACACCCCTTCTTAACCCTTCACTCTGAATCTTTTAAAGTGATGCATCACTTCATGGGAAATAGATGGGGGAACAGTGGAAACAGTAAAAACAGTGACAAACTTTATTTTTGGGGACTCCAAAATCACTGCAGATGGTGACTGCAGCCGTGAAATTAAAAGACGCTTGCTCCTTGGAGAAAAGTTATGACCAACCTAGACAGCATATTAAAAAGCAGAGACATTACTTTGCCAACAAAGGTCCGTCTAGTCAAGGCTATGGTTTTTCCAGTAGTCATGTATGGATGTGAGAGTTGGACTCTAAATAAAGCTGAGGGCTGAAGAACTGATGCTTTTAAACTGTGGTGTTGGAGAAGACTCTTGAGAGTCCCTTGGACTGCAACTGGAGATCCAACCAGTCCATCCTAAAGGAAATCAGTCTTGAATATTCATTCGAAGGACTGATACTGAAGCTGAAACTCCAATACTTTGGCCACCTGATGTGAAGAACTGACTCATCTGAGTGAACTCTGGGAGTTGGTGATGGACAGGGAGGCCTGGCGTGCTGCCATCCATGGGGTCGCAGAGTTGGACGTGACTGAGCAACTAAACTGAACTGAACTGATCCTTTAAACAAAGGAAACTGAACACAAAATCTTAAAAAACAGAAGTAAAGATGAACTGGTTGAAGCAAGAGTCAAGGCCCAAAGTTCCCAAGTGCCACACACTCAGAATGTCACGCCCGAATGAGAGCTTGGGGAACACAGTCACACTGATGACACATTAAACTGCTATAACCTCTCTGGAGCTGGAGTACAGTCTTGACAGTAGCTATCAAAAATTAAAACTATACCTCTGACTCAGAATTTATGCTTTCAGTAGCATATATCCTACAACTGTATGCCCACAAGAACGCAAGAATGTGCAAACTGTTCACTCCAATGCCGCTAAATGTGCTCCAACAGGGAAGTGGGAGACTAAATCACACAGGACGCCCATGAATGGGAACATGAAAAGCCCTCCAAGATACTCTGGTAAGTGGGAAATGATAAGCTATCACTGAAGCATCAACTGTTCCAAGAAATAACTTTCAGGTCCACCAGGGGAAACTGACACCTACATTAGAATACGAGGAAGCCACTAAGTAAAATGATGAGAAATTAACCAAATGTCTATTGAGAGGACTGATTATATAAATATGGTAGATCAACACAATGACTGCAGATTATATAAAAGAACAAAGAAGTCCTCTAGGTAATGATATTAAAAAAAACCCTCTCAGATATACAGTTAAACATAGACAGATATAGAATAACGTGTAATATGCTAGCTTTTGTGTAGAAAAGAAAAATAACCACCACCTTTCCTGTATTTTGATAAAGAAATGCTGAGTACCAGCGGGCTCATGTGTAGGGGAGGGCATATGTGAACCAGGGGAAGGGTCTGAAGAAGACTTTATACTGTATACCTTTCTGTATGTCTGGATATTTTTGAAATCCATAAGAATTTACTAACTGTCCAACAGTGTTTTAAATTGAGCTAGATTTATACTTTCTGTGCAGACAAGGGAAAGATAGCTGAGATTTACTGTTAAATTGAAAAAAAATGCAAGGTTTGGAACAGTGTGTGGAATATAGACATGGTTAATTTTTATTCAAGAAAATGTGCTTTTTATTAAAAAGATAATGAGCTCATGACTGACAAAAGAAGACTGAGAAATTGTTTTAGACTAAAGAGACATGACAAGAAAATGCAATCAGTGATCCTGAACTACAGACCATACTGTTCTAAAGGATACTGTTGGGACAGCTGACAAAACTTAACCGTGGACTGTGGAGTAGATAATAGCATTAAATCAACATTAAATTTGATTACTATGGTTAAGAGAATAGCTTTATTCTTAAGAAATGCATACTAAAATATTAAGGAATAAAGACAGAAAGTAGGCATCTTCCTCTCAAATAGGTCAGATAAAAACCATATACATACACATACATATATTTGAGAAAAACGGTAAAGCAAATATTAGAATCTGGACAAGGTTCAATGAGAATTCTATGCCTTTTCTTTAAGTTGGAAATTCTTTCAAAGAGGGGAGAAATATAGATGGACAGAAAGAAAAAAGAGTACCGTGTATATAAATATGAGGGAGAGAAGGAAGAAGGGAGCGGGAACAAGGCCAGGAGGAAGCATCCACCTGGTTAACCACTCTCCCTGGGGCTTCATGGCATATTTTTACAAACATTTAACTTCCAATGATCATAGATCATAGTGTTAAAGAGTATTTCCTGAGCATTTATTCTCTGCCAGACACTGTTGTAACTGCTTCTCATGGTTTACCTTAATGACACCACATGAAATTCTGAGGTAGGTGTGAGAATTCCCACTGAGCGGAAACTGAAACACAGGGAGGGCAGGGCTGTGAGTTGAAAAGCAGGGACTGGGTCTGGGCCTAGGGATTCTGGCCCCAGAACCATCAGTCACACTCTACACCTCTGTGAGTGGGGTTGCTGCTCTTGGGAACTAAAGCTCAGCAGCAGTTCAGGTTTCTTCTGCCCTGTTCTGTTTTGCATCCACTCCCATCCTCCTAAAAGGCAATGCACTACTGGAAGCCTGGCTAAACCAATGAGGTGAAGGCAGGGAAAAGTTCCGGGATGAGATGATGCCAAAGTGGGGGCAAGAGCCAACACCACTGCCCTTGAGAACGGACAGGCTATTTCATGGGCTTCCCAGGTGGTGCTGGTGGTGAAGAATCTGACTGTCAATGCAGGAGACACAAGAAACAAGGGTTTGATTCCTGGATCAGCAAGATCCCCTGGAGAAGGAAATGGCAACCTGCTCCAGTATTCTTGGAGAAAATTCCACAGATAGAGGAGCGTGGCAGGCTACAGTCCATGGGCTTGGAGAGATTCGGACATAATTGAGCACCTGCACATGCTGACTATTCCACAGCAAAGAGAAGAAATTCCTTAGTTTGCTTAGGAAATGTCACTCTGGTATCTAGAAGTTGTGCACGTCTGACATCCCCAACCATCTTCAGGATGCCATCTGAAAACTTTGCACAAAAGACCAGAGGGGGAAGAATGGCAGAATTGTGCACAGAATGACCACAAACATTTCAGTGTGTCAAAGAGAAACAGAGGTATGGTGAGAGCGGCTGGACAAAGGGCAGACAATGGACAGAGGTATTCCGAAAAAGACATTGCAGGTTGACCTCACAGGACCAACATTTGGGTCTGCCAACTCCCATGGGCTGCCAGCACTCACCGCAAAGCAGCCAATTACATCATTCTCTGCAAACTTGTCTCCATAGTTTTCAAAGCGGCTATTGGTGGACTTCTTCCCAGTGCCTCCGTAGCCATAGGAGAAAGGCTCTTCGCCTGAGGGAAGAAACAGTCAAAGGCAGGTTAGACCTGAGATGGTAACAATGGCCTTTACGGCAGTTACAAAGTTTTAAATTAAAACAAATAAAAGAAACATTTTCTTTGCCAGTTTTAGAATCAGGTGCTTTTGGGGGAGGAGGTAAGAAAGCTTCCATTGAAAGGAAGCCCTTCATCATGCAGTTTCTGAGGGTTTGATGGCTTTAGGTGTTAAATCTGAGAGTTGGAACTGACCTGAACTGCTTTGAACAGAAAGGGAGAACTGGGGGAAAAAGGGAGGAGGGAAGAGAGAAGCTGGGATGGAGGAAGGCTGTACACTAAGGCACATTTCTTCCCTGTGACAGTCGACATTCAGTTAAGTCTCCTAAGGGTGTCTGGGGTCTGTTTTTGGTGTCAATGAGTTTTGGTCAGAAATCAGAAAAGGGGTTTTGCTTCTGCAGACCACGAGGTACCTCTAACCCATAGGAAAGGTACAAGATGACTGAGACCCCAAGGGCCCTGGCTGACATCTGAGTTACAGAGATATTAGGCCAGAAACCTAAGTTCTGCCAGTAAAGCAGGTGCCAACAAGCACGAATTTCAGGCCCAGCTCTAGCCTGAATCAGCTGTGTAACCTGGACATCTGCTTGACTGTTCTGGGCTTTGTATCTTTATCTGTATCAACTATTCTCCATTTACATCTCAAAACTGAAACAAAGGTAAAAGGAGATGACTTATGAATCTTAAATAAAACTACTAATACACATCAAAATGAAAACTGTACACTGCTTTTAACCTACCATTTCTACTCTTAAGGCTCAGACTAATTACATACAAGGAGCTCAAGTGTTTCACTATAAAAATTTATATCAACGTAAATGACCTACAAAACATTTATAAATAGGTAATACAATTATAAAATGAACAATTATGCAGTGGTCAAAAATCTATACTTATTTACAAAAATATAACCATCAACATTAAGTGGGAAAAAGCAGTCAGGCTACAAAAAAGTTCTATAACGTGTCCCATTTGCGACATACAAAGGACAAAGAAACTGTCTCAAAGAATGCAGATGAAAATCCTAACACTAGTCATTATCTCACAGGTTTAGAAGGATTTTCATTTCCCCTCTCTGTAACGGCCTGAATTTTCATACGGAGCAGACATTATTTTCACGATCAGAATGTTTACATGATCAAGAAAGAAAGTCTCACCATCGGTCACTGAAATCAGTCACCTGGGGCCAGAAGGTCATTAGGGCCTCGAGACTGTGAAAATTCAAAACCTCTCAAGACAGTCCCTCCCTGCCTCTACCAGCCAGTCCTGGCCCTCCTGGTCTTTCTCTTTCACTCTGGGTTAGGTTCTGGACAGAACATTCCAGACAGAACTCAATGGAACTTGAGGACCTCATTACTTTCACCATGGTTTGAGAACAGAAGACAACCGGTCTTTTTTTTTTTTTTAAAGGGAACAGTTTTCTGAAGAGAACTATGGACCCTGTTCTTAAAGATGAAGGATAAACTTTTTTTTTTTTTTTTTTTTAGGATAAACTTTTTTGTAGAAAAGTTGTTGTATGACTATGGTCCTTCCAGTTAAGTCCTGTAAGTCTGAAGCTAGGCAGCACCACAAACCTAATCCCTGTGTCTATTCCACCCCAGGGTAGTTCTGTTCTGGGTCCAATGCGGGAGAGAGAGGCTGAGGAAGCTTGAGAATCCAGGGATCAAGGCACCCGCGCTACTCTCTGGATTGCTCGGCTGACCTCCCTTACCTAGCTGAGTGCTGCAAGAGTCCAGGGACCAACCAATGCGGACCACGTGGGGGTCGGGCTCTGTAGACGGAAGGTGCTTCACAGAGATTTCTTCATTGATCTGGGGACAGAGAAAAAGGCGGCTCAGAATTGATTCTCTGGAGGCTGACAGTTTAGGAGGCAATACAGGTGGGAAGTGCACAGATGTTAAAAAAACAGGAATGAAAAAAATAATAATAATAAATAAATAAAAACAGGAATGGCTTCTGTGGCTGGGGAACATGTATCTGAGCTGTCTGAAGGGCTAGCTATACCGAAACCAGGGCCACAGAGATGGGAATTTAAAAATAGTTATTTTTTAGCTTTACTTGCTACAAGGCAAACAGGGACTCTCCCAACATTTGGTGTGGATACATAAATTGGTGTAATGTCTTTGGAGGGCAACTTAACAGTCTTATTATTAACAGCAAATGCATATGCTCTATAACCAAGCAATTCAACTTTCAGTCTATCCTAGAGACATATACACACACACACAAAATGCAGTGTGGTGGTCTTTATGTTGACAAGGAAGGAAGGAAGAGAGGGGAAGAGGAAGGAAGAAAAAACCACCTGTAAAGTACCAGTCACATTACGACACATCCATGCCACAGAATGATACGGCAGTTAAAATGAATGAAGCAGGGCTAATACACTGGTATGGAAAAACATTCAAGATATATAGTATTAAGTAACAGGAGCAGAAGAAATAAAAGGCACCTTCTGCCTTAACTTTTAATTAGCAGTTAATTATCTAATAACCAATATTTATCTTATTAGTTTGTGGCTTTTGGAAAGTTACTCTAGTAATTGACTTTTGGACACACGATTTTCACATTTTAACATCTCCAGAGTCAGTATGTCTTACAACTGATGTCTGACAGCACTATGTTAGTATAATTGGCAGTTTCTCTATGCACACAAAACAACGTGCAACTTGGAATCAAGTGTCTTAGTCAAATACGATAACCCTTGGTCTTAGTTTCCACCTCTGAAAAATGGGGGACAACAGTACATATTTTGTGAAGAGATGGTGAAGATTAATGGAGATATCCATGGAAAGAACTTGGCACTGTACCTAGCACATGCAAGGTATTCTATAGATATTAGCTATCACAAATAAGTTTGGATATACAAAGGATACACAAGAAACTGTTAACACATAAAGTATCTCTAAAGGGTAGGATGGGGCTGGGAGGATGTGAGTATAACTCTGGTTTTACTCTTCTGTGCTCCCCGACCTTTTACTAAACATGACCAGGTATTATTTTCATAAATACACTTTGACGTGGAACTGTGGAGAGATAATGGTAGAGGATATCCGGAAAGCAGAACCCTACTTTGCCCTACTCTCACCTGGCCTCCCTTTAACTGGCCAGGGCCAACTCCTTCCAGCTCACTGTTGTTCCAAACAATTCCTCTCCCCAGCTCTACAAACATGTCACCCTCGAATGGCTGGCTATACAGCACCTAGGTCAAACCCCATCAAGGAAAAAATCCACTTGAATCAACGTATGGTCGCCTTGCTTTCCCCATATAATATTTAGCAATGATTGTTCTCCTGAATTCATTTTACTTTTTCTTTGGCCTGAACATAAAATTCATGTTCAATCAAATTTCTTTTGCAATCATGGCTCTGACCAAGGATGGACCTGCTTTCTGTCCCCATCCCTCTGTTGCTCCCACTTACCTTCATCTCAAAACACACGCGGCCCCTTCTGACCCCGTAGCTGGCACGGGCTCCTGACCACAGGTATGCAAAGCCTTCAATCGTGAGCGGGTAGCCACTACTCCGGTCTCGGGCCACCTTGAAGTGGAGGTCACAGTTATCTGTGGAGGGAAAAGCCTGTAGTTGGCTGATGTTTTAATGCTCCCCAGAGGGACAGGCTGGCACCCCACCCCAGTACTCTTGCCTGGAAAATCCAATGGACGGAGTAGCCTGGTGGGCTGCAGTCCATGGGGTCGCTAACAGTCGGACAGACTGAGCGACTTCACTTTCACTTTTCTCTTTCATGCATTGGAGAAGGAAATGGCAACCCACTCCAGTATTCTTGCCTGGAGAATCCCAGGGATGGGGGAGCCTGGTGGGCTGCCGTCTATGGGGTCACACAGAGTCGGATACGACGGAAGTGACCTAGCAGCAGCAGAGGGACAGGCCGGAGAAGGCAACGGCACCCCATTCTAGTACTCTTGCCTGGAGAAAGCAGGGAAGGGGGGAGCCTGGTGGGCTGCTGTCTACGGGGTCGCACAGAGTCGGACACGACTGAAGCGATTTAGCAGCAACAGCAGCAGAGGGACAGGCAGAGGTACGTTTCCTAAGAGTGTTAACCAAAAGTACACAAGCTGACATGGTGTGGGGATAGGTTCACGAGAAACCAGCCACACCACCTAACCATTCTCTTTCAGCACAAAGGCCCTGCAATACTGCAAACTGGACTGCACAGGATGAAAGCTGCCACTCCACAGAGGAACTAGGTCTCTTCACCGGGCTGGGGTCCAAGGATGGCTGTCAAGGGGGCTCCTGCAAATAATACACACATGCCTCTCAAACGGGGCTAGTGGTGAAGAACCCGCCTGCCAGAGCAGGAGATGTAAGAGAGGTGAGTTCGACCTCTGGGTCTGGAAGATCCCCTGAAGGAGGGCATGGCAACCCCCTCCAGTATTCTAGCTTGGAGAATCCCACGGACAGAGGAACCTGGTGGGCTACAGTCCACAGAGTCACAAAGAGTTGGACACAACTTGAGTGACTTAGCATGCATACTTGCTAGGAAGAGGGTCAATATACTTTCAAGTGATTCTAGAATTTAAAAGGTTAGAGTCTCAAGTGATTTTAGAATTTAGAAAAGATTAATTCCCAACACCATAAACTTCAACCATCTCCCATGCTAACTCTATCAGCGTGGGATATCAATCAGGCTCCTACTGCCAAGAGCGGCACAAACAGCTGACCCTGATCCACACCCGCCACCCAGGACCACGGTCAGGTGCAACACAGGTTCCCAGCTCCTCGCGTGGGCCCAGGACTCTGCTGCCCAGACTCTCCCCACTCTGCCAGGAGCCACCCATGTCTCCGGGAAAGTCTTTTCTGTCTGTCTCGTCCAGTAGGCTCTCTCCTTTCTCTAAAGGCTGAGTGCCATGGTCTGTACATTTGGCATTTAATCAGATGCTGCTTCATGAACCACTGTCACCCAATACTTAAAAAATGAACACTCCGTTTTACTCTGAATCCTTTAGCTCCTGTGATAAAAGGGACTGTATACGAGATGTCTTTACCTCTTTTAAAGCATGTAGCCATTGGTTTATAAACACAAGCTACATAAACAAGTACATGAATGAACTGGTATTAATTTTCTGCTCTGCTGAGAAGTGCAGTCCAGACTTGACTGGGCTTCTGGGTGTGTTCAAAAATTCAGATTCACAGGCTCTACCACTTAAGAGTTTATCTGAGGAGGCCCGAGGAGGGACAGGACCTCTATATTCGTTCCCCCAAGTATTTAGACGCACGGTCAAGGGGAAAGTCACCTATCTAGAGGAAACAAAACCGAACTGGGGGACAGAGAGCAGGGCAGGCCAGGTTAATGCCTGAAGAGACAAGGCAGCATTGGTTTCACCAGGAAAGTGAGCAGCGGATGGAAACTGGGGAAATGGCCGTCAAAGAGTTAAGTTTCCCCAGCAGCACTCAGGTTCCCTTCTTGATTAGATGACAACTTTACAGGGTGTTCAGGGTTTTCCAACTTGCTCTCTGATGAATGTCACTGAAAGTCCCCTGAGGTATAAGAGCAGGATTCTTCCTCTCTGAAGAGAAGCTTGGAGAAGTAGAATAACTTGACCCAATCTCACAGATAGAGCTGAAGTAAATCTTCTGTCTCCAAACCAACACCCTGACTCCAGGGCTCTGCTGGTTCTCACATCTGAACTAACACTGCTCTGGACGGTGCTGGGTGGGGATTTTGTGAAGGTAAAGGCAGTCTTCCTACACCGACTAAAGACAGTATCGAACAGGCACTCCAAGGACTCACATGTGTCAATGGCCACAAGGGTGTCGTCAAAGTCATCTTCATCCTCTTCAGCCGGAGGCTGAGGAGATCGCCCCCTGCGTCATAAAGAGGTATCAGTCACAGGAGAACAGACGGACAAGGAAGAAGGGACCTCAAGTTTCTGCAGGAGTTTACAAGTGGCCTCCAAGCTGCTTCCTGGATTTTAAGTTCCCCCCACAGAGGTTAGCAAAAGAACTCTGGAACCCTACATTCTTGCAATGAGAGCAATGACTATTAACTACCAGAGTGGGGTCAGGGACTGGAGAGGGTGTGCTCTGCTGAAGAGGGCCATGAGAATCATTCGGAGAACTTTTTGAAAAAGACCACTCTCTCACAGCCTCAGATTCTGATCCACCCCTCTACATGCTGAGAACTGCCTTCACACTGAACTCTGCTACTGATGGGAGGTTACAGTAGCCCAGAGGGTACTGGGCCAGGAAGGGCAATCTGTAAGAATTTGGATAAATCTGTTATTGTAATCTGTCCTTATTCCAGGCTTCCTAAAACTCCACATCTGAAAGGATTTGAAATGACCCATTTTTATCTTCTTCTCTTTTCAAAGTGTCCCAAATTATGAACGAAATTTATTCCGACCAAAATACTAAAAGGGACTATGTGAAAATACTGGTGGTTTCCAACATATGGGAATAAGGGGAGGGGGTAGAAGTGTGGAGTCTAATGCGTAGGGTCCTCCCTGGGACAGTCTGGACGACCTTAGTCTAAAATATGCTCAGGTCAGGTCATATGCAGGGCGGTGCGGCAAAGGACTAAAAAGGCAGACTGGCATCTCACATGTGAACGGCAAGGTGTTTGAACTAAACTGAGGGAAGGATCAGAAGTTTAGCAAAGCTGAATCTGTAGTGGGTACAGGAAGAACTGAGGGAGAATGAGAGGGCAGGGAGACCTCAGCTCTGCCCTCTTGGCTAGTAAAAAGACCCTGGTGGGCACTGGGCTACAGACATTGAGACCTAATGGAAAAAGGATGACCACTGCCTCACAGACCCACCTCCTATCCTCTCGGTGCTCAAAGTACCCCCGTCCCCGGTTTTCTTCATAAGGCCTCTTACGACTCTGGAATTGCTGTCTGTCTGGTTTGTGTTGAGATGCTTCAGGTGGGAGGAAGCTGGTGGGTGCTTCTTGCTTCATCTCTGTCTTCACTTCTACAGTCAGGACAAATTCAGATGGTTAAGACACCCAGAAACTCTTCAGTTATCACTTTTCTGGTCCCCTCTACTTCAGGAGATACTGGCAGGATCCTGACTATGGTGATGAAGGTCTGGGCAAAGGCTCTTGCTAGGTTCAGTGGAAGCCTGCTGAGGGAACCCAAAAGGCTGTACTGGAGGGCAGGGTTAGAATACAGTGAGGCTGGGGATGGCCATCCAGGCCCAGCAGCACCAGCACTGATAGGATGAGAGATGTCAGTCAGAAAATTCTCAGGCTCTGTGGGGAGGAGAGGGGACTTTAGCACTAAATAAGGAGAAGCTCTCTAAGCCCTACTCAAAGGCGAAGGACTGCCTGGGCTACTTTGCCAAAGGCAAGATAAAGCTGGGAAAGTTGGGAGCTACCACCGCAGGCACCAAGTAGGAGGGAGCCCTAGAAGACTTCTACCATTCCACAATTCTGCATTCCGTAATTCCTTCTCATAGAGAATCCCTTCACTTCACGTCAATCCTTGCAGAGCTTCTTCGGTCTAGCAGTGGAGGGGAAAGTCAGTTCAGCAGCGCTGTGGTCCCCCACCTAACTCCATGGGCTTTAATCGCTGTTAGCCCAGAAGCGCTCCAAAAGGGAGGGGCTGCATGTAAGCCAGCCCACAGGTGGGATGGCCTTAAACCACCCCACAAATAGGAAGTCAGGATGGGATAACACGCTGCGGACCACAAGAATGTCCCAGGCTCAGGCAGATTCCAAGAATCCATGCCTACTGAGAGCAAACTGTGGATTCAGACTCACCTCATCTATGGATGCTGTGGATCACTCACATCACATCTACACACTTCAGCATTCAACTCAACACCACCTTGGAGCACTCCCTGGCTCTGGCACACAGACAAAATCTCAGAGAAGGCTCCTCGTTCACGAGGGCAGAGATGGTGCTCACCCACACGGACAGAGCTTCCTTGGTTCCCATCACAGCACTGGGCTCAAGGGAGGCCCTGATAAATGTCTGCACAGAAAACAGTCTCCTTGGGCCAAATGATCCCACACGTCTCACAGAGCCTGACACAAATCTACAGTTTATAACCTACATTCATTAAAATCCTGAGCCACTCACAAGAAATGTCTAGGGATTTTACTTTGTGGGTGAACCAGAATGGAATCAGACGGAACCGACTAGACTGATCACGAAAAGGCACTGGGGCCACAGCACAGTGGAAGGAGCACAAGACCGGGAGTCAGTCCTGGCTCGGTCGGTACCCGACAGCAGGACCCGCTCCCCAAACGCTAGGTAAGGAGTGCTGCTGATGGCTCGGTCGCTACCCAACAGCAGGACCTGCTCCCCAAACGCTAGGTAACGAGCGCTCCTGATCAACCAAGAGCAGCGGCCCAGAAGCCAGTTCAATGTCCTGGATCCAACCCTAGCCCTTGACCTCCCCCATCTGTAAAATGGAAAGAGATCTACATTATAATTGTACTTTCCAAGCTTGTACTGTAGAAAACTTTGTTCTACAAAGACACATTTACATATTTGGGAAATGCTGGGTTTAAACAATGTGACACAGAGTTTTTCCCAACCCAGGACTTCTCAGCATCTTTCTTGAACACAGTGAGTCTCCCAGAGGTGGCAAGGTACATGCACGCATTTTTCAGATGCATTTGGCCAAGGAACTCTTCTCTGAGAAGTCCTTAGCAATATCTCCTAGAACAATATTCTTCAGAACATGGCAAATACTAGATTTCGAAGGTCCTTTCTAGCTTCAACATTCTAAGATTCTAAGTAGGACTCAGATATTGGCCTCCAGGTCTAAGCTCTCCAAGATGCTGGTACTAACATCTGATGACAGATACTTTGAAGACTCCCTTATCCTAATATTTGCAAGTGAGAGAGACTAAGTTCTTCCCTTCAAAAAGATCTTGCCAGTGACCAAGCCCAAAGTATTGCCTAAAAGGAAGATACAAAGTTTCTGGGAAGACAGGCAGTTGGCAGAAGGTAAAGGCCACCCACACATAGATTACATTTCCTTCAAAAGAGATGTACCACATGCGCTTTCCTACCTGGGCGATAGGCCTGCTGCTGCTGGTCCATTTCCAGTGGTCTCCTCTCGTAGCCTGACTCGTTCTCTTGCTTGATGACCTGCGTCTCATAGAACTGGTTCTGCATGGTAATATTGTCCATGACATCTTAAAACAAAAAATGGCCAGTGAGAAGGGTATTTCTTGGGACTAGAGGTAGCTTTTTAATACAAAATGATGCCATCCCCACTATGGACAATCAGTCTTCCAGAGGCTAAAAGATGTGAAAACACCTTCAGATGGAAACCCACCTGGGCAGTCAGGGGCCCCAGCTGCCTGAACACAGGCCCTCTTACCCCTCAAAAGTTAAGAGATCTACCTGTGATTAGGTTCTAAAGAATCCTAACACATAAAACCAAATGAAGCACAAATACTCTGGTTGGAGCAAGGAGATGGGAAAGTTGGAGAAGGGGTCCAACTTGACCTCCCCTCTAAGTCCCCACTGGGGTGGGGGGCAACTCCATGAACACAGTTTAAAAATCACCAGCCCAGCTGTTCTCTGACACAATATAAAGCTTAGGGAGTTGCTTTTAGGATACAACCTTAAAAACTGTTCAGAGCACAAACCAGTCTTCTGTCCAACCCAATTCACTATTCCCACCTGCATAGCCAACTAGCCCAGAGGGTACTGGGCCAGGAAGGGCAATCTGTAAGAATTTGGATAAATCTGTTATTGTAATCTGTCCTTATTCCAGGCTTCCTAAAACTCCACATCTGAAAGGATTTGAAATGACCCATTTTTATCTTCTTCTCTTTTCAAAGTGTCCCAAATTATGAACGAAATTTATTCCGACCAAAATACTAAAAGGGACTATGTGAAAATACTGGTGGTTTCCAACATATGGGAATAAGGGGAGGGGGTAGAAGTGTGGAGTCTAATGCGTAGGGTCCTCCCTGGGACAGTCTGGACGACCTTAGTCTAAAATATGCTCAGGTCAGGTCATATGCAGGGCGGTGCGGCAAAGGACTAAAAAGGCAGACTGGCATCTCACATGTGAACGGCAAGGTGTTTGAACTAAACTGAGGGAAGGATCAGAAGTTTAGCAAAGCTGAATCTGTAGTGGGTACAGGAAGAACTGAGGGAGAATGAGAGGGCAGGGAGACCTCAGCTCTGCCCTCTTGGCTAGTAAAAAGACCCTGGTGGGCACTGGGCTACAGACATTGAGACCTAATGGAAAAAGGATGACCACTGCCTCACAGACCCACCTCCTATCCTCTCGGTGCTCAAAGTACCCCCGTCCCCGGTTTTCTTCATAAGGCCTCTTACGACTCTGGAATTGCTGTCTGTCTGGTTTGTGTTGAGATGCTTCAGGTGGGAGGAAGCTGGTGGGTGCTTCTTGCTTCATCTCTGTCTTCACTTCTACAGTCAGGACAAATTCAGATGGTTAAGACACCCAGAAACTCTTCAGTTATCACTTTTCTGGTCCCCTCTACTTCAGGAGATACTGGCAGGATCCTGACTATGGTGATGAAGGTCTGGGCAAAGGCTCTTGCTAGGTTCAGTGGAAGCCTGCTGAGGGAACCCAAAAGGCTGTACTGGAGGGCAGGGTTAGAATACAGTGAGGCTGGGGATGGCCATCCAGGCCCAGCAGCACCAGCACTGATAGGATGAGAGATGTCAGTCAGAAAATTCTCAGGCTCTGTGGGGAGGAGAGGGGACTTTAGCACTAAATAAGGAGAAGCTCTCTAAGCCCTACTCAAAGGCGAAGGACTGCCTGGGCTACTTTGCCAAAGGCAAGATAAAGCAGGGAAAGTTGGGAGCTACCACCGCAGGCACCAAGTAGGAGGGAGCCCTAGAAGACTTCTACCATTCCACAATTCTGCATTCCGTAATTCCTTCTCATAGAGAATCCCTTCACTTCACGTCAATCCTTGCAGAGCTTCTTCGGTCTAGCAGTGGAGGGGAAAGTCAGTTCAGCAGCGCTGTGGTCCCCCACCTAACTCCATGGGCTTTAATCGCTGTTAGCCCAGAAGCGCTCCAAAAGGGAGGGGCTGCATGTAAGCCAGCCCACAGGTGGGATGGCCTTAAACCACCCCACAAATAGGAAGTCAGGATGGGATAACACGCTGCGGACCACAAGAATGTCCCAGGCTCAGGCAGATTCCAAGAATCCATGCCTACTGAGAGCAAACTGTGGATTCAGACTCACCTCATCTATGGATGCTGTGGATCACTCACATCACATCTACACACTTCAGCATTCAACTCAACACCACCTTGGAGCACTCCCTGGCTCTGGCACACAGACAAAATCTCAGAGAAGGCTCCTCGTTCACGAGGGCAGAGATGGTGCTCACCCACACGAACAGAGCTTCCTTGGTTCCCATCACAGCACTGGGCTCAAGGGAGGCCCTGATAAATGTCTGCACAGAAAACAGTCTCCTTGGGCCAAATGATCCCACACGTCTCACAGAGCCTGACACAAATCTACAGTTTATAACCTACATTCATTAAAATCCTGAGCCACTCATAAGAAATGTCTAGGGATTTTACTTTGTGGGTGAACCAGAATGGAATCAGACGGAACCGACTAGACTGATCACGAAAAGGCACTGGGGCCACAGCACAGTGGAAGGAGCACAAGACCGGGAGTCAGTCCTGGCTCGGTCGGTACCCGACAGCAGGACCCGCTCCCCAAACGCTAGGTAAGGAGTGCTGCTGATGGCTCGGTCGCTACCCAACAGCAGGACCTGCTCCCCAAACGCTAGGTAACGAGCGCTCCTGATCAACCAAGAGCAGCGGCCCAGAAGCCAGTTCAATGTCCTGGATCCAACCCTAGCCCTTGACCTCCCCCATCTGTAAAATAGAAAGAGATCTACATTATAATTGTACTTTCCAAGCTTGTACTGTAGAAAACTTTGTTCTACAAAGACACATTTACATATTTGGGAAATGCTGGGTTTAAACAATGTGACACAGAGTTTTTCCCAACCCAGGACTTCTCAGCATCTTTCTTGAACACAGTGAGTCTCCCAGAGGTGGCAAGGTACATGCACGCATTTTTCAGATGCATTTGGCCAAGGAACTCTTCTCTGAGAAGTCCTTAGCAATATCTCCTAGAACAATATTCTTCAGAACATGGCAAATACTAGATTTCGAAGGTCCTTTCTAGCTTCAACATTCTAAGATTCTAAGTAGGACTCAGATATTGGCCTCCAGGTCTAAGCTCTCCAAGATGCTGGTACTAACATCTGATGACAGATACTTTGAAGACTCCCTTATCCTAATATTTGCAAGTGAGAGAGACTAAGTTCTTCCCTTCAAAAAGATCTTGCCAGTGACCAAGCCCAAAGTATTGCCTAAAAGGAAGATACAAAGTTTCTGGGAAGACAGGCAGTTGGCAGAAGGTAAAGGCCACCCACACATAGATTACATTTCCTTCAAAAGAGATGTACCACATGCGCTTTCCTACCTGGGCGATAGGCCTGCTGCTGCTGGTCCATTTCCAGTGGTCTCCTCTCGTAGCCTGACTCGTTCTCTTGCTTGATGACCTGCGTCTCATAGAACTGGTTCTGCATGGTAATATTGTCCATGACATCTTAAAACAAAAAATGGCCAGTGAGAAGGGTATTTCTTGGGACTAGAGGTAGCTTTTTAATACAAAATGATGCCATCCCCACTATGGACAATCAGTCTTCCAGAGGCTAAAAGATGTGAAAACACCTTCAGATGGAAACCCACCTGGGCAGTCAGGGGCCCCAGCTGCCTGAACACAGGCCCTCTTACCCCTCAAAAGTTAAGAGATCTACCTGTGATTAGGTTCTAAAGAATCCTAACACATAAAACCAAATGAAGCACAAATACTCTGGTTGGAGCAAGGAGATGGGAAAGTTGGAGAAGGGGTCCAACTTGACCTCCCCTCTAAGTCCCCACTGGGGTGGGGGGCAACTCCATGAACACAGTTTAAAAATCACCAGCCCAGCTGTTCTCTGACACAATATAAAGCTTAGGGAGTTGCTTTTAGGATACAACCTTAAAAACTGTTCAGAGCACAAACCAGTCTTCTGTCCAACCCAATTCACTATTCCCACCTGCATAGCCAACTCTCTTTACGAATTTCTTCCACCCTGCAATAGCTGTAAAGATAAGGGATAACCATCTCAGCTGAAGGGGAAATGGGGGAAGAAAGGAACTGTTAAGAAAACAGGAGTCATGATAATAGTGGCCTTCAGACTCATTAGGGATAAGCCCTAAAATATCTGGAGTTAGGCAGGAAGTGTTTCAGGAAGGTGTTTTTGTGGGTCCAGGAGGAACTCAACTGAAGGGTGGCAAGAATAATAACATCAGGGAATTTCCTGTGGTTATGATTTAGTGCTTTCACTGCTGGGGCCAGGGTTTAATCCCTGGTTGGGGAACTAAGATTCCGCAAGTTGTGCAGTGCTGCCAAAAAAGAAAAAAAAAAACAAAACAATATCAACTATTCATGGAGTGGAGTACATACTATACACCACATGCTAGGATATAACTAAGAACAAGTTTCAGCTTAGTTAGACATACACACATTAAACAAATCTGAAAGTACAAAAATTGTATTGTATTGTGTTAAGGGCTATGAAGAAGTACCAGGGGCTGAGATCAGGGACCCAGAAAATAAGAAATAAACCTGGACTCAAAGGATACATAAGTGATGATAACCCAGTGATGAGAATGGAGAAAACACTCCTGGGGGTTGGGGCGACACATGAGAGAGCTCAGAGATGGGACAAAAACCTGAAACTTCTTCAAGGAGAACCCTGTAGCCAAACCCAGAGAGAACTTTGGAAACCTAGGCTGAGTAGCAAGCAGGTTCTCCACCCCAGGGGCAGGCTCTGCAAGGCACCTCCAGGGCCCTACGAGTGGCTGTGCCAGGACCAGTGAGGCGGAACCATGGGGAAGGAGAGACTATTCTGCTGCTTGCTAACTGACTGGATCCTTTCTCAGAGGACAAATGTATCTGGGCACAAACCAGGTGCGGCCCAAAGGGAGGAAAGTCACACAGATCACGTGGTTCGATACAGGTCTGTTTACCACGGCTGAAGGCAGGGTTGGAAGGGGGCATAAAAGGGGCTCAAAGGATTTTGCTGTAATGGGTAGGAGAGAAAGGAAGACACAGAATAACTCCTTAATTAGAACACAGGGGGCCCTTTCATACCATCCTGTTTCTTCCAGGCCCTAAGCACAGTGTTGTTCTTGCCACAAAAGCCTCATATCTTTCTTTCCGAGAATCTCTCCTGTGCTCACCCAGGAAGCCTCGCCCAGAGAAGCTTATGATTCTGGGGCCCTTCTCTGTTCTCTAAAACATTTACCTCCTAATAACAGGCAGGCCCAGTGCTAAACCCCTTACACACATAATCTCATTCATCCCCAAGTGGGGAGGGGGGCACTATTATTATATCCCAATTTTACACACAAGGAAGCCAGAGCTCAGAGGTGAAGTGACTTGTCCAAGACAAAAATCTGAGTCTAGAGCCTGTGCCGTAAACCATATCACTTTTCTTTGGAGAAATTTCCAGCCATCGGCATTCCTGCCAGGGTCTTGCCTGTGCCAGGCAGGTACACTGGGCCACTCTTCCTTCCTTGACAGGTCTCTGCAATGGGAAGTACTCCTCCCAGCATCTGAGTCCTAGACAACCACCCTCCACCCCAAATCTACCCTCAGATTACCCTGCTCTAGAAAAACACATAAATACCCTGTGCCAACCCCAAATCTAGTCTCTTCCCTGATCCTCTTGCTTTCCTCATTTCTTTAGTCCCACAGTACAGGGTACCCTCTTTTTCAGGTAAATAATACAAACTCTGGATGCCAGAGTCCTTTCTACTCACTCAACTTTTCCAATCACCATGTCCTGTCCTGCTAGAAAGCCACCCGCTTTACACTTGATTTACTTCCTCCCATACCAGGGTCTCTTCCCTTCAGAAAGTCACAGATCTACTCCATCCCCTCTCCTTCAGAATGTCTGATGCAGAGGTTCTCAACCACCCCTTGAGGCCTCTCCAATCCCTAGGCACACACACAGAAAAACTCTGCTTCTGGGGACCAAGGAGCCCTCTCATGGAGATGCTCAGCCCCAGAAACCCCACCCCACCCCCCTACGCTTCACCCTGAGGCCCCCTGACAAGTCAACAAGTTTTCTTTCACCCTCCACATCATACACTCTTCCCTTCTCTATATCTGACACACTAGCTACACAGTCTTTTCTCGTGCAAGATCCTCTGNCCCCACCCCACCCCCCTACGCTTCACCCTGAGGCCCCCTGACAAGTCAACAAGTTTTCTTTCACCCTCCACATCATACACTCTTCCCTTCTCTATATCTGACACACTAGCTACACAGTCTTTTCTCGTGCAAGATCCTCTGCCCCCCAGATAATCCCTCAACTTCAAACTCCACCAACCTGTTATCTACCCCACCCACCCCCAGCTACTCTTTTTCTCCAAACACCCCATACTGTTAATCTAAGACCATTCAGCAGGAGCCACTGCGTTATCTGTCCCCAATGCCTTCCTAGCTCCAGACCTCCAGGTACTTCACCCAGTGAAGTAGCCTTCTCTCCCCCACCAGCTTCTGGACATCGATGTTCCATACACCGTCTCTAGAAGTCAGCCATAAGGGCCCCAGATGGCCAGCATCAAATGCCCAGGTTGCCCATGCCTCAAGGCTGGCCTTTCAGCCCTGGATCTGAGACAACCCCGCCGCCAGGCCGTCCTCAGATAGATAGGGGTCCCCCATGATAGTCTCTGGCATCCCCTAAAAGCTCCCCAGTCAACCACTAGAACGCACAGTCGGTCAGACCCTCCCTGGCCAGACACCGGAACTCCATCTTACCAACCCATCCCAATAACAAAACATGAGAATTCCCCGGTACCCCATCCAGCAGCAAACTCCAGGATACTCCATTCTCAAAACGGTCCCTGCCCTGAAAACACGGCTCCCAAGCCTACCCAGCTCCAAATCTTAAGATCACCATCTTTAAGATCTCAGTCTCCTAAAAGAGATCCCCTTGTTCTTCCGACTGTCTTCGGTTCCAAAAACCACGGTTTCCGGTTTCTGAGCCGTAGGCTCGGGAATCCTCTACACCCCCACCCCGGACCTTCCTCATCTCCGAAAACATACACCTAACATGGAGACTGGCATGTGGTAGCTGGAGGTTGTTGTTAATCTACAGAATGGATCTGTCCCAGCCTCTCACAGCATGTTTTAATGACTGTCAGGTACATGTATATGTCATATATTTTCTACCTGCATTTCCGTGAAGACCAGGATTCTTCACATTAAAAGTATGACCGACCCAAACGGTTAAAGTTCCTTGTTAGTACCCCGTGAGACATCATCCTTGGCATTTGTCCTGAAGGCTTTCTCAAGTAGCAGGTTTTGTATGCGTGTTCAAACATATAAACAAAGTAGCACTGCTGATCCGGCAGCCTTAACTAGAGTGCCTTCCATGAGTGCGGCCCTGGGTGCTTGGCTACCATGAGTTTAAAGGGCTCCTGGTGAGGTTGGAGCTGGCTTTAGTGATTGATCAGAAAGTGGTTGAAAAGAGTTCCTGGTGGTCCAGTGATTAGGACTCCGCGCTCCCACTGCAGGAGGCCCCTGGGTTCAATTCCTGGTGGAGGAACTAAGATCCCACAAGCCATGTGGAGCAGTGATAGATAGATGGATCCATTATTCACCCAACTAACTTACAACCTTTTAGAAAGAAAAGAAAGAAAGGTGGTTGGAAACTCCAAGGGATCAAGGTACTTTTGCATAGGAGAGAGCATCTTACAGAAAACAAGCCAGAGCTTCTGGGTTGGTGAATAGTGGAGATTCGGGGAGGGTGACATGTTCCACATAGCTTGCCCTTTGCATCTGATCCATCAGGTTGTTCCTGCGTTGTATCCTTTTATAATACACTGGTAATCTAGTGTTCCGGGGAAGGCAATGGCACCCCACCCCAGTACTCTTGCCTGGAAAATCCAATGGATGGAGTAGCCTGGTGGGCTGCAGTCCATGGGGTCGCTAGCAGTCGGACAGACTGAGCGACTTCACTTTCACTTTTCTCTTTCATGCATTGGAGAAGGAAATGGCAACCCACTCCAGTATTCTTGCCTGGAGAATCCCAGGGATGGGGGAGCCTGGTGGGCTGCCGTCTGTGGGGTCACACAGAGTCGGACACGACTGAAGTGACTTAGCAGCAGCAGCAGCAATCTAGTGTTCAGAGTTGAAACAGTGATTCCTTAATATCCAGCCTTTGAAAGGAATACACAGAACTGAAGACAAAAATAAAAGGCTACTAGTTGGTGATGGTTCTTCATGACAGATAGATTAAACAGTCTTGCCAGTTAGATACTGAGAGTGGAAGTCTGAGTTGCTGATGAAATAGTTAAGCTAGGAAACTGAAAGTCGGCCAGGCCAGCAGGACTGTTGCCACTCTTCTGTCGTGGAAAGGGGTACAAGATTTATACTGGGCTCTGCCTTTCTGGGAGGTGGACATGTAAAAGGTCTACTTTTTAATTTTCTTGTAAGGTGGGTGTTGTTTTTTTTTTCTTGAGTTCTTTTTTGGCCACACTGTGCAGCTTGGGGGGGGTCTTAGTTCCCCAAACAGGGGAACACACACACACAGTGGAAATGTGGAGTGTCAGCCGCTGGACCACCAAGGAGTTCCCTGGAAAGGTGTACTTTTGTCTAGTGACCGATGCTGCAGCCCTGGGATTAAGCCCTAAAGACTAACATTTGTGAAAACAGATATGATTCCATAATACTAAATTTTGATACAACAACTAATTGGGCTGATATTTAGACTGCATTTATGGGGGAGGGGTGGTTGGGCACAGGGTAGTCCAAGAGCCACTCGGTTGCTGCCCCAGCCCAGCCCCATCAATAATATGTACAGCCAACCTTCTTCCCCTTTGAAGACTTTAAATTAACCCTGGCCTTACCTTGCCCCATTTCTTGTCAGGGCATTTTGGAATTGTAGTCCATACCTTGAGAATTATTTTTTTGGATACCACAAGTATTCCCTGCCTCCCTTTTTCTCAGTTTGCTAGTTAAATCAGCTGTGAAACCCATTTCACATATAGGGCCTGGTGGAGAATGTTTATAATCCTAGGGGTAAATTGTCTTAACATCTCCGTCTAACGTTGCAAAACGGGCTTTCTCTGAAGGTCAGGCCCCTAGCCCCTCAGCCAGGCACAGAACTGCTGAGCACTGTAAAGACTCACTGTTGGTCCTCTCAGCTTGTGTCGACTTGCTCAGGACAGGGTCCAGGGCTTTTCCAGGTGCCCCTGTGGTCTCCAGGGCTGCTGGCTTCCTGGTGAAGGAACATGCAGGTCAGGCCAAGTGCTCCAGGCCAACAGCAAGGCAACAGAACACAAACTCTGAAGGTGGGGCTGGGTGGGGAGAAGGGTTCTCTGGCTAACCATAGATTGGAGGACTGACTTGGGGCCCCAAACCAGAGGTTACTGAGGCCTAAAAAGAGATCTGAAGCCAGTGGTTTGACCTGTTTTGGCTTAAACATCAAAAAGAGTGTACCAGAAAAGCCTGTGTGGGTAGATGTGTGTGTAGAAGATTCAGAGCAGGCCCTAGGCCAGACCCTGGCATTTTCTCCCCCATCAGCCTTGGCAGTGAGGGTAGGTCGACGTGCCGCTGACTCCTCAGTTAGATGGGGTTCCCAGAGCCAGGACTGGTGCTGCAGGCAGAGTCCCTACAGCCCCTGGATCTCAGCCCAGCACTGTCTTTTTCCTTCTCTGGTTTTTCCTGAGTGGTCTGACCTCCCCATGTTTGGCTTTTCTGGGTTTCCTGTTACCTAGTNGCTGACTCCTCAGTTAGATGGGGTTCCCAGAGCCAGGACTGGTGCTGCAGGCAGAGTCCCTACAGCCCCTGGATCTCAGCCCAGCACTGTCTTTTTCCTTCTCTGGTTTTTCCTGAGTGGTCTGACCTCCCCATGTTTGGCTTTTCTGGGTTTCCTGTTACCTAGTTTGACCCCAGAAATGCCCCTTCTTGAGAGGGGAATGTGCCTGCAGAAGCCAGGAAAGGCCAGGTTTCAAGGTGGGGGGTGTCTTTTGCCTTCGTTCCGTGGTGACCTGAGTGTCCTCTTCAGATCCTGTGGGTGTCAGAGCTGTGGGACAGCTGAGGAGAAGCAGCAGCGGTAGGCCACATTGCCTCAAGTGGCTCTTTTAGGAGCCAATGGGAATCCTCTGGAATGGGAGACTGCCTGGCCTGTCCCTGGCATACCAGATGCAGAGCAGGAGCTGGCCTTAGTGAGGCAGCAGACCTGCCCTCCTGGAGGCTTCTGAGAAGGCCCCTAAGGGCCATAAGTGAGGGCCCAGGCCACTCCCAGAGTTGAGGTCTGAGGCTAGTTCTCTTAGAAATCCAGCAGCCCAGAGCCAGGCCAGGCAAATGACCAGAGGCTACTATAAGACAGTATCATTAACGTTGCCTCAGCTCGAGATGGTTGTACTCCTGCTTGGCATCCCTGTGGGCACGTACCATGCCTTTGCCTGAAACAGAGACCCAGGGCTACTGTGGGGACCCAGAGTAAATTGCCTCTTGTGGACAGGCATTGGAGAAGAGGGTGTTTCTCCTGTCATTCCTAACCCCAGAACCTCAGCCCATTCCATTGTTGACACTCGCCAGTTCTGTGTCTGCACATGTGGTTCATTCTACTGGGTTTACCTCACGCTGAGCCCAGAGTGAACTCTTCGGTCAACAGCTTTAAGCTTGCTTCTGTGGGATTCACGCATGTTTCTCCTGCTGCCAGCCTGACCTTGTTGAGTTATGGAAGGAGGACAGTTGACAGGAGACAGTGTCTCTTAGAGATTTTAGGCTGTGAGCAGCCTGCTGTGTCCCCTCCTGCCTGCCCCAGACTGCCACACACCACAACTACCCAGGCAGCTGCTCGGAGAAACCCAACCCCTGTCCTTTGGCCCACATCACAGAGGAAGGGGAGTAGCCAGGAGGCAGGGAACACAGACAGCCCCAGACCTCCTTCGAATCAGCGTCTTCAAGCAGGGTGGGACTGAGAGAAGCAGGAATGAGGCAGCAGGAGCCCACACAGCTGGAAAAGCTGACCTAGCTGTTGTGTTGGTCTCCTAGCAACAGCCACCAGCAGCCCCCAGTGACCACAGCAGTGCTGGGCCAGCCCAGGGGCTCTGACCTCACTGTGTTTGCTGTGGCAACAGCCACCAACAGCTAACTCCCTTCCCTCTAGGAAAGCCAAGTATTTGCATTTTTGCTGGTGTGGCTTAGATGCTCTTCCTTTCCCCAAGCCAAGGAGTGAGGGGAGGGAGGTGCAGTCTTTAAACCGTCACCACGAGGGTTCTCAGCACCTCAGCTCTGAAGTGTCTGAAGAGCCATCCCTTGGTGTCTAGCCACTTCCAGGACAGAGGCCAGCTGTTGAGGAGTCCCGTCTGCTCTTCCCCATACTTCCCATCAAGAAGCTGTGGGGACTGGCCCCTCTGGACAGCAATGCTTCTCTTCTCTGTCTCCTCATCAGGACGTGGACAGGGCGGGTCTGATTCATGGAAAACCTCCAAGAGGCATTTATCCACGTCGTCCTTGAGGTTCAGAGGAATCAGAATGGGATCACTGATCATTTCTTATGGGCAAGCAAACAGTGGAATCAGTTTTCCACTGTCCATCAGTTGTCCACAGAATGTCTGGGGCCACACTCACCCCTGGCACCGGCCCATCTGGGTTGTGTGCCAGGAGGAAGCTTCATTATTTAGCTGGAAGTCAAATTCTATCTTCCTGTGACCAGACGCCACCTGATTCGCTTTTAGGAATGGAGCCTAGGAAGAACAGCGAGGAGAAGGACTTGACTTTTCCTTTGTAACCAGTGTGCTTTTTCACCATTTGTGTGGCTAAAGTCACAGATGACTGCATGTGTATGCCTTCACCTCCACCCCCAATGAAGGTTGAGACATTTTCCCTGGGAAACAAGGAAGACCCTCTAACTGCTGTGTGTGTCAGGGCCACGGGGTCGGGTTGGTTTAGAGAACACCCACCTACCAGATCTCCCAGCAGGTGTGCACTGCAGTCCCTGGCCTCTGGCTGACCCACATCCCAGCTTCTGTTCCTCGTGTTTTTGGAACAGGCTCTCTTGTGTTTCATCTTCTCCTCAAACTTAACTTTCCTTGATGCTCCCTATTGGGAAGCCTCTCCCAGGACAGCGTCAGTCCTGCTGGCCCCAATTTCAGACTTCTTTCCCTGCCAGACATTTCCACATCTGCAAATCCCTACAGAGCCAGGGGGAGGGTGATAGGATCTCCGTCTTTCAGATGCAGAAATTTGAGACTCAGACTAGTTAGGTGGCTTGTCTACATCCTCACAAATAGAGGGCACAGCTGCTATTTCAACCTTGAGCCTTTTCCCAGAGCCTAGATTTCTACACTGACTCGCCGTTCCTGTCCTGATGGGAAATCACCGTAGCTTGACTTGGGCCTGGTCCGGGTTGCTTGAACTCAACCATACATTGAGAAGGGCCAGTGCAGCCCGCCCACGATGGCCACCAATCATCAGCCATCACACCAGCCATGACCCCCGCTTGTTGAGTGTCGGCTGTGAGCCAGACCCTGGACTAAGCAAGGGCTTTACTCGCCTGAGCTCCTTCAGTCTTAGTAGTGACCATATGATTTTCCTCTTATTTCCCCCTTTCAGGGTTTGAGACTTAGTAGAGAGACTGAGGCTCTGAGAGGAAGTCACTCACTCAGGGCCCTGTGGTGTGACTTGACCAGGTCACCTTAGATCAGGGTGTGCCAAGCCTCTGCCCCACACCACTGGTCTCTGTCTGGGCAGCTTCCATCCTGGAGGCCACAACGGAGCCCCTACTCCAGGGATCCCTCACACATGGTCAGTTGCTTTGTGGTCCTTTTTCCGGTCAGTCTTCACCAAGTCCAGGAGAGAGGCTTTTGTCCCCCATTTCATGGATGAAGCAACAACACGGACTGGCCGTGGTGAGCGAGTAGCCACACTGGAACTCGATGCTGGGCTTTTTCCACCCCGCTAGGCTGCATCTTCAGAACATAACATTTGTTTGTCTGTTTGTACATGCAGGCCTCTTTACAGATTTGTCCCCCTCTGTGGCTTCTCCCCTGATTACCTTTCAGGGCCACTGAAAGTTGTTTAAATGCAGTATTCCTTATCACTCCAGTTCTTTTGTGTGTCAGAATGTGAAAAGGACACGCGTATGTGTGTCTGGGCCCCACTTCCAGAGACGGGTTGAGGAAGACCCCTATAGGGGGGTTCCAGCTGCTGTCTTTTTCAGTAGTGTCCAAGTGATTCAGGTACATAGGCTGAGTCCTTGAACCACTGGGGTTTGATAGATCTGGGCCCCAGCCCCAAAGGGCCCAGCATGTGGGAGGTTCGCAGTGAATGGAAGCTGTTGTGCTCTCAATCAGGTGTGTCCTAGAGTATCACTCTCTGCCAGCACCAGCCCAGGATGCACCTAACCATCTAGAAGAAGCAAAGAGAAAGTTACTAGCAAAACTGCACTTGCAAACAGCACAAGCCATTGGCTTGCCAAGCACTCTAATTTAGAAGCCTGTGGGTGCAGCTGGTGTTTCAGAGCAGGACTAAGGGTGTAAAAGAAACAGTATTGATGAAAATGATCTACACAGCCGTCAAAGGGGCTGGTTAATTATGGCATCTGTTCTACAAATAATAAAGGAGAACACCAGGGAATTCCCTGGTGGTCAGTGGTCAGGACTTGGCACTTTGGCTTCCTAGGGCCAGGGTTCAGTCCCTGGTTGGAGAACTAAGATCATGCAAGCTGCACAGCTTGGCCAAAAAAAGGGAGAGCACCAGCACAGAAAAATGATAAATGTCGAGTGAAAAGGCTTCCGAAGAGTGTGTGTCGTTTGATTCCATCGGTTTTAAGAATCACACAGATACTTCTAAAAATACATAAGCAATTCAATACAGGTTATCTCTGGGAAGTAGGAATAGCAGCAGTAGGTGGATGAAAGGCTTCCTACTCTATACTTTACACCTTGTACTCTGAATTTTTTTTTTTTACAGTAAGCATATGCTAGTCTTAGAATAGGGGCCAAGAGAGCTGTAATGTACAATACCAAAAACAAATAGGATTAAAAAGCAAAGCCCAGACATTGGGAATCTCCTTCCCTGTGACTGTCAGCAGCCACTTTCCCAAGTCACTTTGTTTTCTGAGGGTAGATTCAAGAATCTTAGAAGTGAAGAAGGAGCAGTTTCCTGAGTTTCTCTGCTTAGGAGAACTGATATCCTTTTCTCACTCCCTGGCCCACATAATACCCTGCAGAGGAAAAACCAACTTGTAATGTGCCACCTCTTGCCTCTTCTGATACCTACCCCTAGACAAATGTTTATGGGTCAGCCCAGAGACGAAAAATGAGACCATTTGAAGGCTTCCAGCGCAAAGCTATTGTAATTTGTCCCACTGATGAGGACCTGAAAGACCGAACAATAAAGCGAACTGACGAAGAAGGGAAGGATGTCCCAGATCACGCGGTCTTAGAAATGAAAGGTAGGAGATGAGCAGTTCCCAGGGGGACATCATGGCAAGGTCCTTAAGGGGAAAAACGTCTTATCCCGTTTTTCCCGCCCCAGCTGCTTGAGTGTTCTTTTTTTGAATTTGTTCTTTCTTCGCTTCTGCTTTGTCCCTTGCCTGTGTAGTACAGCTGTGACTGAAAGAGCCGCCCATGCCGCTGTGGGGCAGGCTTTTCAGATTAGATGGGGCTGGGGCAGGGTGTGGGAGACGTGCGTGGCCTTCTGCCCCTGGCACCCACTGGGTGGGCTGGCTGAGCAAGCCTCAGTGAGGCTTCTCCATAATAAGCAAGGATGGTGATTCCCCTTGATTGGCTTGTTCCTGGGGTGTCAAACATTGGTTTGGTGGAGTTTAGTTACCTCTTCAGAAAAAGGAGAAGAAGGTCATTGTTAGCCCCTGATTGTTGTCAGGGAGGCAGAGCTTGGGACCCTCTCTCCTCTGTTGCTTACACTGTAGTGCCCTGCTCCTCCCTTCTGGCAGACCAGTGTCCGGGGGGTCAAGGAGACTAACCCTCAGAAGGTGCCAACCGCCTTTCCTCCCCCTCTGGCACCCTCCCTTCCTCCTAGCCAACTTCACCTTGCCTGACGTTGGGGACTTCCTGGACGAGGTGCTGTTCATTGAGCTGCAGCGAGAGGAAGCAGACAAGCTGGTGAGGCAGTACAACGAGGAGGGCCGCAGGGCTGGACCACCGCCTGAAAAGCGCTTTGACAACCGAGGCGGGGGTGGCTTCCGGGGCCGCGGGGGTGGCGGCGGTTTCCAGCGCTATGACAACCGAGGTCCCCCAGGGGGCAACCGAGGAGGCTTCCAGAATCGAGGAGGAGGCAGCGGTGGAGGAGGCAACTACCGAGGAGGTGAGACATCTCACACTGAACTCGCCTGTTTGTGGTTCCAGGGTCAGGGTTGACTGCTTCCTCAGTCAGCAGATGACATTCCCTTGGCACCAGCTGTTGGCTGAGCCCTGGTAGAGAACTGAGATAAAGTCTGGGGCCTCAGGGGAACTCCCACTGTCATCTCTTCCCTCCCCACCCCCCACCAACATTACCCCTGAAGGCCTTGCCCATTTGTGTGTCACATTGCTATTATTTTTGTGAGTCTTTCCTACCCTTGATCTGACCATGAGCTCTTTGAGAAGAAGGGCCAGTCCTGGGT
Organism: Oreotragus oreotragus; assembly: GCA_006410675.1. Classification (NCBI taxonomy): domain Eukaryota; kingdom Metazoa; phylum Chordata; class Mammalia; order Artiodactyla; family Bovidae; genus Oreotragus; species Oreotragus oreotragus. The sequence continues at coordinate 247,629 of SJYX01011698.1, forward strand.
CCCACCTCAGGACCTGGCACAAGGCAAATATTAGGACTGTTTTTGCTTCTAAAACAGATGGAGAAACAGGCTTGGAGAGAGTAATTTGCTCAGTTCACCCAGGTGAATCCATGGTTGGCATTAAGTGATGGATCCAAAGCCCAAGTTCTTGGTCACTAAGTTATGCTGTGTCTGAAGTGTATGGTCATGATTTTAATAAGCATGCCCTACTGTGTTTCAGTCTTGTGTTGGATGGTTTAGGGGACAGAGCCATGACCCAGACACTGTTGCCCTTCAGTGTCAGTCCAGAAGGATGCTGGGTTGAATGGGAAACCCCAGGGGTACAGTGAGCTCCAGTGATTCAGCCTACAGAGGAACAGGGCTCAGGAAAGGCCCCCAGAAGTGCTAATGCCTAAGCTAAGGATCTGAAGCCACCAGGAGTGGGCTGGGGATAGGATTCCGGGCCAAAGACTTGGGGAGAGGCTGGCTCATTTGGCCAAGCACTTAGATGTTGGAGACACAGTAGAAACCAAGACAGCCCTGGTTCCAGGCCCACAGTCCAATGGGCAGGACAAACCTGTCAGCAGGCCTTGGTGACTGGGCTCTCCCAGGGCTCTGGGGAAGGCCAGAGGGGGTGCTTGACTTGTTCACTGGACCTGCTCTGTGCATGGTCACGCTGGAGCCACAGCAGTCCCCAAGACAGCCCGACGCCTGAGGGTCTTAACCAATCAGAACAGTGGGGCCTCTTATCTGCTTCTCCAATGCAGGTTTCAACCGCAGTGGAGGTGGTGGCTACAACCAGAACCGCTGGGGTAACAATAACCGGGACAACAACAACTCCAACAACCGAGGCAGCTACAACCGGGCTCCCCAGCAACAGCCTCCGCCACAGCAGCCACCGCCACCACAGCCGCCGCCACAGCAGCCTCCACCGCCACCCACCTACAGTCCTGCTCGGAACCCCCCAGGGGCCAGCGGCTACAACAAGAACAGCAACATCCCTGGCTCGAGCGCCAGTACCAGCACCCCTCCTGTCAGCAGCTACAGCCCTCCACAGGTGAGAGGATGAGCATGTGTGTTACAGATGAGAGGAGGTGGGGCCCCGGGTTCTCGCTCTTAGCGCCAGCCCTGCCCTTTCTCCCTTTGTTGCCAGTGCTTTCAGCTGGAACAGACCCTGGATATTCCCAGATCCTTCCAGACTCAGAGTGAATGGGGAACCTACCTGTTCTGTCACCCTCGGGGCCAACTGTTGTCATGAGCAAGTGCATTTCTCTTGGCTGTATTGTCATTGGCCTCACTGAATTCCCAAGAGAGCACTGCATTGGAGTTACCTCTTGCCCAGGCTAGAAGGGGTGACCCCTTTGTCTTTAGGATGTGGAGACAGACCCTGAGGTTGGTGAGGACTCGACCTCTGCCCTGAGAGCTTCACTGCTAAGCAGCTCCAGGCTCAGCTCAAGTCCTCAGAGAGCCAGTACTCAGGTCTGGTGTGCACGGGCCCTGTAGCCAGCAGTCCCCGTTTACTGTGCGCCTTCCACTTGCCAGGCCTGGAGGCAGCTGCCAGGGGATACAGGCGCATGGTCTAGTCCCAGTCTAACCAGAATATTTCCTAGAACAGGAGTTGGGCAGATGCAAATTCCAAACCCAGCCTCATAACCTTCTGGTTTTGTGACCTTGGACAAACAGCTTTACCTCTCAGAACCTTGTTTTCCTCGTAAAGGCCTAGAGTTGTTAGTAGAACTCACTTCCAAGGTTTGCTGTGAGGGAAAGATAACGTTATAGCTTTGCAGGCAAGGCTCTGGAAATAGGTGGACCTAGAGGCAAGTCACAACTTTTTGCCCATGTGACTTGAGCCCTGTGGATTTCACCTCCCTGGCCTCCCCTTCTTTCTCTATAAAACAAAGCCAGTGGAACCTACCTCAGAGAGTTGATCGGGGGTCAGATGAGTTAAGGATACAGCCTGGACATGGGGAGCACTTAGGAACTGCCATGGCTGTTTTCCTTAGCTGGTCTTCCTGTAACAAATACCACCATTTCTTGTGCTCAATGGAGTGCGCACATAAGCTTACTGAATACGCAAGGCAGTCCAAAGGGGTAGTCCTGTTGTAATTCTCATTTTACAGGGGCAGGGGGTGGGGAAACACCTAGGTTTTCAAGAGATGTTGTGTGCCTTGCTCCCAAGGGTCTCAGGCCTGGGATTAGAGTCCAAGACAGAGCTCTGCATCCACCCCTGTCCTACCAGATCACAGAGCTGACCCACCCCCTTCTTAGCCCTCGAACAACCTCCCCCGGGAACATTCCTTTGTGGGCCCACTGCTTACAAAGGCCCTTCCTCCATCCCAGCTGAGCTGGCTATTTCACAGAGACCTGTTTTTTTTTTTTCTCTTCCACTTTGCAGCCTAGTTACAGCCAGCCACCTCCCTACAACCAGGGAGGGTACAGCCAGGGCTACACAGCCCCACCACCTCCACCTCCGCCACCACCTGCCTACAACTATGGGAGCTATGGCGGCTACAATCCAGCCCCTTACACCCCACCACCGCCCCCCGCAGCACAGACCTACCCTCAGCCCAGCTATAACCAGTATCAACAGGTAAGTGCCAGAAGCAGGGAAGGTAAAATGGGGCCCCACACAGATGTGTATTCCCAGACTCATGTCCTTGCTTATCCCTAAAAAGATGATGTCCATCTAGTTTAGCTATTCCATTTGGTGACCACTGCCACACTGGCTGCTAAGTGTAGGATCTGCCATTCTGGTTCCTCTCCCCCGTGCAGCAAGCAGAGGGGCCGCAAACCCTGCTTCAGCACCATGGCCAGTGTCCATTCTGATTGTTGGTGCTAGGCCCCCGTACCTATTTTTGAGTATTTTGGTTGCGGTGTAACACCCACATCTAGCTACACTCGAAAGGGCAGTAGGTTGGCAAACCAGGAGACCTAGGCTTCAGTCTGGAACTGCCCACCCACGCTACCTCAGGTCACTCACTTGTCCTCCCAAGGTACCTTGTTTCTCTGTCAGGAGACCTGTGTGTTGACTGTCGTCACTGCACCATGGTGGGCGGCGGGCGGGAGGGGCCAGATGTGGGTCTGGATGAACACGCGGCGTTCTTGGTTTCTCTCCCCCCAGTACGCCCAGCAGTGGAACCAGTACTATCAGAACCAGGGCCAGTGGCCGCCGTACTACGGGAACTATGACTACGGGAGCTACTCCGGGAACACACAGGGGGGCACAAGCGCACAGTAGCCATGTGCCCTGGAGGCCCCTGCCGGCTTCCTCCACCAGCGCCCACCTCAGTCCTCCTCATCCATCCCTCCCGGGTCCCGTGGTGCTGGGGGATGGGTCCTCCCAGGCTGCCTCCCCTCTGAGGGGCTCTTCCCCCACACAGGGCCGGGCCTTTCCTCTGGATTCCAACAGGCAACAATGACCTTTTATTTTCTGTTCGTCCCCCTACCCTCCTCTTCCTCCTTTTTGACTAAAGGTCCCCATCCCTTGCCTTGGACGTACAGTGAGGCTACAGGGCTGAGGGGAGGGCCCCTTCCTGTTCTCTCCTCCCAGCCCTGCTCTAGGCCCTCAGCTTCCCAGACTCATGCAGTTGGTTGTAAATTCTTCCAGGAGCTGTTTTACTGTCTACTTTTCAGGATTTAAAAAAAAAAAAAACTTAAAAAAACACAAGTTTTAAAAAGCAAAATGCAGAGGGAGGAAGCAGTGACATATTTCTTTGGTAATTATGCTTTTTTTTTTTTTTAAATTTTTAGAACTTGTCCGTTTTTACTGTGGGTCGGCTGTTGATATTTCATCAGGATAACCATTTCTTTGCTGAGTTCAGGTGACAGGAAGAGCCACACCCTCAAAACACACACAAAACCACAGAATCATCTTTAACCTAACTTTTTATACAATGTCTCAGTTTCCCGTAACTTTGCACACAAGCTTCTGTGTTGAGTTGAATTGTACCTGCTTTTTGTATTTGGAGAGAGTGTGACTATTGAACTTGAAACCTTTTATTCCGGGCGTCTTGGTAGTTTCTCGTGGGCTTAAGGGAGTGAGAGGGAAGAAGGGAGTTGGGGGGCTCCTACCCTTCAGAACATGAAGTTTCTCCCACTGCTCCTCTCCAGAGGTCTCCCAGTGCCAGACCTAAAGGTTTTTCCTACAGTGATCCTCTGATTATTTTTACTTCCCCTTGACCCATATGTTTTAACAGAACTTTTAACAAACTGCACTTATTAAGAAATGTGTTTGCCCTGTTTTGTTTCTGTTTTTGTTTTGTTTTCAATAAATGACATGGCACCTCCTAGCAGGAAGGAAGCAGGGTTTCAACGCTGAAGTGTACTGCAGTTGGCCTTTACTTGGGGTGGGGGCCTTTACAAGGGGACATTATTTACTCATTCATTAAATACTTACTGTGGGATTTGTGTTCCAGTTCAGTCGCTCAGTCGTATCCGACTCTTTGCGACCCCATGAACCACAGCACGCCAGGCCTCCGTGTCCATCACCAGCTCCTGGAGTCCACCCAAACCCATGTCCATTGAGTGGGTGATGCCATCCAACCATCTCATCCTGTGTCGTCCCCTTCTCCTCCTGCCCTCAATCTTTCCCAGCATCAGGGTCTTTTCAAATGAGTCAGCTGTTTGCATCAGGTGGCCAAAGTATTGGAGTTTCAGCTTCAACATCAGTCCCTCCAGTGAACACCCAGGACTGATCTCCTTTAGGATGGAGTGGTGGGATTTGTGTGCCTTTCCACATTTTTGGTGCTGGGTGTGCCCCCTTAAACCTGGGGCCCTCAGTTTAAAATCCACTAGTTCACTTTTAAAGTGGTTCTCTGGTTTCTACCCCTTTCAGTCCACCCACAGCCCCCAGTCCCTCCCAGAATTTGTGACTAGAAAGGATGTAACAGGTCCCTCAGCAGAGAGCAAGGAAGGGCCGGTGTTTGGGAACCACGGCTGCACTGTTGGGGTCACTCCTGGGTGTGACTGCCCATCTACATTAGGTCTGGCCTGGGTGCTAGGCTTAAGATGGTTCCTGACTGCTCCTGGATCCAGGCTAGTGGGGTTCCAGGAACTAATGTATCCAGCTAGTAAGTGTCAGTTTTTGCTCTGTTCTTATCCACCCACTCTGGACAGTGTTAAGACCACAGCAAGACCTAGGTGGTCTTAGACCCTGCCCTCAAGGGGCTCCCAGTCCAGAAGTGACACAGACCTCTCATGGAATGGTGACAGCATCAGGATCAGCTGTGAGCTCGTGGGTTGGGTGTGGGGTGTGGTGAGGGCTTCCTGAAGAAGGGGAAAATTTTTAAGTCGGAATGATGTGGGATAACAGATTGCATCCCCACAGCCTGTCCTTCCCTGGCAACTTGAGTCATTTCTTCATTCCCTCTGGGCATGCTCTGCTCCTGGCCCCTTGTGAGGGACAAGGCTGGGACGCAGGAGGAGCCATTTCAGCCCCACCTCCTCCCTCACAGAACTATCTCAGAGCCTTCTGAAGGGGACACGGACTACAAAAAAAGGAAGGAGGAAGGTTGACTACCTTTGAGGTCAAACGTGAGGCATCTGACATGAGATGGAGCCAAGGTTGATGCCTAATGGCTACAAGTGATCCTAGAGTGGCCTCCCTCCTGAGAGGGCCTCAGGCCCTCTAGGCTGGGAAGTCCCCCTTCGGCAGGTCCATGTGTTGGGCAACAGTGCCCTCTGCTGGCCTCTTTTGGCAACATCTAAGTGTGGTCAGTCCCCATCTATTCCAAGCAGCAATTGAGCCTCTTTGCTCCAGATCCCTTAATCATGGGAGGGCAAACAGGAAGTTACTCTTCTGCTTTCAGCCATAATATCAGGGTTACTGCATCAGCCTCTTCACAGATCTCGCTGCCCTCCAGTCCATTACCCTGATGCCCTCATCCTCTTCTAGCTCTCCACAGGATCAAGGAGCTCAAGCTACTTAATTCTGCTTAGTGGCCCACATACTTGGGCCTGGTGACCTCACTGGCTTTATCTCTTGCCACTCCCCTTTCAAACTTCAGATCACTAAGCTGTTCAGGGAGAGCCACAAATCCCTTTTAGGCTCTAAATGCCATGAACTTCTGCCTTGGAAACTCCTTGTATATTTGGAACTTTGCATAGATTCATGAGAGTCTCTGATCCTTGCAGTCTGGTCAGGGCCAAGTTTGAACTTTCCTACTCCTGGTGGCTCAGATGGAAGCGTCTGCCTGCAATGAGGGAGACCCAGGTTCAGTCTCTGGATTGGGAAGATCCCCTGGAGAAGGAAATAGGAGCCCACTCCAGCACTCTTGCCTACCAGGCTCCTCAGTCCATGGGATCGCACAGAGTCGGACATGACTGAGCAACTTGACTTTTCACTTCACTCGACCATACTGAAGTCTTTGCAGCAAAAGGAACTATGGATACCCACCTTCCCTTCTAGGGCTTTGCCTTACCCACTTCCTACATGAGACCCTTCTCTACCTCCCTCTTACCCTAATTTCTGCTCATCTCTCAGGTCTCAGGGTATCCTTTACTCTCAGAAAGAAACCTTCCCTGGGCCCTCCAGGCTGGGACGGACAGCTCCCTTAGCTGAACCTGTGGGTCCATCAGCCCTGCCCATTTGGTCAGTGGTAGCACTTGAATGCCAGTCCTTACCTACCACCTAGGGCAAATCAAGACCAAGGTCTTCTTTCCACACCTGCAGATTCTTCAGGTCCTGGAAACAAAGTGGGTCGTTCAGTCTCTGATCTCACCACCAGTCGTGCTAACCAGGGACTGGGTGTGATGACAGGCATGCTACAAGACTTAGCAAATATTCTTTGAGGTGGTGAAGATAGGTTTAGACCAGAGCCCAAGCACTCAGAGGTCATAAAGGGTGGTGATTCATCCATTCCTAAATTAAGCATGCTGGGCTCTGGGGTCAGTAGCGCACAGGTTGAACAATGCTTCCCTCCTGATACCCCACAATTTCGTAGCGGTTCAGGTTGGCGGGGGTGGCCCGGAAGAGCCTATCTGGCCCTGGCGCCCTTTTCCTGCCCGGCTGGAGTGGGCGGGGTCGGACAGCAGCACGCGTGCGCATAGGAAGGGCCGCCTTCGTCCCGGAACTTTGGATTCTGATGCCGTGGAGCACCCGGTCCCAGGAGTGTACTCAGCCGGAAGTGGCCTCTACGGACCTGCGTCCGGAATTGGTGTTAGGAGCTCGCCACGGCGGGTAACAAATCGTAGACAATCGGGATGGAGGCCGTAGCGACCGCGGCGAGGGAACCTGGTGAAGGTAAGGTCCTGGCCGCGCGGAAGCGGCAGAAGGGTGGGGCTGCAGTGTCACTGTGAAATGTTTCCCCTTGAAGGTGAAGGAGGACTCTATAAAAGAGGGCACCTGTCCTCGGCCTTACCTGTCCGCTTCACCGCTTCGTCCAGATTAAACCCTGTCTTTGCAGGCTGACTTCTTTATCCCATCGCCTCCCCCGAAATTAACCTCTTCCAGCCCTTTCCGTGTCCCGAGCTAACCCGTTTCCTTACCAGGCTAACTCAGGCTAGCAAACCTGTCCCTGTCCCGGGCTAACTCGCATTATCTCAGCCAACCTTGCTTTCTCATGTTACCGCCTTCCCTTCACTCCTCCCCTCCCACGCAAACTTCTTTGCTAACGCCTCCCCACATTTCACTCTAATTCCCTTTCTCCGAAAGTCCACAGTCCCATTTGCTTACTCAGGGTCGTTAATCGATTTCTGTGCTCTTTTGCGTTTTCAGTCTCTTATTTCTCCCGATGCCTCTCCCATCAGTACCTAAAATGCTTTTGTTTTGCTCATCCAGATTCTATCCTGGTGTTTCAGGGTATGTGGGGTGAGGTGCGGTTAGGAGGTTGGTTGAAACATCACAGGCCAAGAATTGGCCCTTGTTGAAGCTGGATGATGGGTATATTGTGGGGGGGGCGGGGGGGGGGTGTCATTGTACTACTTCTGTGCATGTTTGAAATATTCCATAATAATAAAAGTTTTAACCTAAAAAGCTATCGCTTGATTCCATGCCGCCTTCCAGATACCATTTAATCTTCTCCAAAGAGTCATTTACATTTGCCTCCTCTTCCCACCCACTGCTGTCTGGCTTTTACCTTCCGAAACTGCACTGATTAGGGTCCCCAGTGACCTCCCTGTGTAGTTTTTTTTGTGTGTCTTAAGAAAGATTTAGGTATTTATTTACTTACGGCTGGGGTGGCTCTTTGTTGCTGCATGCAGGCTTTCTCTAGTTGTGGAGAGCCAGGGGCAACTCTTTGTTGCGATGCGCGGGCTTCTCACTGTGGTGGCTTCTCGTTGCAGAGCACAGGCTCAGTAGTCATGACCTACGGGTTTATTTGCCCCAAAGCATGTGGGATCTTCCTGGACCAGGGATTGAACCGGTGTCCCTTGCATTGCAGGGTGGATTCTCAACCATTGTACCACCAAGGAAGCCCCACTCTGTAGTTAAACCACATGGCCCGGTTCAGGTTTTTTTTGTTTTTTTTTTCTTATTAAACTACTTGCAGAATTTGATGCCATTACTGAATGTTTTTCTTTGGTTTCTGTGACACCATTCTTTCTGCTTTCCTTCCTATCTCTCAGGCTCCTCCTGCTCAGCCAGCATTAGTTTCCCATGGCTGCTGTAGCAAATGACCACAAACTGGGTGGCTTAAAACAACAGAAATTTCTTCTCTCACGGTTCTGGAGGCCAGGAGTCTGAAATCAGTATCATTGAGTTGACATCAAGGTGTCGGCAGGGCCGAGGAGGCTCTAAGGAGAACCCATTCCTCAGCTCTCCTAGCTTCTGGTGGCTCCTCGCATTCCTTGGTTTGTTCCCACATCAATCCAATCTCTGCCGCTGTCTTCACCTTGCCTTCGCCTCTGGGTGCATCAGATCTCACTTTGACAGGACGCTTGTAATGGCATTTAGGGCCCACCAGGATAATCCAAAAGAATCCCCCTATTTCAAGGTCCATACCTTAATCACATCTGCAAAGACCTTCTGAGTTTGGGGCGGGGGGGGCGGGGGTTGGCCATGTAGGGTTAACATTCACCNTTCACCTTGCCTTCGCCTCTGGGTGCATCAGATCTCACTTTGACAGGACGCTTGTAATGGCATTTAGGGCCCACCAGGATAATCCAAAAGAATCCCCCTATTTCAAGGTCCATACCTTAATCACATCTGCAAAGACCTTCTGAGTTTGGGGCGGGGGGGGCGGGGGTTGGCCATGTAGGGTTAACATTCACCGGTTCCAGGAATTAAGATGTGGCTAGCCTCTCACAGCCTCCTTCCCATCCAGTCGTGGCTCTTTCTTAGTCCCTCCTCTCTCTTCATCCCTCACACACTCTTCCTGTACCCTCCCTGTGACTTAACTTCCTTCAGCTCCACTGCTTTCCTTGTCTGTGATGACTTCTGTAACTGTCCCCGGAGCAACACTTCTCTCCTGAGAAGTCTCCAGCCCCAGGCACCAGCAGTCTCATAAATGCCTTCCCTTGGCTGTCTCCTGGGCCTCTCATACCATCTGTGTCCCAAATTGGCCTCAACATTTTCCCCAAAATGTGCTCCTCATCCATGCCTGTATGTCAGGGACAGTTTGACCAGTTAACTGGCCAGAGGCCTGGACCTTAACTGAATGCCTTCCCCACCTTCCAGCCCTTCAATCCCATGACGTGTCCTAGTCAGCCTCTCAAGCATCTTTTTAATCTATCCTGTCTTCCACAGCCCCTTACATGGTCCAGCCCAGTCTTCTCTTGCCTCAGTGATTAAAATGCTCCCTGAAGCCCACTGCACCTATAATCACCACCCTCTTTCTCTTCCATCCCAGTCAAGCCGCCTAAAGGAGTTGTCTACACTTCCCCTCTTCACTTATTTCCTGCTTGCAGTAGCGTTGCTCCAGTTCCCGCCACTCTTGAGAAAACAGCTCTCACCAAGGCTTGCCCAGCCCTCAGCTTTTCTGTTTCCAGTGCCTGTACTGGCTTTGATCTTGTCTGTCTTCTCCCATCAGACCAGGTGCTCCCTGGGAGCTGAGTTGGATCCCTCAGTGGGTCCTCAGCGTCGCCCAGCTCAGGGCCCAGCACAAATTTAGAGTTGCTGAAGAGTGGTTAGATGGCTGTGTGTGAGTAGGAGATAAGGATGGATGAATGAGTGGAGTTGGTGGATGTATGGAAGATTTCATGAACAAGGGAAAAGGCAAAATAGAGTCAATCAGTGACTGAGGTGGTCAAGGACTAAGGAACCACACCAGGCACACTTCTCCCTCGGGGTCTCTGCACTGGCTCGCTCCTCGGCCACTTCCCACAGAAATCTCACGGCTCAGTCCCTGACGACCTCAGGTCTCTACTGAAATGCCACTTTCTTGGCAAGACCTTCACTGACTGTCCACTTAAAACTGCAGCCTGACCCCCATACCCTCCTCCTCCTCTCTTTATTGTTTTTCTTTTACTTTATTTTACTTTACAATACTGTATTGGTTTTGCCATACATCAACATGAATCCGCCACGGTGTACACGTGTTCCCAATCCTGAACCCCCCTCCCACTTCCCTCCCCATACCATCTCTCTGGGTCATCCCAGTGCACCAGCCCTCCTCCTTCCCTCTTAATTTTCCTGCACAGCTTTTGGAACTACCTTGGAACCACCTAACACACTATTGTTTCCACTAATCATGTTTCCATTTGTCTGCCTTCCCCACTGAACTGTCAGTCTCTTGCTTAGGGTGGTCTCTCTAGGGCCTAGAACAGTGCCGGGAATATAGCAGGTGCTCACTAAATGTGAAACGAGTGAGTGAGTGAGCACTCAGTCCCTGTCACCCACTCCCCTATCCCCTCTCCCATCCCTGGAGTGACTGATCTCCCCTCTCCCCACAGGCCACACAGAGCCCAGTCCTGGGCACTGGGGGGAGCTGAGCTGGACGCCGGTCCTGCCCAGACCCCAGGACAAGGCGGAAGCAGCAGAGGGAACGCCAAGGGCCCTAGATGCCGACCCCCCTGAGGTGGAGGACGCGGCGGTGAGTGCCATGCTGCGCGCAGTGGCTGCCAGCCGCCTGCCCGTGTGCAGCCAGCAGCAGGGCGAGCCCGACCTGACGGAGCGGGAGAAGGTGGCCATCCTGGGCCAGCTGTACCACGAGAAGCCGCTGGTGTTCCTGGAGCGCTTCCGCACGGGCCTCCGGGAGGAGCACCTGGCCTGCTTTGGACACTTGCGCGGTGACCACCGTGCAGACTTCTACTGTGCCGAGGTGGCCCGGCAAGGCACTACTCGCCCCCGCACGCTGCGCACCCGCCTGCGTAACCGCCGCTATGCTGCCCTGCGTGAGCTCATCCAAGGTGGGGCACATGGGCTGAGCGGGAGGGGAGACTGCAGCAGAGGAAGTAGAAACACGGGTGCGAGAGCAGAAACAGACGGAGATCCTGGAGAGACGGAGACAGAAATGTGGGGTGACGGGGCGCGATAGGGAGAGACAAGCAGGAACTCACGGGAGAGAATGGCACAGGCAGTGAGAAAGGCTGGAATTTTGCAGATGACAGAGGTGCCATTTCAGGCCAGCGGGTCAAGGACACAGTGCCCAGCACAGTGATAACTGGTCATCCCTCAGGAAAACTAGGTCCCTACCTCATACTGTACAGAGGCATTGCCAGAAACCTAGGGGAGTATGTTCAGGAAAGGCCTCTTGAAACACACACACGTGTGAAATGCATGGAGAAAAACTTCAGTGAGACTTCCCTGGTGTCCAGTGGTTCAGACTCCGCCTTCCAGTCCAGGGGTCCGGGTTCATCCCCTGGTCAGGCAGCTAAGATCCCACCTGTCTCGGGACCGATAACCCGAAATACAAAACAGAAGTAGTATTGTGACAAGATTCAATTAAGACTTCAAAAATGGTCCACCTCAAAAAATCTGGGAAAAAAAACGAAACAGGAAAGAAAATAGCAGTACCTTTTCCTCTTTTTTTTAAATTTTTTGAAATTTTTGTGTAAATTTTTGTTACCCTTTTGACCATGATGTAATTACAAGCAGCTTTGTGACTGAAGACACCAGAACTAAAAGATGCTAAAAGATGAGAGCAAATGAAGGAGAGGGTGAGTTAAGCTTCTGGTCAGAGAGAAGGCACAGGCTATAGAGAAGGGGAACTGGAGAGGGACACGGTGACAGATGAGGAGCAGGGATGAAGAGCTGAGGGAGGGTGAGTGAATGAAGGAAGTGGGTGAGACGGTAGAAACTGAGGAAGCGGGAGAGAGACGGCGGCAGAGGAGGGGAGGCAGAAACGGAGACCCGGGGAGAGAGAGTGTGCCAGTGAGAGATAAGGAGAGAGACTGACTGTTGGGGAACAGCAGAAACAGCTGTGGGGGGAAGAGGGGGGACAAGATGGAGCCCAGCCCAGGGCTCTTGGCAGGGCTGGGCAGGCCGAACCGTTACCTGAGGGACAGAGCCACCTCTGCAGGGGCAGACAGCCAGGGGAGGTGTGAAGGCCCTGAGACTGAGGCGCAGGGAAGCCTGGCCCACCTGAGGGGTGAGGTGTGGGGTTTGGAGGACCGACAGGGACGCCCACGCCTGGGCAGGTGCCCTGCGAGACCTGATCTGGTGCACATGCACGCCTGCTCCATGCAGATGTATTCTTACGTGCCCAGCAGTGCAGGCGTGTCCAGGCAACAGCCAGAAGGAGGCTCAGCAGACAGGCATGCACAGTCTACACACCAGCTCCCCTGTGCAGTGTACCTGCCCCAGTGCCCTGCTCACCAGCTCCGAGACACGGGCCCAAGCAGTGTGCCGATGTGTGCACGCACACATGCACGCATGTGCACGCACACATGGGGTGCAAATCCTTGCCAGCACAGCTGCACAGGGGCCCTAGGCCACCAGGGCCTCAGGGGCCAGAATGTCCAGCAACCTGACTGCACCCGACAAACTTGGGACACGTGAGTCCACGTGTAGATACAGGCCTGGTCATGTTCACAGGCTCACACACGTTTGTGGGTCCTTGTGGTCACGACCTCAGACATCTGTGCAGTGAACAGCTTCCGGTCAGCATGGTTCCACGGCTGGGTGGACATAGGTCTGCCCAGATGCTCACCCCCACCCGGCCCCTCGCCTCACCCGCCAACCCAGGCCCTGCGCCCACCCTCTCTCCTCCGTGCAGGGGGCGAGTACTTCAGCGACGAGCAGATGCGCTTCCGGGCCCCACTGCTGTATGAGCAATACATTGGGCAGTACCTGACCCAGGAGGAGCTCAGCGCCCGCACCCCGGCTCACCGGCCGCCCAAGCCCGGCCCCCCCGGCACGCCCACCTGCCCGCTCTCCGACCTGCTGCTCCAGTCCTACCAGGAGCGGGAGCTGCAGCAGCGGCTGCTCCAGCAGCAGGAGGAAGAGGAGGCCTGCCTGGAGGAGGAGGACGAGGAGGAGGACGAAGATGAGGAAGGTGAGGGCCGGCGGCCAGGGGGCCCCAGCGTCGGCACACCCAGCCCCAGCCTGTGTGCCTTAGCTCCTTGGCGGCACCACCTGCAGGAACAGATGACACATCCTCCCCTGCCTGCCCTGAGCACCCCGGCCCTTCCATCCTCTCCAACATCCCTGTCCCCCTCCTCGAAGGACATTCCTCACCTCCAGGCCTTTGCTCATGCTGTTCCCTCCGCCTGGAGGGCCCTCCCTAGACCGCCCTCCGTCAGGTGTCAGGTCTCCACCCTGTTCTGTGGTCTCCAAAACACTGCATTCTCACGGGTTTGATGTATGCCCTGGGAAGGTAGGGACAGGGCCATCGCGGTCACTGCCCTGTTCCAGGGCCGCCCAGCATGAGGGATGCAGCTCTCTCTGCACCCCTCACTCCCCCCCACCTTGGGTGTCTCCCCTGCAGACCCGAGACCTGGCAAAGACTCGGAGGCCTGGGTCCCCGACTCGGAGGAGCGGCTGATCCTGCGGGAAGAGTTCACCAGCCGCATGCACCAGCGCTTCCTGGATGGCAAGGATGGGGACTTCGACTACAGGTGCTCCCCTGCCCTCGCCCCTGGTCCCCCAGCCCGGCACCCCCCAGGGCAGGGGCTCTGGGTTCACCCAGCTTAGGGGTGATCAGAGGTCAGTGGGTGACCCTGGAGCAGCTTTGTCCATCTCTGAGCCTCTGTCCCCTCCCCCGAAAGAGGGATTTGAGCAGGGCTGACATTCAGCTCCACGTTGACAGACCACCGAAACGTTCCTGTCTGGGTAGATGATTTGGCAGCCTGATATGAAGTGTCCCCAGGACGGCAGACCTCCTCTTGCTGCAGGAAGTAATCACTGGCAGGGTGACGCCTGGCGTGGAGGGGCCTGTGCTGGGCGCCCTTGCTGTGCTTGTTGTTCATTTCTCCAGTACAGCCCTAGGGAAAAGATTCCCAGGCCATCTGGGTGAAAAGAGATTTTGCGTCAAGGAAAAGGACACAGGCGAGTGAAGTATCAGAGTGAAAAGATAGATGCTTTTGTCAACTGTGGCAGCCTCGCCTTGTGGTCCAAAACATCAAGTGTGGCAGCAGAGGGCACACCCCCCACAACACGTGAACAAGCGACCCCTCGGGTCTCATCAGTAGAATGGGGGTCCTCATTGCCTCGGCCACGCCAGCCCCTGGTACCAGAGCATCTCTGGTCCAGTCTGGGATTCCCAGCTCCAGAGGCAATTCTGGCTGATCCACTTCGACATTTATCACTCTCAGGGCTCCACACAAAGCAGTGAGTAGAGTGCCTGGGCCCTGGGCACTCAGTAAGGACACCACTGCCATCATAAAGCCAGGTGCCCATGAGGAAGTCAGACTGCACACGGGGTGTGGTGTGGGCCGAAGCCTGTGCCATCTGTGGGGGTCGGGGGGGAGCTGCTGGCCTGCGTTCACCACTAGGTTCTCAGCAATGCCGTGTCCAGACTCTGGGGATCAAGCAGGGGATAAAACCAGTGGAAGGGCGTCCCACTCAAGTGAGGAAGGCAAAAAAGGATCTAGTGAGGGAGCCAGGAAGAAAAAGCAGGGGGGTGGGTGATGAGGTGGCCAGGAGGGGCTCTCTGGGCAGGTGACATTTGAGCAGAGACCTGCAGCAGGGACGGGTAGGCGAGGGAAGAGCATTCCCTGCAGGGGGCAGGAGCAGGAGCCTTGAGGGGCACAGAGAGCCACAGGGCGGGTGAGAGCTGAGGAGGGAGGCAGGCCGTCTCATCAGAGGCGAGGGGCCTGGACTGGTCAAGGCTTCCTGCACCGGAGAGTGTGAGCAGGCCTGGGAGGGTCCTCACAACAGGACCCCTGGCTGCCTGAGGACAAGGTTTCTCCCTGTCAGCACTGTGGACCTTTCGGTCCAGATGATCCTTTGTGCGGACTGTCCTGCGTGCGGCGGGCATTGAACAGCCTGCCTGGCCTGTACCTCCTGAACACCAGCAGCAGCCCCCGCCTCCAAGTTGTAACAACCAAAATGTCCCCAGTTACCACGAATGTTCCCTGGGCGGGGGGAGGGGGGCGGGCAGAATCTTCCTGGTTGGGAAGAACTGCCTCTGGGGAATGTCGGCCCATGTGTCACTGCATCTTCCAGCTTTTTAAGAGAAGCCAGAAGTTGTCTTGCAAGATCTTTCTTTGGCAAGTGTTACTTTTTGTGTGGAGCCCTGAGAGACCCAGCCTAACCCAACTGTAAGTTAGCTCCAACTTACAGCTGCCAGCAAACGGCCTTGCATTTCGGGGGCACCCCAGGCCCCAGCTCTTCCACCTGGTGAGAAGTAGGGAGGCCGGGGTGCAGGAAGAGCCCATCCCTGACAGCCCCTCCCCCTGCAGCACCGTGGACGACAACCCCGACTTCGACAACCTGGACATCGTGGCCCGGGACGAGGAGGAGAGGTACTTCGACGAGGAGGAGCCCGAGGATGCGCCCAGCCCAGAGCTGGACGGGGACTGATGGCCGCGGCCGCCCACCGCCTCCCGCCCGCACGAGGCCAGCTCAGGAACTTTGTCTAAGCAGAAGCAGGGCGGTTGCCCGGTACCACCAAGCCTGGTGGTGGTCTCCACGCCCTCTCCCCAACTGTGCCTGGGCATCCCCCTACCCTCATCACCCACCTCAACCTCTTTCTCTCTGCCTTTCTAGCTCCTGCTGTCTCTCTCTCTCTCCCCATCTGCCTTTCTCTTTCTTCCCCTCCCTCTGTGCCTTGGCCCCTGTCCCCACCACAGGGCTCGGGATGAACATCCTCCCCCCCAGGGGCCCCTCTGTGGTGGAACTGGCCAGGTTGACCTCAGAGCAATGCTCCACCACTCTGCCCCGCCTCCAACCCTGCCCTGACTCGCCTGCACTCTGCACTGGCGTCTCAGGCTCGCAGGTGCACCTCCTTGCCTGTGACCTTCTGTCTCCTGTGGATTCAGCTCTCGGGACCCATGGCCACACATTCCCATCTCTCTCAGCCTCTGTGCTGGTTCTGTCCCTCTCTGCCTTTATCTCTGGGTTTCAGGATCCCCGCCTCTTCCCCAGCCTGTGAACATCCCCCATCCTGGCTGCTGTGGGCAACAGAGCCTGGCTGCTGAGTAACCCAGCCTTGCTGTGGACAGCGGGGAGACCCTGGAAGTGGCCACCTGCTCTCACCTCTCCCTCAGGGCTCAGGTTTGGGAAAGGTGGGCAGGAGCAGTGTGGGACCATGGGCCTGCCAGGTTGGGTAGGGGGAACTCTCCCCTCCCAGCATCCCTCTCCCAGCCACAATTTTCCCTTCCTTCCTTCCTTCACTTTCTCCACCTCCCTCTCCCTCTCCTGTTTACACTCCCCGAATATGCACAGGCTGTTATCATGGGTCCTGAGTCATTCCACATATACACCCAGCCTCCCTGCCCCCAGGCAGCCACAGAGTCGGCCCAGCGGAGCCCCCTGCCGCCCTGGGCTAATGGGAGCCAGATGGCCGCCTGGTGACTCAGCAGCCGGCCTGTGGGAACCCAGGCATCCCGCCTTCCCATGGCCCCGCACTCAGCTCATGCTCCCCCAGCAGACATACACAGAAGGGGCTGGCTGCTAGCAGGGGGAAGACACAGGCCATACCTTGGAGAAGAGGGGTGTGGGGACCCCTCACTCCCGTGAGCCAGGCCATGGCCTGGCCTGAAAGCCCTCTCAAAACTGCTTCCTGCATGCGGCCCAGGGTGAAAGGAGACCCCAAGGACTCCTGGGGCTACAGCACTTGACCCCCAGGGCTCGGCTCTGCCCTCCAGGTCAACTGGAATTAGAGCCAGACACAGAAAGTGAAAGCTGGATGGAGGCTGGAGTTCGGGGGGGGGGGGGGTTGGTTGGTATGGTTCAGACAGATTATTGAATAAGGAAGCTTCCAGTTCCTGAGCAGTTCGGTCCTATGCCAGGCCCTGGCCAGGAGCCTGATGCTGCACTGAACCTCCAGACAGCCCTGGGAAGCAGGGGCTCCGTCCCATTCCATGGGCGGCCCAGAAAGGAGATGCCACATACTCGAGGCCAAGTCTTCAAGACCACCTCCTGGCCTACCTGTCCACTCTCAGGGCCACGCGGCATGGACGGACACTCCCATTTCTCGGGGGTACCGACTGGAGGAGAGTCAGCTGCTGAGGCCACTAACAGTGGATAACGCCTTTGGGGCCTCCTGGTATGCTAGGCACTGCCCTTCCTCTCCACAGAGGCATGGAATCTTCTAGTGTTTAGTCAGTACCTGAATCACTGGACCATCACAGAGATCCCGTGCAGTACATACTCAGCACCGACAGTGCATCTCGGAGGAGGCGCAAGGCTATCCCGTCAGCCAGACCCACAGCTTGGGAAGATGAAGAGGGTGGGGTGTTTGGCTCAGGTGCTTGTGTTCATGCCCTCAAGTTGTGAGGGGTCTTTCATACCACAGGTATCAGCCCTGGATGACCTGTACATTTTCCATTTGATCATTAAATTTGTGATATACTGTGCCATACATAAGTTTGTTACATAATTTTTTAAGTGATGAGAGACAGTATTTTGAGTCAGAATTAGGGTTAGTCAGATGGCGGAGCAGGAGGTCTGTGCCCGAGACAGAGGTGGAGCCCAGAGACACACCCCCATCAGAGCCGCTGAGACACCGAGAAGTGCCTGCCCCTCCGCTCCGCTCCTTGGGGTTGGGGTGGGCGGAGAGGCTGAGTCAGGGAGGGGAGAGCCCCTCTGCGGGCATCCGGCCCCCACCCCCATGTCTCCGGTCTGTCCTCCCGGTCTGGCTCTGCTGGCAGCCAGCTCCCCTCACACACACACATCTGACACCTCTGTGCCTCCCGCCAGAGCTAAACCTGTCCCAGCCCCTCTCCTCCCTGTCCCCTCCTTCCTCTGCTCCTCCCCTCGCTCAGTGTTCTCTGTGGGGGGGCTGTCTCTGCAGCTCTGTCAGCATCTCCCCTCTTAGTCCCTTCTCTTCCCACCGCTTTGCCCCGCACCTTTCTCCTTGTCTTTCCCTCCCTCTCAGTCTCTTCCCCATACCCTTCTGTCACAGCTCCCCGCCCCAGCTGCTCCTCTTGGCTTCACCCTCATTTTTTCCTACCCCTCTCTCTGCTGTCTCCTGGCCCACCCTCATCCCCACTCTTGGTCTCTCTCCCAGATCCTGGGAAGCCCAATGGGAATGTGCAGGTCAGGGCTTCACTGGTGGCCCCTGGGAGCCCAGGATGAGGGGTCACCACCTCGCCCCCACCCAGAAAGGGGGCGGGAAGGGGCAGCGAGGCTGTGGCCTGTCTGGCCAGAAGGAAGTGACTCTGCTGTGGCCTGGTCACCCCCGCCCCCAAGGACCTGCCGGGCTGCTACCGCCCCCGGACTGGGGCCGAGTAAACACAGCCGCCAGCAGCTCAAGATATTTATACCGAGGTCCGGGCGTGGATCCAGTGCCCACCACAGCCCCTGCCCTGCCCTGCCCGCCACAGCCAGCCCTGAGCCAGCGTGGCACCAGCCGGCAAGGGGACGCGGCCGCAGACACAGCCAGCCTCTACTCGGCCCAGAGGCCGCCAGGCGTGTTGCTTGGGATGCCAGCGGCTTCACTGGGGACACAGGATGCCCCCCTGCCCTGGAGACACCAGAGCACAAATGCAGCCATACACGCCACCGTAAACTCCAACGCAACAGTGCAAAATAGAGACCCACACAGCTGTTCACACACTGAAGTCATCAGCCCACACGTGGGGACAGAATGCAGACCCACCTGCTCACAGACCCCACAGAGGCTGAGAACACTGGTCCCAGAGATGGACACGCACACACACCGCGAGGACAGCAAGCATGCGGCAGACACACCCCACAGACACAAACATGCTCAGAATACCGCGACACACACTGATCACGAAACAATGTGACCCAGAGGCCGCTCGCCCACAGACACACTGGGAACTGTTAAACACCATACTGAAAACAGCCTGGGCAGGAAATACAACACACACACACTGTACCTCCTGGAAACACACTTTTCTCACAGACCCATAAACACACTTCTACTCAAACTCAAGCTAAGAATGTACAAATTACACCCAGAGAAGAGCACAGTGTTGAGGAAAAAATCCAGAGAAATCACACACCCCAGGGACACAACAAACTTACACACACAGGCTAACCGAGTCACATGGTGTCAGGACACAGAAACCAGTGCACACCAGCTTGTACAGCAGAAACACAAAGCAGGTGCAAGCGCCACGAATGCAGCACAGTCACACACACACACACACACACACACACACACACTTCACAGTAGAAACGACAGACACCCGCACACTGGATGTCCAGAGATGGAGGCAGAAGGGGATTTTCTGTTCTCCCCCTCACCGCGCCCCCCTTTCTCCCTCTCTCGCTGACCCCGTCCCAGGTCCCAGGCACGTCTGGGGGAGGGGGCAGGAAGGCCTGGGCTGGCCTCCCTCGGCCCTGCTTCCTGCCCCGTGGGGGCCGGACGGGAAGCTGGGGCTCCAGCCGGAACCCAGGCTCCCCCCACGACTTCCCTCCCGGCCCGGGCTGCCCGCGGAGGCGGGGGAGGGGAGACGGCCCCCCCCCCCCCCGCCGAAACCCCGGGCTCGCCCCTGCGGCTGGCTGGGGCCGGTCCCGCGAGGTCCGGCCTCCCCGCGGGGGCCCCGCGCGGGAGCGGCCGGGAAGGTGCTGAGCCCGCGGCTTTCCCCGCCCCCGGCGCCCGGGCAGGTGGGCGGGGTGTGGCCGAGGGCGGGGCCGGGGCTCGGCGGCCGCGGGAGCGCGCGGCCCGGTGCGCGGCCGGGACTTGTCCCGGGCCCAGGCGCGAGCTGGGCGTGTGAGGGCCGCGGCCCCGGGGGTGTGTCCGGCTGTGGGGGACTCTCCGTCTGGGCCCCGGGGTGTGACAGTGCGTCTGGGTATGACGGGGCGGCCGCCGTCCGCGGGGGCCGCGGGGGGGACTCCCCGGGCTGAGCGTGTGGAGCGGCAGCTCTCAGGCCGAGTGGGCACGACCGCGCGGTCCTGACGTGTCAGGCCTCCGTGTGTGGGACGCGCCTGGGTGGGGCCGTGACGTGGCAGGCCGTGTGCGTGCACACTGTGCCTGTGGGGGCCGGTGACCCCTTGGAGGATGTTTGTGTAACTGCTGGTGGGTCGCAACCGGAGTCTCTGCTTCATTTTCTGAGCGGCTAGGATGCTGCGAGGAGCGTGTGTGTGACTCTGCTCTTCCTCTCTCTCTGCTGCGCGGTGGCTGTGACCAGGACCCCACAGGAAAGACTTGTGTCACCGCGTCTCGCTGTGTCCCCGTTGCAGTCTCTCTGCTTATGGTGTGTCCCCGCGGAACTCCAAGGCTGGGCCGTGTGCACGAAATGGGGCGGTGTGTCACACCGGCACCAGGTCTCCCAGCCAGTGACTCGGGTCCCGCAGCTGTTTGTGTGTGTGTCCACTGTGGCACTCAGGCGACTGGGACGCTGTGGGACCTTTACCCATATCTGAACCTCTGTGTGAATGTGTGCATACATATGCCACATCCTCGTGGGGCTGCAGTGACTACTATTCATATCCTCCTGTCCTTGCCGGCATCTTCACACCAGAGGCTGCTAACAGTGGCGACGCTTCCTTGAATAGAGACCTCCTCTAGTCCCCCATCCCCTGCCCGGCCCTTCATGGCTCCCAGACCTGGGGCAACAGGAGTGACCACATGTCTACCGCTGGTCTGGGCTGGAGGGGGCAGATACTGGGACTCATACATCCAGACCTAGAGCTGCTGTCTCCCTGCCCCCAACAAAGGAAGCTCAGCACTCACACCATCCTCCCCCACGGGGGTCACTGGGCAAAACAGGTTAAGAAGAAGGGCCAGGGAGAGACAGGAACTGAAACCAGGGAGGAAGAGGGGAAACTGAGAGGCAAGAGAAAGAGGAAGCAGAGGAGAGTTCACCAGCAAGACCCCAGCAGATGGGAACAAACAAAGCTCAGAGAACAGGTTCTCACAGGTTCCTTGATGGGGGTCTGGAGGGTGGGATCAGTGCAGAAGTCGTGTGCATAAACCCTCAACTCCAGCTGCCTGGATTCGAATCCCAGCTTTGCCATTTGCTAGCTGTGTGACCTTAACAAGTCACTTAACCTCTCTGTGCCTCAGTATTCCCATCTGTGGAGTGGGGAGCAAATGGTCCCTGTAGCAGGAATTGTCAGGCTTTTCCTATCAAGGGTCAGATAGTAAACGTTTTTGACTTTGCAGTTTCTACTCAACTCTGCCCTTGTAGCAGTAAAACAGCCACAGACAGTACAGTAGGGAACGACCATGGCTGTGGTCCAGTAAAATTTTATTTACAGAAACAGGCAGCCCATCAGAATTTGCCTCAGGAGATAGTTTGCAAACCCCTGCTTTCCTGAGCTGTGGGGAGAATGCCATGAGCTAGAAGCTCCATACCTGGCGTGGAGAATTGTTGTTATTACTCTCTGGCCTGTGAGTGTTACTTTCTGACTCAGATCTTAACACCCTTCCCTATGCCCCTCCCTTCTAACCGCACTGGCCTCTTTCCTGTGCAGCTTACCCCAAGTTCATCTTCTCTTCCAGGGCTTTGCTTTTGTCCTCCTACCAAGAACACCCTACCCCATCCTCCCCCAAGCTGCCATTTTGGCTTCCTTCAAGTCCCAAATGCCACCTCCTCCAAGAAGCCCTCCCTCCTCCCCAAAGCCATCTCTAGCCCATCCTGCTTTCCTATTTTTGCACAATGCTACTATGTCTGTCTCCTCCCCAGAAAGTAGGTTCTTGGTAGGCAGGAACAATTCCTTAACCTCTCTGGGCTTTGGTTTTCTTAAAGTGGGTATTATCAATCTCTTTATCTCAGAGCTTTGTTATGGTGGTTTAAAAAGTTAATGTAAGACACTTAAAATAGGGTCCAAGGTGCTCAGTCAAGAAACCTAACAATAAATAAATCTAAATGTTCACTAGTAGTGAGGAACATAACAAGCGCAAAGGAAGTTTTTGTGTAGAGGGCAAACGAATGGTGGACAAAGACAGGGGGAGGCAGATGGAGGGGAGGGAGCGGGGTGAGAGAACGTCGGAAGGGAGAACGCCGTCTGGCGCCCAACGACACACAGATTCTCCTTTTCTTTCTCCTTCCATCTCCCCACCTCCTCCCTTGCCCAAATTATCCGTCTCCACGGGCTAAGTCACTTTAGTCCTGTCCGACTCTGTGACCCCATGGACTGTAGCCTGCCAGGCTCCTCTGTCCATGGGGCTTCCCAGGCAAGAATACTGGAGTGGGCTGCCACTTCCTTCTCCAGGGGATCTTCCTGACCCAGGGACTGAACCCACGTCTCTTATGTCTCCTGCACTGGCAGGCGGGTTCTTTGCCGCTAGGCCTCCCCATATCTCTGTCTCCCACTCCCTTGAGTCTCTAACTTTGCAGGCCCTGACTCGAGCTTTTCTCCCATCCCATTATCACCTCCCCTCCAACCTTCCTCTCCCCTGTATTTCTGACTACCATCTCGCCAATTCATCTGATTTGACCTCTCTTTCTCCCTCTCCTCCCTCGGTTTCTGCTACCCCCGTCCCACCCCCACCTGGGGAGCGGGGGGAATGGGGCTCCAGACGCACCTTGCTGTACTGCGTGTCCAGGCTCCAGATGTAAGGGCAGGGCCCCAGGCAGAAATTGGCGTGGTACCCCTTGGGTTCATGAATCCACTTCCAGCCCAGGTCCTTCCGGAAGTCAATGTAGAGCTGACGAACACAGCAGTTCTTTTCTGTGGAGCTGCAGGCGGGAGGGAAAAACACCGTCAGGAGAGCAGAAGGCTGGCCCTCCTCCCCTGCAGTGTGTATGTTTCACCCTGGTTGCCCTCCAGCACCGTATCCAACTTGGTCTCCCTTGCACCCTCTGTGGTAATAACAGCAATAACAGTAGTAACAGTAGTGATCATCGCTAACACTGATAAAGCACTTCCTCTAGTCCAGCACTGACTGCACTAAGGGCATCCTCATAAGCGTTATCTCAGGCAGCGCTCAAAACACCCGTAAGGCGCCAAATGAGTTCCTAGGGAAACATCCAGTAGTTAAGACTGCAAGCTTCAATACAACAAAAAAAAGACATAAAAAACAAACAAGCAAACAAAAAAAAAAGACTCCAGGCTTCCACTGTAGGGCGTATGGATTCGATCCCTGGTCAAGGAAGTTCCACGTTGCATGCTGCACAGTGCAGCCAAAAAAAAAAACCAAGCCTAAAGAAGCCAAATGACTGTCCACAGGGGACAGCTACAGAGACCACACATCTACACACTGCAACATAAATAACATAGTGCAGGTCCATGAATACTGATATGTTCTAAGTGCGCAACAAATGTTTACTGAACTACTGAGTGTTGGGCTGGGGTCTACTACGGACTCAGTACAAATGAAACAGACAAACCCCTGCCTTCTGGGGCCACATACTAGAGACCATCATGTTGCCCCTCTACTCTGAACAAGCACAACGCCCAAGTCCTCGCCACAGGCTCAGGGAGCTACCAGATCTAGCTGATCTCAACTCCCTCCCCACGCCCCCTCTCACTGTCCTCTGGCCACTTTAGCGTCCTTGCTGTTCCTGAGTCCCAGTCCAGGACCTTTGCACGCGCTGTTCCTTCTGCCTGGCTTGCTATTCCCACAGATACCCTCTCTGGCTCTGTTTCTTCACTCCATTTATACATGTGCTCAAACATCCTTCACATGTCTTCCGTCCTACAGCACTGCGTGGCATGCAGTAGGTGCTCAATAAATATCAGTTAAAGAAGTGATGTCATTGCCTCAGAGACCTTCCTGGATGATCCTACCCAAATTACCAATCTAAATAATTCCCAGGGACTTTCTGGGCAGTCCATTGGTAAAGACCCTGTGCTTCCAATGTAGGGGGCATGGGTTTGATCCCTGGTCAGGAAAGATCTCACATGCCATGAGGCACAGCCAAAAAAAAAAAAAAGAGTTAATTCCATTTAGCGTAATAACTTTTCAGTTCTGCAAGGAAATATACCAGTGTCTGCAACTGAAAGGGGGCAAATCTTAATGCCTGTTGATCTAGATGAGAGTGTATGGGGGTTCATTTTACCATCCTGGTTGCTTATACACTTAAATGTTTCCATAATAAAAAGTTTAAATCAGAATAGGAAAAACAAATCATCACAATGATTTTTTTCTTTCTTGGATTTATATTCCCTCTTAGAACTTAACTGCCACCTGCTCTTTTATTAGAGATTGATCTCTTCATTTCCTGTCTTCCTCTGAGGACGGGACTTTTTGTCTATTTTGTCCCTAAAGGTGTCCCCACTGCCTACAATAGTCACCAGCACACAGCAGGTGCTTACCAAGTGTTGGCTGTATAAATTAATCGATCAATATGTTAGATTTTTCAGAAGCACATCAGAGAGTGGTGGTGGGTAAGACGACTGCCGTGTACTCATGATCTCTGTGCCGGGCTCAGATGCAAAAGTCAGTCCTAGGGCTTCCCTGGTGGCTCAGTGGTGAAGAACCTGCCTTGCAATGAAGGAGACAGGGGTTTGATCCCTTGCCCGGGAAGACCCCATATGCCGTGGCGTGACGAAACCCTTGTGGGCAACTACTGACCCTGTGCTCTAGAGCCCGGGAGCCGCAGCTCCTGAGCCCGTGTGCTGCAACTGCCGGAGTCCATGCACTCGAGATCCCGTGCTCTACAACAAGAGAAGCTACCGCAGTGAGAAACCCACACACTGCAACTGGAGAAAAGCCCGCCCGAATATACTAAAAGTCTGTTTGGAGGGGGACTGAGGGCTCAGAACTGGAGAGTCTTTGAATATCCTTTCTAGGTTTGATCCATGTGCATTTATTCTCCTATTTAAAAATCGATACAGAATTCCCTACAAGGCAAGTCTTCTTCTTTTTTTTTTTTCCAATATGCATTTGGCAGGTCTTCGCAGCAACAGGTGAATTCTTTGGTTGCTATATGAGGATCTTAGTTCCCTGACCAGAGATCGAACCCCGGCCCCCTGCATTGGGTGTGTGGAGTCTTGGCCATTAGATCACCAGGGAAGTTCCAAGGCAGCTCTAATATTATTATTCCCATTTGAAGGAGGAGTAAACTGAGCCTTAGAGAAAGCGGGATGTTGTCTGTTCAAATGTAGGCTGTAGGTGGTAGAGCTCAGGGCCAGAGGTCTCTGACTTCATTTGCCCAGCACAACCAAGTCAGCTCAAGCAGAGCGGGAGAAGGCGATGCCACAGGCTCTCCCAGGGCAAGATAAGGCCTTTTCAAGAGCTACAGGACCCCAAGGAGGAAGTCAGGAAACAGATTCCTGTGAGCTCAGCCTGGTCCCTCCTCAGTCTGGTTAGGCCTCAGTTCCTTCATCTGTGCAAAGATGCAGGGGACGTTAGATCAAATAAGATCCTGTTAAGGGCTGAGGAGACATCAGGAAGTCCATGGACAGGCTCAGGGAGGGGTCTGAGCTCTCTAAACCATGCACACAGATGTATGTTGTTCCTGTTTAGTCGCTAAGTCATGTCTGACTCTTCCGTGACCCTCTGGACTGTAGTCCGCCAGGCTCCTCTGTCCATGGGATTCTCCAGGCAAGAATACTGGAGTGGGCTGCCATTTCCCCCTCTGAAGGATCTTCCCGACTGAGATCAAGCCTTCGTTTCCTGTGGCTCCTGATTCTTTATCGATGAGCTACCAGGTGAGCCCACGTATGTGTGTATGTAGAGGCCTATTCTGGGGGGAAAAGGTTCCCGGCTTTCAGCTTCTCAAAAAGGTCTTCGATTCACAGAAGGCGAAGAACCACTGTCCAGAAAAATCTATCATCTCTGCTCCAGCTCTGCTGGGGTGCTGAGATCCTCTGATTCGAAGTGTGTGATTCCGTTACCCAACTCAACTGCTCTCCATGTGGGGTTCCTGGAGCAGCAACAGCAGCATCGCCTGGGAACTTGTGGGAGATGCAAGTTCTCAGGCCCCACCCCAGATGCACTGAATCAGAAACTGGGGGGTGGGGATGGCTGGGAGACAGCAGGCCACATTTAACAAGCCCTCCAGGTGACCCTGAGCTACTCTCTAACCCTGGATGTTGGGGAAAGGGTCACGGAGGCTTCCCAGTGGAGATAGTGGTTAAACTAAGAATAACTTTTTATTGCGGAAAGTCTCGGACATACACCAACCCACTCCAGTAGTCTTGCCTGGAAAATTCCATGGGCTACAGTCCATGGGGTCGCAAAGAGTCAGACATGACTGAGCACAGCACAGGCATGGGACATACACAAAAGCAGAGAATCTTACATTTAACTGCTGTGTCTCTACCATCCAGCTCCAGCAAACATCAAGTCATGGTCAGTTTCACTGTAGTTCTACCTGCATCCACTTTCTCTCCTTTGACGAATGATTTTGAAACCCACGTCATCCACCGTATTATTTCATCCATAAATATTTCTATGTCCAAGGAAATCTAGACTACTTTACAGCATCACACAAAAAAATTAATGGTAATTCCTTGATATCATCAAATATCTAGTCAGAGTTTATACTTTCCCAACTATCTCATAAATATCTTTTTAATTATTTATCTGTTTTTTAGCCATGCCATGTAGCATGTGGGATCTTAGTTCCCTGACAAGGGATCAAACCCACATCTCCTGCAATGGAAGCAGAGTCTTAAACACTGGACTATCAGGGAAGTCCCAATAGCTTAAAAAAAAAAAAAAAGTTTGGGGCATTCCCTGGTGGCCCAGTGGTTAGGACTATGCTTCCAAGGCAAGAGGCATGGGTTTGATCCCTGGTCAGGTTAAGGTCCTGGAAACCGTGAAGCGAGGCCAAAAAGCAAATAAGTAAATAAAAATTTAAAAACAGTCTGCATACATAAAGACTCAAGTCTATACACGGCTATTGGTTGATATATCTTTTAAGATTCTTTTAAAAATCTAATAAACTCATCTCTCTATTTCATCCCTTTGTATTGTATTTGTTGAAGAAACTGGGTCAGGTTTCCCAAAATCTAGATGTTGCAGGCTGCATGCCCATGGTGGGTGTTTAACCTGTTTCTCTGTCCTTATATTTCTGGAAAATTGGGAGTTGGACCTAGCATTATTGATGGGCTTCAGGTTTGATTTTTTTGGCAAGATTTCCTAAGTGACACGGTGTTGTTTATGTGGCTGGCTGCCTCTCTCTTAATGTTATAGCGGGCTGGCACTCGGACTTTAATCCATCCATTCATTCATCGGGTTGCTGGGCAGAGGGTAGGATCTAGTGATGAAGGACCTTGGAAACAGAGCTGACTTTCCAACAGGAGAAGTGCATCCAACAAAGGCCACAGGCACCATCAAAGTACTTAGCAGAGGCGAGCCAAGGTCAGATTATCATTCTAAATTTGCCATATTCTAACTCTGAATTTCAAAATTCCAAGACTACAGCTTCTCAGTTTTCTTAGACTGCAATACACTGGCATCTCCAGATTCTAACACAGCAACAGCTTTCCAACTTTCTAGAATTCCCACATCCCCACTCTCGAGGATCTTGGCATTCTGTTTTTATTTATTTTTTTGATCTTGGTATTCTTGAATTCCAATATTTCAAAACTGCATTCCAGCATTCCACAGTTCTGGGCCCATCTCCCAAGAGGTTCAAGCTGCCACTTTCTAAGATCACAGGCTTCCAAGATTCTAACAAGACTCTAGCACTGGGACTTCCCTGGTGGTCCAGTGGTTAAGAATCCACCTGCCAATGCAGGGGACATGGGTTTGATCCCGGGTCAGGGAAGATCCCACGTGCGCAAGCTGCAGCTACTCGAGACAGAGCACCTAGATGCCCCTCAACAAGAGACGCCTCCTCAGCTAAAGAAAGCCCGAGCAGCAGTGAAGATTCAGTGCAATCAAGAATAAATAAATAAGACTGAGTCCCAGCGTTCCACGGTGCCAGTATTCTGGCTTTCACCAACTCCAACATTTATGGATGCTAAAAGTTCAACACAGGATTCCACCATTCTGGACCTAATATTCAAGGACTCCAACCTGCCAAAATGGGAAATTCCAGTCGGTCAATGGTACCCATCATGGGCAATCTTCCAGTTCTGAATTCCCAACTTCTAAGAACCCAACATTTCTTGAATCCAACATTCTCAGATTTCAATAAATACCAAATTCTAACATCCTAGAATCCCAATGTTTTCAAACCCCAACCTGCCCACAGCACAGGAATCTAACACGGTGACCTTCCAATACTGAAGTCCCACATGTTCGGTGTTCCACATTCTAATAAATCTCCGATACACCCGAGGACTCCCAGTTTGCACACACTCCAGCATCCGAGGCTCGGACCTCATGCCCTGAGCCCTCCAGGCTGAAGGAGACGCTAGCCCAAGCAGAGCACCAGCCAGGTGCCCAACCTGTGATAGCCGCTCAGCGGATGGCAAGGACGCCCCCAGCCCAGGAGACCGCAAGGTTCACCTGAAGCAGTAGCTGGTGTCCAGGGCTCGGCGGTGGCGGGAGCTGTGCAGGTGCTGGGCCCTCTCCAGTGGGGTGGCCATGAGGAGCAGGAAGGGCCGGTTCATGCCGTGAATGGTGGCGAGGTCACCCCGGCGGCCAGAACTGAACCCTGCTTTGGTTTTTGGAGTCAGGAGGGTGGGGAGGATTGGGGACACACACACACACTCGGATGGATAACGGGGATGGGCAGGGGAGGACACACACACAGACAGACACACATCACTGCTGGGTGTTGGCGGAGGTGGGGGGCAGGGAGGGGGCCTCACCGTTAATATCCACTTGAAGTGTGTTATCCTTACTGTCACAGGAACAGTGGGCACTGAGGCGAAAGCCCTCTATTTCCTCTGTGGGAATGAGGAGAGGGAAGCCAGCATGAGGGGGGCGGCTCACCCATCCCTGCGGGTGGGCAGGAGAGGAAGGAAGTCGCAAACCCCTGGGGTGTGGGGGGGAATCTCTTTCCTGCCCCTTCCCCTGCCTGCCCCCTCACTGCACCCTCTTGCTCCAGTTCTTGGCCTTGCAGCCTCCTTCTCCTCCTCCAGGTCTCAGCTCTGAGGTCACCTCCTCCAGGAAGCCCTCCGGGACACAGCCCCTCCCCCCACTGTGACAGCACGTTTTTTTTTCTCCAAAGCACCGACCCCTGTAGCTCTGACATTTGTCTTTGGCTATTTATTCCCCTCATTGTTTTCAGTGGCAAGCAGGATACAACGGGGGCAGGGAACCTTGTTTTCTTGTTCCCTGCTGGGCCTGGCCCTTGGTCTTAAAAACAAACATCTCCTGAGTGCGCTGGGCGCCAGACCCTGTTCTAAACACTGTGCGTTATTTCCTTTAATCTTCACCAAAGTTCCCCATTTTACAGATGAGGAAGCCAAGGCCCACAGGCAGGGCTGGGATGGGATGCAAGGACCTAGGGTCTTGTCCCAAGGCAGTTGCAGAAGAAAGGTTTTCCTTCTTTTTTTTTTTTTTTAATATACAAAACAAAAAGTAACGGGTTTTCTTAACATTTTTTGAAAGAACAGTGTGTTAGTCACTCAGTCGTGTCCAACTCTGCGACCCACCAGGCTCCTCTGTCCATGGGATTCTCCAGGCAAGAACACTGGAGTGGGTAGCCATTCTCTTTTCCAGGGCATCTTCCCAACCCAGGGATTGAACCTAGTCTCCTGCATTGCAGGCGGATTCTTTACCATCTGAGTCACCAGGGAAGCCCTTTTGAAAGAATATGTACATCTAATAAACATAGCAGTATTTATCAGTTGTTCTTATTTTTTAGATTAATCTTTATCGGAGTCTAGTTGCTGTAAAATGCTGTTAGTTTCTACCGTACAGCAAAGTGCATCAGCTGAACGCATACATACATCCCAGAAGAAAGGTTTCTGGAATGAATGGCTGAATGAATGCTTTCCTAAGCACCCAGTATTGTGTGGGACCCTGTATCGGGTGCTCTGGACTCAGCAGTTAACTCAGGACGCTCGTCCCAGTATGCACCTGCTCCCTAACCCCCATCCTTTCCTCTGGCCAAACCATCACCTCTTCCATGAGTCTCAACACAATCATTCTCACCCAGAAAGCTCTCTTGAACCCCCTCAGAGGAGTCAGGGTGCCCACTCTGGGCTCCTGTAGGACTTATGGCCTCCCCCATCCCGGCCCTGCTCACCCTGGCCATCATGGCCTGCTAGGGCTTTGGGCAAGATTTCCTGGGTATCTAGAAGTGAGTGCGGGTCCCATGAGGGCAGGCCTAGAGGTTGTCATGGCTACCTCTGTATTCCCCCACCCCACCAGCATAGGGCCAGCCAGAGAGCAGGAACCTCAATGAAGAGAGCATTTACCCCAGTGAAGGAATGAATGAGAGGGAGGCTAGAAAGGGAGATGTGAGCACTGGGGCCTTTGACATGACAGGACAGACAGTCCTCTTCCAGACAGAACAGGCGTGTCAGGCTTTCCCTGGACTCGAGGCCTCTGCATAGCCTATCCCTCTGCCTTGAACACTCTTGCCCCTCCCTCCTTTCCTGGGCTGGCCCCATGCATCCCTCCGACACCCGCTCCAATATCTCCTCCTCCAGGAAGCCCTCCCTGACCTCCCAGGCTGCATCAGGCACCTCCTCTGGGCTCCCCATCCCAACCCTGCCCACGCTGGGACATTCCTATCTGGTTTTCAGGTCTTTTCTCCAAGTCCCCCAACCCAAGCAATGGAGCACCAGCTTCCTGAAGGTCAGGATGAAGCTGTTTCGTCACTTCTGTGTCTCCAGCATCACCCAGCACAACTCAGGTGCTCAAGAAATAGATTAACCATTACTCACTCAGGTGTGAGTGTCTGGGAGGAGGGCCAGGTCTGGGCTCTTCAGCACCAACACAGGGCAGGGGGTGCCGGGCAGGGGGTGCCAGGCAGGGTGGTCCCAGGACAAATAATGGGATACAAAACAGAGGTGAGGCAGACAAGTGGTCCTCACCTCTGTGGGTCAGCCACTGCCGCACAACTCCAGTGACGTCAAAGGACAGCCACTCCGGTGAGTCGCTGGGGGCCAGCAGCCGGTTGCTGAGGTAGCGCCAGGAATTGTTGCTATATTTCTGGGGGATGAAGAACTGGGTGAGATAGTGGATAGAGGCTGCCACACACACCCATGTATCCTGCACCCCTCACTCCATCTGCTCCCCAAAACGGGTCTCCACACAGTCCATCCGACAGTCTGCCTCCCAGACATCTACACTGAGGGGCTTCACAGAAACCACCCAACCCCACGACAGGGGACAGAGAGCTCCAGGCTGAGGGTCAAGGCACCTGGGCATTTCAGCCTCCACCCTTGATCCCGGGACGGCTGTGGAAAATTCCTTTCTTTTTTGGCCTCAGTTTCCTCACTGATGAAATGCCCAGTTCCTTTCAGCTTGGACAGCTCATGAGGCTAAAATTCCCCTACTGACATCATAGAGGTCATTGACAATACAGCTCTGAATTCTGAGAGTCTATCGCTTTCCAGAAGCTACGTTCGAAGTCATTCCATAACTCCAGCACTTGGTGGCACCCCAAGAATCACACATTCTATGAACCCGAGAAGTTTTATGAGAGTCAAGTTCAACAAACCCAGGAGTCCGACGTGCCAGAAACCTAAGCGCTGCAGACGCCTGACATCCACGAGGAATGAGGCCCTGGGAACTGGCAGCGTAGAGCCGAGTTCTCTAGGTTCTGAGCAGTTGATATCAAAGCTTCCTCGTCGTAAGAGTCTAACATCTACCACTGAATCTAACATTCCATCTGACAGGGCTTCTAGGTCACATAACCTTCAAGAAAATCCAGATTTTCCGGACTCTTCCTAGAGACTCTTCTAGAACAGAGCTATCCAAGAGAACTTTCTGTGATGATGCAAATGGGCTTTATCGGTGGCGTCCAAAATAGCAGCCACTCACTCCACGTGACTACGTGCCACTTGAACTATGGCCAGTGAGAGTGAGAAACTGAATTCTTTCTTCTGTTTAATTTTAATCCACTTAAATGGCTATATGTGGCTAGTGGCTACTGGGTAGGCACAGGGCGTTTTGAAAGTCTCCAACTTTTCAAAGATTCCAGCTTTCCTTGTCCTGAGTTTTCAGAGTCCAGCTCCAAAAATTCCAGCTGCTAAGCATTGAACATTCTAAGGCTCTAGGAGACTCCACACTCTGTGCTCCCTCATCCTTCAGGGTTGGTCCGCGTGGACCCTGCAGCCACCAGCCTTGTGGCCGTCCTGGGACCACCCCAGCCCAGGCGACCTTCGGGGACCCTTGCCCCTACCTGGTACAGCTCCACGTGCTGCTCCACTTTTAACTTGAGCCTCAGCAGGCGCAGCTCTGCCCGAGACAGCAACACAGGTTCGGGCACCGCTTCCCGGAGCTCAGACGTGTTGAAGAACATATATATGCTGTGCGAGCTAGACTTCATTTTGTCATAGATTTCTAGGCAGAAAGAGTCGGGGGAGGGGGGCTGTCAGTGTTTGGCAAGGGACAGGGGAGCTAGTGTACCCCAAATCAAAGAGCTCCGGGTTGGACTCCGACCCTGACACTTTTTAGCTGTGTGACCTTAGGTGACTAGCTTCTCCTCTCTGAGTTTGTTTCCACCTCTTTATTTATTTATTTGGCTGTGCAGGGTCTTAGTTGTGGTGTGGGATCTTCGGGCTTCGTGCAATGTGGGGTCTTTAGCTGCAACATGCAAACACTTCGTTGCAGCATGTGAGATCTAGTTCCCTGACCAGGGATGGAACCTGGGTCCCCTGCATTGGGAACTTGGGAGTCTTAGCCACTGGACCACCAGGGAAATTCCTCTAGCTCTTTAAACAGGGTCCTATCTATCCTTCCCTCTCTGTACAAAGCCGGCTTCGGGGTGGGGCTGCTCTGCTTGCTCAGGCCTCCCCAGTACCTGGAGCCTCAAATGCAAGTTATGTTGAAGCAGAGAGATAAAGGGCGCTTGGATGAGACTATGGCTTTGCTGCCTTCTGTGACCTTGGGCAAGTCACATTCCCTCTTGGAGTTGTTAAATCTACTTGACATCAAGCTCTCTGCCTCCCAACCCAGGCTCTCCTAACTGAAGCACAGTGGAACTTTGGGCAGATGAATTCCTCTCTCTGTGCCAGATTCTCACCTATAAGCCAAGGACTGATGACAGGATGCCAGTGTGAAACAGATGAGATGATGCAGATAAAGTATGTCGCACAGAGTCTGCATACAGTGGTTACTCTAATGTGTGTTCAACAACCCCATGAGAAAGATTCTATTAATATACCCATTTTATAGATGGGCAAACTGAGGCAAAGAGATGAAACAATTTGTCCCTAAACCACACAGCCAGGAAACTACAGTGTGGGGTGGGGATTCAAACTCAGCCAGTTTGATCAGAGGCTATGCTCTTAATCCCTAGGCTGTGCTCCCCCCTGCTAATGTGACATTATTTTTGTTATTATTAGTAGCATTTCCTCCCTTAACTGGTTATAGAAAGCAAAGTTCATTCTAGATAAGGATGGCTTCAGGGGTGGGGGAAGGGAAACAGAAGATTAAGAAGACTCCCAGTTCAGGAAAAATTGGGGACTGGGAATGAAGGGGGCAGGCCATGATTAACTGGAGCAGTTTCTTTAGGCCTCTGCATGGGGGCATGGAAATGGTGGAGACATGTTGAGAAAAGACAGAGGAAGACCCTCTTGAGAGCCTCCTTCCCCCTGCTCCTCCCTCTCTTGGAGGCTGGCCCCTCTCCCTCACAAATAAGCCCTATCTTGGCCCAAGAGTTACTCAGCCGACCCAAACGGAAGGGTAGAGCCCAGGCCCAGGAGACAGATAGGGAGGAAGGCCGATACAGGGCGCAGGAAGGGTCAGAGGGAGAGATGGAGAGTGGGATATGGAGGAGAAAAAGTGAGAAAAAGGGAAGAGATGGAAAGAAAAACTAGGAACCCCAGAGACGGACAGAGTAGCACGGATGAGGGAGAGACGGAAAGGCAGAAGACAAACGGGAAGACAGACGGAGGGTTTGGGAGCGAGATGGTGGCAGAAGAGGGCTGAAGAACAACTGAAGATGTCAGCGTTGGAAAAACCTCTCCAACGAAGGTGAAGCGTCGACGGAAAAGGTGAGACGGAGATGTGGGTGGGTAGGCTGTAGGGATGTCATTTGCCTGAAGCCGCAACTGGGCGCCCAAACGGGCCTGAGACCCACACGTCTACTGCCCACGAGGTAAACTAAAAGCGGGGGGCGGGGTTCGCCCCCGAGCCTCCGGGCCCAGCGGGACGCCTGGGTACCCGCGCGGGCGCCGACAGGGCGGGCCCAGGGTAGCCCCGCCCTGAGCTGGGGTGAAGAGGGCGGGAGTCGCCGCCGTCGCGAGGGCGGGGACCGGACCTGCCTCGTCTCGCCCCAGGCTCCGCGCGCGATCCCCGCCCCGTTACCCCCACCCCCAACGCCGAAGCACAAGAAGGAAAAGGAAGGGAGGGCTAGGCAACCGGACGCTGGGGTTTCCCCAGCCTCGCAGAGAGGAACTAGGAGCTTGGGGTCTAGGCTCTCGGCAGAGCTCTGCGGGGTCCTCCTGCTCCTTCCGGAAGCGCAGGCTCCTCCCCCACGCCCGCGCGTGGCACCCACGTGGGGCTTCTCCAACCCCTACCAGCTCGGTCTTTCCTCCGGGTCTCGCAGAGTCGCATCCACCCACCTATCTCT
This sequence comes from Oreotragus oreotragus, assembly GCA_006410675.1. Classification (NCBI taxonomy): domain Eukaryota; kingdom Metazoa; phylum Chordata; class Mammalia; order Artiodactyla; family Bovidae; genus Oreotragus; species Oreotragus oreotragus. The sequence continues at coordinate 282,543 of SJYX01011698.1, forward strand.
CCCTACTACAACTCCTCTCCCAGCCCTCTCCCTTCCAGCCAGCGGCGGGAGGGTGGCGGGCCCTGCTGCTCCCAGCATGACACCATCCGTCGCTCCTCTACCCCGTTCCAGGTCTACCATTCCCACGCTACCATTCCCACGCGTATCCTCCCGTTCTGTAAACCCCTTCCCACGACCCAGTCCTGTAGGTTTCCTGGGGGCGCGCGCTTCCTTCTCTGGGTTTCCTCCTCTTAGAGTCCGTCTGGGAAATATTCAGAGCACCTCCTGGCGCATCCTGGGCACCCCCCCGCCCCCACCTCCTGGGCACATCCTAGGGTCTCCGCTTCTCTCCCGCTAGTTTCCCGCACCCTACAACCTCGCGTCCCCTTCTGACCTCACATTTATCACCCCCTCCCCGCCTCTCTTTCTAAGCCCTCCCCCAATCTCGCATGTTCTTCGCGTCCTGTGCATGCGGGTCCACTCTCTCTACTTTCCTGGCACCCCTCTGGGGTTCCCTTCTGTTTTTCTGTCCTTGAATCTTCCTGCCTCACGGCCCCTGAACTCTGAGTCAGCTTTCCCCACTACCTCTCCTTTTCCAAATGCCGGGGTGCTAGTTTCTTCCAAAGCGAGCTCCCTCTCTGCAGCCCCGCTCCCACGACCCCTGCATTCTCGAGCACCCTGCAAGGGGAAGTCTTTTTCGAATGGCTTCGCTTCTCTCACTCTAAGGGATTCCCCGCACGATCTCGCATGATCCCGTCGCCCTCTAAAAGCGGTCCACTTCGGTCACTATCTCTTGTTCAAGACCAGATAGATACCTTGGGGGTTAGGGAGCTCAGCTCTATCCTCTTTGGGACCCCTCCCCCCACACACGTTCCCGGCGCCCTGGGGGTTCTCTTCCTCCAGCCAGTTTCCTCTACCAGCAGTTTCCTCCCCGTGACCCCTGCACTCCGGCGCCCCCTGGGGGCTCCCCTCCTGGGTCCCCTGCCCCTGCGAGCTCACTGTTGCCGTATTCCACCATTAGCACGCGGGTGACCTCCTTGGCGTAGTAGTCCGCCTCTGGCTCAGGCTCCGTTTCAGCACTTTCCCCGGCCACCCGGTCGCGGGTACTGTTGTAAAGGGCCAGTATGGCCTCGGGCAGCGGGCCGGGTGGCACGTCCCCCTGGCTCGGGGGGCTGGCGAGCCGAAGCTTGGACAAAATCTGGCCGCGGATGGCCTCGATGCGCTTCCGCTTCACCAGCTCCATGTCGATGGTCTTGCAGGTGGACAGTCCGGCGACCGGCCGGCCAGGCGTCAGCATTAGTAGCCACAGCAGCGGCAGCAGCAGCGGCAGCAGCCGCAGCCCCGAGGGCGGCATGGGGGAGGCGGCGCCCCCCGGCACAGCCGAGAGCGCGAGCTGGACTGGGGTGGGAAGAGAGAGGCCCCGCCCCTACAGGGGCTGGGGTGGGTGGGGGTCTCCCGAGGAAAAGGTAGGAGGATCCCTTTGCGGGGAGAGTTGAGGCCTTCAAGGAGAACGGAGCAGAGCTGGAGGGGAGGCTCTGATGGGTGGGTTCTCGGTATCCCACGGAAAAACACCGAGATGGGTGAGCTCTGGTACTAGAGCTGGGTGATCTTGAATAGGAAAGCTGAGGCAAGTCTGAGAGAGATCCCGGATACCGGAGAAGGGTCCTCGGATGCGCGGGGGCTCAGGAGAGAGGCTGGGGAGTTGGGGGGCCGTGCAGGGGGGTGCGCCCGAAGTCTGGGGTCAAGTCTTCGCGGGAATCGGGTTTGCGGTTCCTGATGGCTGGTCCGGAATGGGGGCGCCTGGGGAATGCCGTGTAGGCGGCAGAGAGGGAGCAAGCGTCCGAGGCGGTGGCGGGGGCTGCTGCTGTCTGGGGTCCTCAAGTCCTGCCTCGCGGAGCAGCGCTGCGCGTTGCGGTCCCCGCGACTTCGGCTCCCAGAGGCAGCGGAAAAGTCTCAAAACTTTTTTTCCTCTTCTCCCAACCAGCTCGTCCCTCCTCCCGCTCCTCCTCCCCCTCCTCCCCGCAGTGGCAGCGGCGGCGGCGGGGGCGGCGGCGGCGGCTCGTCTCAGACTCTGGGGCCTCGGGCTGCTCCTCGGCCCCGCGGGCGGCTCCGAGCCCGGGGGGTGCCCCGGAGGGGGCGTCCCCCCTGCCCCCGGCCGGGGGCCTCGCTGTCTGGCGGATCCGCGGCGGGAGGAGGGAGGTGGGACGGCTTGGGGCGCGAAGGGCGGCGGCAGCTGGGACCGGCAGGGACGGCGGGGGTTTTTGAAGCCGCCCCGGCCCCACCCAGGAAGCGCGCGGGGCGGGGGCGGCCCTCAGGGGGAGGGTACGGGGGGGGCCGGGCCACGGTCCGCATCTTGCGTGGGCGGGCTCCAAGGGGGGTCCCTTAAGACCGGGGGGGAGTGGGCGGACACCCGGCTCCGCCCCACCAACAGGGTGCTGCCTCCTGGCGGTCGAGCGCCACCGAAGCGGGCAGCAGTGATGCGTGTGGGTTTGAGGACTGGGCCGGGGGTCAGCGAAAGCATAAAGACCTACGTAGTGCGGAAGGCTCAGAATATGGGGACGCAGGATACAGGGACTCGGAGGTGGATCGCCCCGAGTGGAGAGTGGGAAACCGGGGCAGAGGGGAAGAGGGTCGGCCAGAAACTAAGGAGCCACTGGGGAAAGGGGCACGGGGCGGGGGGAACCCCCAAGGAGTGGGGGCCCTTAAGAGCATCACCCAGAGTGGAGAAGGGAGTCAGACGCTGAGGCAGAGGGCAAGGGAAGGGGGCTTGAGGAGGAGGGTAACAGTAGGAGGAATCCCCCCACCCCTGGCCCACGTCTGACAGATGAAGGTCAAAAAAGCACCCACACTTGAAAAGCACCACACCTTTATTGAACCCTTCCACGTGCCAGCAGCTTCTCTGCACCCAACCCCTGTGAGCCCACACACCTACTGGCCCATTTTACAGATGGGGAAACTGGACCTGGGACGGGTAGCCACTGGGCTTGAGGTGCTAGTCAGGTTAGAAGCTGCACCAGTCTTGGGTGGGTCGGGCCTCAGAGTCTCCAAAGCCCATGCTTCTGACCACTGCACCATCCTGCCCCTTACGGGGTGTCCCAAGACATGGCTGGGGGCCAGCCATCCTTAAAGGCTCCTTCAGCATTCAACCCCATACCGATCAAAGTGGCGCAGCAGCAGGCTCAGCTCAAGGTGCACGGTGCCCCCGGAGGTGGTGTGCAGGCGATAGCGGTCAGCCCCACTGTAGATGGCATCTCCGTGCAGCAGCTGAGGCCCGCCGCCCACGAAGGCCCTCGCCAGTTGCTCTCGCCAGCTGCCCAGGGGCCGCCACGTGGGGCAGTCCAGCTGGTGGGTGCCTGGACTGCTGGGCACATGGCAAAAGCCATAGCCTGCAAGCTGGCAGCGGCCAAAGCTGTCCTGGGACCACACCTGGAGATGAAGCCGGGGCCAGCCTGCAGGATAGGAGGGAGGGTGGAAAGGTGAAGGGGTACAGCCCAGCCTCTTACTCCTGAAGAACCCAGACCCAGTGCTTCCCTGCCAGGTTTCTGCCCCACCCTCCTCCTCTGGACCACCACAGAACAGCCAAAGGGATCTTTCTGAATATAGGTTCTTCCCCTGCGCAAAACCCTTCCATGTTTCCCTAATGCTCTCAGTATAAAGTCCAACCTCAACATTCTAGACCCTTGAGGTCTGGCCTCTGTTGATTCTCTGTTGGCCTTCTCCTCTGTCCGCATCTCCGGGGAGCCTAGTCCCCAGGTGAGGGTTTGGGGCCTTGTCCTGGATGCCTCCTTCCTTCCCTCCCCATGGCCACACCCTGTCCTCTTTCCTGGCCTTGGGGCCTTCTTTCTTGCCTTCGTCATCTTTCACCTGGCAGCTGGAAGAATCTTTCTCCCCTTTCCATAGATTTCCCAGTTCCTCACTCAAGATACAGTTCAACTCCTCACCCTATAGGCAAAGTGCTTGGGAGATCCAGCCCCATTTCACCCTCCTTTCTGAGTCTCTCTGAGCTTGGCCCTATTCTAGAAGCTGGGGATACAGCAGTGAACAGGGCAGACAAAAATTTCTGCCCTTGTGCAGCTGACATCTTAGACAACCAACACAGTAAATACGCAAATTATAGGGTATGTCAGATGGTGATAACTGCTCTGGAGAAAAATAAGCTGGGTAGGGTGGGAGTAGGTAGGCATGCAGTTTTAGAAGGCGGTGATCAAGAAAAAATTTACTGAGAAGGTGACATCGGAGGCAGTGCTTAAAGGAGGGAACAGACTGGGGGCTATATGGCTATCTAGGAAAGAGTGCTCCCAGTAGAGGGGACAGCTAGTGCAAAGGCCCTGAGGTGGGAGCTGCCTGGTGGGACTGATGTCTGCTGGAGCAGACAGAACCAGATCAAGCAGGGCCCTGTCCTTCCATGGTAAGGCTTTGCCTTTTACCTTGAGTGATGTGGGGACCACAGAGGGTCCTAAGCAGAGGAGGAATGTGGCCTGACTTAGGTGTTCACAGGAGGGACACCTCAGTAAAGACTCTATGGTAACAGCCTAGTGAGAGGTGATGGGGGTGGGGGGAGTGATGACATTCAGGATGCATTCCAAAGGTGGAGCTAATGGGATTTCCTAATAGAATGAGAAAAGAAATGGCAAGGATATTTGGGATCCTTAAGAGCTGAAAGGACTGTGGCCTGCTTCACCTTCCAATCCCTCATCTGTGAGGCAGACAGAGGGATCTTTTTTTTTTTAACTGCAATCTTTTTTTTTTTAACTGCAATCTTTTTTTTTTTTTTTAATGTTTATTTATTTGTTTGGCTGAGTCAGGTCTCAGTTGTGGCACAAGGGATTTCTGTTGTGGCACTAGGGCTCCAGAGCCCACAGGCGCAGTAGTCTCGTGGACCCAGCTGCCCCACAGCACGTGAGATCTTAGTTCCCTGACCAGGGATTGAACCTATCTCCCCTGCATTGGAAGGTGGATCCTCAACCCCTGGACCACCAGGGAAGTCCCCAGAGGGATCTTTTAAAAGCAAAATCTTGACTTGTCAATCACCTGCTCTGGCTCCCCAGATATGGCCTCCACTCTGCGGCCTGACATTGAAGATCCTGCAGGGCCTGTTCCCTGTTCCCTGCCACATCACCCCTTGTAGTTCCCCTGTTCACCCTCCATCCTCTAAATACCCCTGACTCACCTCCCCCCTTGACCCTTCCACACATGGCTTTCTGCCTAGAACCCTCTTCCATCTTTCCATTTTAATAGCTCCTACTGACTCTTCAAAGCAAAGCCAAACATTCCCCCTCCTCCAGGAAGCCCTCCCTGAACTCCCCAGCAGAGTAAGGCACCTCCTCTGGGCTCCCAGAGTCCTTCAGGATCCCTCACCCAGGCCTGCCCACTCTGGGCTGCCACTCAGGGTAGCTCTTTCTCTCCCCAGAGATGATCTGTGTGGGAACAGACCTGGGCTAGCAGGGGCTGTCTCATCACTGACATCTCCTTGCCCCCCCCCACCCCGATACAGGGTAGGCACTCAGTAACTATTATTTATATGATAGAAATTTATGGCATATTTATCTAGACTATTTCCTGGAATCTACTCCTTTCTAATGACACAAATATTCCTCCAGAAAAGGTTTTCTGATACCCCTCCTCTCTCACATACTCATTTACCCTCCGAGCAACAGAAAAGCCCTGCTTGCAGAACAGCCACTAGCCTTCACCTCTGTCTCTCTCATAGCCCACCCCCCCAGCTTCCTCCTTTTTTTATGACTGAGCCACGTATTGTGTGGGATCTTAGTTCCCCTACCAGGGATCAAACCTAGGCCCCCTGCATTGGAAGCACAGCATCTTAACTCCTGGACCTCCAGGAAGCACCTCCCAGCTTCCTTCTGATTGAAGATTCTCTTGCTTTGTCTCTGTGAAAGCCACGTCCCTCTCCCCCGGCCGGCCCCTTGCCCTTGCCCTTGCCCCCTTAACCCTGGCCTCTGCCCTGGTTCTAACGAACTCTAGAGCTGGCCTGGGGAGGTTTCAGCTCAGCCTCTCCAGGGCCAAGTCTGGTCAGGAAAGGGACCCAAAAGCACAGGAAGCAGGGCCAGCACTTGGAGGTTTCTGGTTCTGGTAGCATGTGGGTGCCGCTAACCCACCTCTTGTTAGTCTAGCCTGAGGTCCAGGCTGGGAACCCACCTTGAAGGCCTTTGGTGGCGAAGTGCAGGTCGATGGGGTGGGACCAGTAGGCCATGTCCCCTATCTGGGGGGTGTCCACCTGTGTTTGGCCCTCCCGCACGCCTGACAGGAGCTTCCATGCTGCCCCTGCAAGGGAGAGCCAGGACATGGATGAGGTCAAGGGGAGGGGCAGGGGACAGTCCTCAGGAAGGGGATCCCACTGTGGTTGCAGGACCCCCTTTCTCCCTGGAACCGGGGGTGAGTGGTGGTCAAGGGTTGTAAAGTGTAGATTCTGGAGCCAAATGTCTAGTTTGTTTTTTTTTTCCCCACCGCCTTCCCCCCGCCTCCCCTAAATGTCTAGATTTAAATCCTGGCACTATTTATTCCTGCCTATGCAACCTTGGGCTTGTTACCTTTCTCTGCCTCAGTTTTCCCATCTGTAAGGTGGGTATAATAACGACGCATCCCTCACAGGTTTGTGAGATGATTAAATGAATTAATACACACGAAGCACTAAGAATAGTGTCCATGGCATACTGCCTGCTGAAAAAGTGTTGGGTATCACTTTATTATATTACTATTCTCATTCCACATTTAGAGGCCCTAGTCCAAGGACTAAGATGGGGCCAAGGGTGTCCTTCATGAACAAAAGCACAGAGCATATCGTGAAAGGTGCATCGTAATAGCAATACTACCGAGGGTGACAGTCATAGCGAAAATGCACTGAGTGCTTAGCAAATGCCAGACGCTGTGCTAAGCGCTTTAGTAATGAATTCATTTAATCCGCCTTCTGGGACTCTTAATCCCCACCCCACCCCCTGCTTACAGATTCTCCTCCATAGCCCACAGGCCCTGCAAGGCCCGGCCTGTGTCCCCTCCCCGCCCCCACCCCCCACCTTCCTGAGCTCATCTTTCATCCCTTTCCTCATTCCTCACCACTCTCTGGCCTCAATGGTTCTATTTTTGTTCCACTCTTCAGGGCCTTTGCATTGGCTGTTCCCTTTGCCTAGAAAACCCTGCTCCTGGATGTCCCCAGACTTGTTTTCCCCATACTTCAGGGATCCGCTANTGAGCTCATCTTTCATCCCTTTCCTCATTCCTCACCACTCTCTGGCCTCAATGGTTCTATTTTTGTTCCACTCTTCAGGGCCTTTGCATTGGCTGTTCCCTTTGCCTAGAAAACCCTGCTCCTGGATGTCCCCAGACTTGTTTTCCCCATACTTCAGGGATCCGCTCAAGTGCTACTTTCAGAGATGTTCTCCCTCACCCTTCTATCCCCAAACTAACCAGTCCCTCTCACATCAGCTCTCAGCTCATCTCTTCTAGGACCTAGTACACGATCTGTAATCATTAGACTCATGCCTTTATCTGTTTATTTATTCTCTGTCTCCCCTACTGTGAGGCCCCAGAGAGCAGGGATCTTACAAAGTACTGGATCCCTAGGATCGCAAACTATGATCTTGGTACACAGAAGGTGCTCGATACGTGTTTGCTGGACAAAGAAATGATCCTAGGAGGTGGGGGCTAATACAATCCTCATCTTACAGGTAAAGAAACAGACTCTGAGAAGGAATGACACTTGGCCATTCATTCCACAAACCTTTGAAGTGAAGTGAAGTGAAGTCGCTCAGTCGTGTCCAACTCTTTGCAACCCCATAGACTGTGGCATACCAGGCTTCTCTGTCCATGGGATTTTCCAGGCAACAGTACTGGAGTGGATTGCCATTTCCTTCTCCANACACTTGGCCATTCATTCCACAAACCTTTGAAGTGAAGTGAAGTGAAGTCGCTCAGTCGTGTCCAACTCTTTGCAACCCCATAGACTGTGGCATACCAGGCTTCTCTGTCCATGGGATTTTCCAGGCAACAGTACTGGAGTGGATTGCCATTTCCTTCTCCAGGGGATCTTCCCAACCCAGGGCTCGAACCCAAGTCTTCCGCATTGTAGACAGACACTTTACCGTGTGAGCCACCAGGGAAGTCCACAAACCTTTACCGAATACCTTCTCTGTGCTAAGCACTGTTCTCCATGCTGAGCCTACAGCAGGACCGCAGCAGACCAAGTCCCACAGTGGAGCTAATTCAAATGGAGCTGTTTTGTTTCTGGTTTGTTTGTTATTGTTTTTGACCGTGCCTCGAAGCATGCAGGGGATCTTAGTTTCTCGACCAGGGATTGAACCCATGTCCCCTGCAGTGGAAGTGTGGAGTCTTAACCACCAGGGAAGTTCCTCAAATAGAGTTCTGACTGATAGCAGAGACCAAGCCCCTTATCTGACTGCCCCTTGGCTCTCTCTTGCATAACTAACCTCCTCTCCCTGGTGAAGAGCCCCCTGAAATAATAAAAATCATGTTGGTTATTGCTCCCTTCTGAGCCAAGTGAGGAAAGCAACAGACCCTGAGTCAGGATTCTCACATACAAGACTTCCTGACGCTGCTATGAAGGACAAATAGTCCCATTTTATGGACCAGGAAACTGAGGCAGGGTCATGGAACAGATGAATGGTAGGGCACTGGAAACCCAGTTGATTCCAGGCTTGTCTTATTCACTCAACTGGAGGATCCCAATTTCCCAGGGAATCTCAGCCACTAGTCTATCCACCAGTGAAATCACAAAGGACTCTGGACCTAAAAAGATGATGATGACAATGGCCACACTCATTTCATGGACATGTATCTCTGCTAGACAACATATGCCAGGCTTAGAAACAAGAGCCCATCCAGCTGTTACACAAGCCAGGCAACACTTATGAGGACTTACAAATCCAGGTTCTCTTCTAAGGCCTGTTGATATTCATGTAGTCCTCACAACAACCCCATGAGGTAAACAGTGTTATTATTCCCATTGTACTGACAGGGAAATCAAGGCAAAGACAAGTGCCCAAGGTCACACAATTAATAAACAAGAGCTTGTTTTGAATCCAGGCAGTCTCTGCTCTTAACCTCTTAGTACTCTGCTGCCTCTTAGGTGCTATTAGCTTCATTTTCAGACAAGGAAAGAGGCTCAAAAAGGTCAAATCCAAAGGCTCCCAATTAATAGGTAAGGGAGTTTGTATCTGAGCCTAGACTTGGTGACCCGTGGCCCTATCACACTAACCAATCCTCTACTGCCTCTGATGGAAAGGCATGAAAACTGGGACCTCCAAGGTCCCTCTTGGGCTTATGTGGATGCACTTGGATGACGATCAGAACTGGGTTCCTACGTTTTCACAGAGAAATATGAATACAGGAGGGTGGTCTTCCAGTTGCAAGACGGAAACTTCCATTTCACCTTAAGAATTCAATAAATGGAGACAGTAAAGCAAAGAATTAAGATGGGGGAGTCACACAAGGCCAAAGCACCTCTAAGACAGTGAATGGTAGCCAAATAGTGTTGTTGGGGTTTTAAGTGTTTTGAGGATTGGGAGTGTGTGCTGGGGGTAGGTGGGTGTGTCAAGCCTATAGTCCCCTATCCTTGCTGTGTGTGCTAAGTTATTTCAGTCATGTCTGACTCTTTGTGACCCTATAGACTGTAGCCTACCAGGCTCCTCTGTCCATGGGATTCTCCAGGCAAGAATACTGGAGTGGGTTGCCANGTAGGTGGGTGTGTCAAGCCTATAGTCCCCTATCCTTGCTGTGTGTGCTAAGTTATTTCAGTCATGTCTGACTCTTTGTGACCCTATAGACTGTAGCCTACCAGGCTCCTCTGTCCATGGGATTCTCCAGGCAAGAATACTGGAGTGGGTTGCCATGCCCTCCTTCAGGGGGTCTTCCAGACCCAAGGATCAAACCCATGTCTCTTATGTCTCTTGCATTGACAGGCAGGTTCTTTACCACTAGCACCACCATGGGAAGCCCTCAGGGAATGTGTATTGAGAGACTAGAACTCAAGAGTTCCCAGAGGTGGGATGGGAAGGGATAAGAAGGGAGCCTAAGACTCGCATGAACAGAACGTGGTCAGGGGTAGGAGTCCTGAGAACTGACGGAAGCTAAGGACCAGAAATTGAACCAAGGGGTCAAGGAAAGAAGGTGGAGCAGCTAGACTGAGAGGTTCCGGTGGGGAAATGAACCATGTCGGGGAATACCTGTGTGGACGCCCCACTTGCAGAACAGGCTACTTTCCGAGAAACCGGTGGCCCCCATGATCTGTCCGATCACGTGCACCTCAGCCATTGCCCTGAAAGGGGAAAATATAATCACAGCCTTATGAGAAAAGTGTACAATTATCTCCACCTAATAGAAGGGAAGACTGAGGCCCACCAAGTAAGGAGCAATACGTGGGATTCCAAGCTAGTTTCGTCAAACCACTGAGGTTGCGGTTTCAACCATGATACTAACTGCCTCTCCAGGAGAGTCTCAGAAAAATGAGGGGCAAGAAACGGACGCTCCAAGGAGCTGGCGCGTAACTCTGCCTGCCTCTCAAACAACTTCCTAGGCTCAACGCCGCGGAAAGTCCCGCCCCAGGGGCTCCAATGGCTCCGCCCACAACACAAAAGCTCCGCCTCCCACGTCAGATTTCCGCCCCCCAAGTCCATGAGGCGCATGCGTTGCTGGGCGCCTTAGCTCCGCCTGTGAGTTCGCGCATGCCTTATTCCTACCTCCAAGTACCTAACGGTTAGGAGAGGTGAGAGCGCTGGCGGAGATTGGAGTTCATGGGCCTGACCTGTCCCTTTCTCCGCAGGCGCTGACTTCCCAGGTCTGGCTCACGCCTCTCCTAGGACATTCCTGGCAGCGAGAGAGCTGAGGCGCAGATCTCTCCGAGACCGTGCGCGCCTCCTGCCTCCCAAGTTGTTGCTGGGGCAACGACAGGCTCCTCCCCTGGCCTTGCACCCGCCCTGCGGGTTGCTGATTGGCCCTAGCGGCACTTAGGGGCGGGACTATGCTGTGATTGACATTTTCTCTCCCCGACCCGTCTCTATTTTTGGGTAAGAAGTCTCTCCAGCCACGACCCAAGGTTCAGCCATTTGCGGCGTGGCCCGATTATGGCCATGTTGAGCGCGGCGAAGAAGTTTGAACACTGTCTGTCTCAGATATTCTCATAACAGAATAAGCAAATCCATCCATGCCCCATTACCCCTCAAATTGTCTCTCAACAGGGACCGCAAGACTTGAGCCAGAGCTACGGGGGAATCTCACGAGTTTGGATGCATCCCTTTGCCTCCTAACTGGAAATAAACTTCATCTGGTTGGCGGGGTTCCTTTTTAGAGTTCCCCCAAGCTCCTCAAAGACTGATAAATCCAACTTCCTTCTCAGAAATACCGCCCATTTCTTCATTGTTAATGCTGATTCTGAGCAATGAGTGGGTGGGGTGGGGGAAGGGGTAAGAGAAATGAGGAACTGAGGCCACTTTATCTGCAGAAAATCCTGTTTTTGAAGGCTGGACTCTCAGTAACTCAGGACCTTGCCCAGCTCTAGGTCTCAGTTATCTCATCCATGTCATGACCCCAAGTGGAGTGACTGAGTCAGGCACTCACACGTTCTGATTTCCTGAGCAGTACCTTCTCCACCCTCCAAATCCAGCTGAACCTTAGTTCCTGCCTTATTCCTCCAGCCCAGACCAGGAATCCAAAGGGAACTTATTCCCCTACTCATTGTAAAACGGGGACAGCAAAAGTTAAGCATCACCAGCTCAAAGTGATAGGGAGGGGGGCAACATTTCAAAAGGATAGTGTCGTGGATTGTGTGCAGGTTAGAAAGGAATTTCCAGACATGAGGCAGAATGAGAGGAAGATAAGAGTTTATTCGGGAGGGAGATGCCCCCAGAACAGCAGGCTTACCTCCTGACAGAGCAGGGAGAGCTGACTGTTAGAAGAGCAGGCTGGCTCAAGAGAGAACCAACGCCTTTCATCGGCTAGTAGCCAATTTTTATAGCCTCAAGACAAAACTCTTGCTGGAAGGGTGGCATTAGGTGATTGGTTAGGATGCTATAGGGTGAATAATGGAGTGGGTGTTTTTACCTAATATGGGATCAAGGAATTGAGTGGTTTAGATCTGGAGGGCGCTCATGGCAATGGTTGCTATGGGAGCTCTGGTCAGTTCCTGAGATGACCTTAGTATGGGCCTTCACGTTTGTGGACTTGGTACAAGGCTTTACACCTGTGATCTTGGTGTAGGGCTCCACAGATTGTATTTATATAGAAAAAAATAATAGGTATATAATTCGATAATATTTCACTAATAGGTATATTTGAAAGCTACCATTTATCAAGTGATTTCTCTGTGCCAGCCACTGTAAACTGATTGTTTTGCAAGCATGATCTCCTTTACTCCTTAGATATCCCATGTCTGTGCTCAGTTGTGTCTGACTCTTTGCAACCCTTTGGACTGTAGCCCGCCAGGCTCCTCTGTCCATTGGGATTTTTCAGGAAGAACACTGGAGTGGGTTGCCATTTCCTTCTCCAGGGGATCTTCCTGACTCAGGGGTAGAATACAGGTCTCTTACATTGGCAGGTGGATTCTTTACCACTGCACCATCAGGGAAGGCCACAGATATCCCACAGGGTGGGTAATTATCAGTTTTATATAAGATGAAGAAATTAGGGCAAAATGATTTATCCTTAAACCAAATCAACTGTAGTTCTGTCTTGTGCTACATGCTCAGTTGCGTGCAACTCTTATGTGACTGCATGGACTGTAGGCTGCCAGGCTCCTCTGTCCATGGAATTTTCCAGGCAAGAATACTGGAGTGGGTTGCCAGTTCCTACTCCAGGGCATCTTCTTGATCCAGGGATGGAACCCACGTCTCCTGCATTGGTAGGTAGATTCTTTTCCACTGTGCCACCTGGGAAGCCCATAGTTCTCTCTCGCTCTGTCCCAAAACTTTATGTTCTTCACCTCCTGCTGTCTCACTTCTCTTGGATACACATCTCATCTCCCAGTATCAAAGGAATATGGAGGTCATGGGTGTCATCCTCAATTCCATCACGTCCCATGTCCAGCCAGTTATCAAAGTCCTATACATGGGACTCAACTGGTGGTCCAGTGGTTAAGACTCTCTGATTCCACTTCACTGGGCACAGGGTTCGTTCTCTGGTCTCAGAACTAAGATCCCACATGCCACACAACATGGCCCAAAACCAAACAAACAAAAGTCTCATAAAAAGCTCCTTCTTAAATATTTTTTCTTCAGTTGGTTTCTTTCCCACTGGTAATATTAGTGATTAAGAAAATGCTTCCCAGTTCACCTACCTGGATTTAAGTCTTAGTTCTGGCGTTTCTATTTGACCTTTAGCCTCTCAGTTCCCTCGTCTGTAACAGGAACATGAGTAATGGTACCCACTCTGTTAGATTATGGGCAGAATTTAATGAACGTATGAAGCTGGACATTTAAAACATGTCCACAGATTCTTGACACTCCTTCCACTAGGTGGTGGAGCCTGCCCCTCGAGTACAGGCTGCACTTTATAACTTGCTCCGGTAAGCTCCTGGTACAATTGTTACTGTGTGGCTTCTGAGACTAAGCCACAAAAGGCACCGAGGATTCCACCTCCATTTCTCTCTTGCATGGCTCACCTTGAGAGAGCCCAGCCACCACGGTGTGACAGCAGAGAGACCCAAATGGGGAAGAACCAAAGCCAAACAAACCAGGACCATGTGAGAGACCCATCTTGGAAGGAGATGGATGGTTCAGCTGCAGCAAACCTTCAGTGACTATTGCAGCTGGCCACCATGCCAGCTGTAATTTCATGACACCCTGACCCAGAGTCAGCCAACAAAGCCATCAACAGATTCCTGAACAACAAAAACTATGTCTGATGGTAGTATTTGTTGTTTTAAGCCACGAAAGTTTTGGAGGATTTTGTTATGCAGCAATAATAACAATGTAAATGCCTAATAATAATAATACAAACGCCTAATGAATTTAGGGTAGTGCCTGGCACATAAGAAGCACTATAAATGTTTGTTATTATTGATGGTTTTTACTGTTCATGTTGTTGTTACTGAGATGGCACATTTTACATATTTTTTACAAGAAGCACACTGAATATCTCTTTATGTAGTTTTTATTCTTAAAGTCTTTTAAATTGTGAGAACATACTCATAAAATTAACCATTTTAATCATCTTTACGTGAACAGTTCAGTGGCCTTAAGTACATTCACATAATTGTGCAATGTCTCTAGAACTCTTTTCATTTTGCAAAACTGAAACTGTACCAATTAAACAAAAACTCCCATCCCTCCCTCCCTTCCTCTCGACCCTGGAAACCCCCTATTTACTTTCTACTTCTATGAATTTGACTACTGTAGGTACCCTATGAGTGGAATCAATATTTGTCCTTTTATGACTGGGTTTTTTCATTTAGCATAATTTAGCATACTGTCCTCAAGGATCAGCCATGCTGTAGTGCATGTCAGAATTTCCTTGTGTTTCAAAATTATATGGCAATTATTTATTCATTTTGAAGCATAGTTGACCTCCAACACCATGTTAGTTCCAGGTACACAATATAATGGTTTGGTATTTCTGTATGTTACAAAGGGGACATCACAGAATTTCCTTCCTTTCTAAAGTTGAATAATATTCCATTTTAGATATACACTCTGTTTTCTTTATCCATTCATCCAGTTGGGTTGCTTCCACCTTTGGGCTATCATGAATACAGCTACTATGAACATGGGTGTATTCACACATCTCTTTAATACCTTGCTTTCAGTTCTTTTGGGTATACACCCAAAGAAGTGGAATTGCTGGGTCATATGGTAATTCTATTTTTAATTTTTGGAGGAAATGCTGTACTCATTATTAGAGTGACTGTTCATCCTCTTTTATATCTTGGCTTCTTCTTTTTTTTTTTTTTGGCCAAGCAGAGTGGCTTGTGGGATCTTAGTTCCCTGACCAGAGATTGAACCCAAGTCCTTGGCAGTGAAAGAACATAGTCCTAACCATTGAATCAGAGGGAATTCCCACATCTTGCATTTTTCACTCAGTGATACATCTTGGAAGGTTATGCATATCTGTAGATCAAACTCACATTTTCAAAAATAAATGTTTGGCAGTATATGTACAGAAAAGTGCACAAATCATAAGTGAACAGCTGAATTAAATTTCATTAACTGAACACACTTGGTAACCAGAAATCAACTCATGAAAAGAACATGACTAACCTCCAAGGATGCCCTTCACGCCTCATCCAGGATGCCTCCAAGGGAAACCATTAACTGGACTCCTAACAATATGCATTAATTTTGCCTGGTTTTGTACTTTATATAAAGGAAATCTCGCAGTATGTCTTACTTTGTATCTGCTGTCTCTTGCTCAGTGCTTTGTGAAATTTATCCCATGCCATTGCACGTGGCTGTAGTTCTTCCATTCTCATTGCTATATACTTTCCTCTGTGTGAAGATGCTGTACTTTATCCATCTGTTGATGGGAACCTGTTTTCCGGTGGACATATGTTCATATCTTATTGGACTGGAATTGCTGGGTCATTAGGTGGTTCACTAGTGAAGAATCCACCTGCCAGTTCAGGAGACCCAAGACATGAGTTTGATCCCTGGATTGGGAAGACCCCCTGGAGAAGGAAATGGCAACACACTCCAGTATTCCTGCCTGGAAAATACCATGGATGGGGAGCTGGGTCCATGGGGTCACAAAGAGTCAGACATGACTAAGTATGCATACACACACACACACACACACACACACACACAAGATACGTTCAGCTATAGTAGAAACTGCCCAGGAGTTTTCCTAGTGGTTGAACCAATTTGGATGCTCATTCAGCCTAGTGGTTGAACCAATTTTAGATATATGAGAGTTCCCCTGCTCCACATCCTTACCAGTACTTCCTGGTGGCTTCTTCTATCATTTAGTCATTCTGATGGGGGTGTATTAGTATCACATTGTGATTTTAATTTGCATTTGCCTGATGATTAGTTGGGTAATTTTTTAAATGTTCATTGCTACCTTGGATTTCCTCTTTTTGTGAAGTTTTGTTCAATTTTTTTACTTGATTGTCTTTTCATATATATATGTATGTATATACACATATGTGAGCGCATATACACATGTGTACACATATACACACGTGTGTGCACACATACACACATATGTGCACATATACATGTATGTACACATATACATATATTATATTCAGAATATTATTTTAACAGTAAAATTCTCCAAGAATTAGAGGATTCTCCTATATAACCATAATACCAGTTTAACATTTCCCCAAGCATCAATTTAATATTGACAGAAAACTATCATCTAATTCACGGTTTATATCCAAATTTCTCCCATTGTCCTAATAAAGCCCCTTGTCACCATCTGCTCTCCATCTGGGATCACACTTTGTATTTATTTGTCATGCTTCTTTAAGTATTAGTCGCTCAGTCGTGTCCGACTCTGCAACCCCATGGATTGCAGCCCACCAGGCTCCTCTGTCATGAGATTTTCCAGGCAAGGATACTGGAGTAGGTTACCATTTCCTTCTCCAGGGGATCTTCCCAACCCAGGGTTCGAACCCAGGCCTCCTACATTGCAGGCAGGTTCATGTTTCTTTGCCTGCGGGCTAAGTCACTTCAGTCATGTCCACCTCTTCGCAACCCCATGGACTGCAGCNACACACACACACACACACACACACACACACAAGATACGTTCAGCTATAGTAGAAACTGCCCAGGAGTTTTCCTAGTGGTTGAACCAATTTGGATGCTCATTCAGCCTAGTGGTTGAACCAATTTTAGATATATGAGAGTTCCCCTGCTCCACATCCTTACCAGTACTTCCTGGTGGCTTCTTCTATCATTTAGTCATTCTGATGGGGGTGTATTAGTATCACATTGTGATTTTAATTTGCATTTGCCTGATGATTAGTTGGGTAATTTTTTAAATGTTCATTGCTACCTTGGATTTCCTCTTTTTGTGAAGTTTTGTTCAATTTTTTTACTTGATTGTCTTTTCATATATATATGTATGTATATACACATATGTGAGCGCATATACACATGTGTACACATATACACACGTGTGTGCACACATACACACATATGTGCACACATACATGTATGTACATATATACATATATTATATTCAGAATATTATTTTAACAGTAAAATTCTCCAAGAATTAGAGGATTCTCCTATATAACCATAATACCAGTTTAACATTTCCCCAAGCATCAATTTAATATTGACAGAAAACTATCATCTAATTCACGGTTTATATCCAAATTTCTCTCATTGTCCTAATAAAACCCCTTGTCACCATCTGCTCTCCATCTGGGATCACACTTTGTATTTATTTGTCATGCTTCTTTAAGTATTAGTCGCTCAGTCGTGTCCGACTCTGCAACCCCATGGATTGCAGCCCACCAGGCTCCTCTGTCATGAGATTTTCCAGGCAAGGATACTGGAGTAGGTTACCATTTCCTTCTCCAGGGGATCTTCCCAACCCAGGGTTCGAACCCAGGCCTCCTACATTGCAGGCAGGTTCATGTTTCTTTGCCTGTGGGCTAAGTCGCTTCAGTCATGTCCACCTCTTCGCAACCCCATGGACTGCAGCCCATCAGGCTCCTCTGTCTATGGAATTTTCCAGGCAAGAATACCAGAGTGGGTTGCCATGCCTTCCTCCAAGGGACGTTCCCAACCGGGGACTGAACCCGAGCCTCTATGTCTCCTGCATTGCTAAGTGGGCTCTTTACCACTAGTGCCACCTAGGAAGCCCGTCATGCTTCTTTGGTCACATTTAACCTAGAACAGGCTGCCAACTTTGAGATTTTTATGTTTTTGTTTTCATGACACTGACATTTTAAAAATATATATTTAATGTGGCTGCATTACGTCTTAGTTGTGGCACGCAGGCTCTCTAGTTGTGGCACACGGGCTCCAGAGCGTGCAGACTTCAGGGCTGCAACTCACGAACTTAGTTAATCCTTGGCATCGTCCCTTGCGTTGCAAGGTGGATTCTTAACCACTGGACCACCAAGGAAGTCCCAATACTGACATTTTTGAAGAGTTCAGATCAGCTGCTTTATAAAGTGTCCCTCGATTTGGCTCTGTCCCATGTGTTCTCATGATTAGATTCAGATGATGCATTTCTGGCAGAAGCATCATAGAAATGATGTCATGTCCTTCCTTTTCAATTGCACATCAGTAGGCACACGATGTTGATCTGTTCCAGGACTGGTGATGTTCACTTCCACCACCTGATTTAAGTGGTGTCTGCTGACGTTGTCCATTAATACTGTTTTTTCCTCTTTGTAATAAGTTATCTGTGGCGGGGGGCGGGGGGGCCCTTTGAGACTAAATACATGTCCTGTTCCTCATCAAACTTTCACTCAGTGGCTTAGGCTTCTGTTCATAATCCTGGCTGGGATTTCATGTTCAGTATTTCCGGACCACCACAAAGCCCAAGAACCCTGGAAGGCGCAGGGAGACTGTACAAGGCTGACGGTGGCCAGAGAATGTAGTGAAGTGAATACATCTCTAGGGTGCGGGACTTCCCTGGTGGTCCAGTGGTCAGGACTTTGTACTTCCACTGCAAGGGGTGCAGATTCCATCCACAGAATAAAATCCTGCATGCAGAGTGACTGAAAAAAAAAAATCTCTAGGGCGGCTTAGGGGGTCAGGGGGCCCCATGTTGCTCAGGGATTCAGTAAAAATCAGTAAATTTAGCCTCAGTAAAATGTACTGATTCAACCTCAGTAAAAAAGGGAAGCTGCTAAAAATTCATGTGCCCATGCCACAAATAGGTATTGAAGGCCTGCTTTGCACCCAGGCACTGTTCTAGGCCTCGAGGCACAGCAGTGAACAAAAGAGAGCAAATCCCAGCTCAGCTGCAGCTGGCACTGAAGTGGGGGAATTCAAACTACAAACAGCCGAAGTATGTAGTATGTTTCACAGTGATAAGAGCAAGGTTAAGGAGATAATAAAGAGTAACAGGTTATCTCTCCTGATAGAACGGTTCTGCTCCCTCTCCTCCTCTATCCTCCCGCAGGTCTCCCTGCCTGTTGTCAGCCAGAATATCTGGCTGAGCCAAGCGCACTTCCAGACACCATCTGCTCTCCCTGGGAGTGGGGCCCGTGCCAACTCCAGCGTCTGGACTCTTGGCACAGAGCCCCAGAGCCCTGGAGCAAGAGAACTCTGGCCGGCCCCACATCAGGAAGGGAATCCTCCAGTTTGGCTGTCTGGGACCTGTGAGACAGAAGGCTTTCGAGAGACAGGGAAGCCAGTGCAAGCTGGTGGCCTCCTTGAAGGAGGTCGAGGCCTGTAGGGTGAGAAGAGTCCCTTCATCAGACTGAAGATGATGGCTATATTAATAAATAATTCTATTCCTAAGCACATGTGTTCAGAGTGCCTGGTTTGGGGCAAATGCTGGGCGTGTTAATTTCACCTAATCGAAGCGGTTTATATATGTGATCACAATCTAAGAGACAGGAAGTACTTAACCTATTTTACAAATGGAGAAACTGCAGTTCAAAAAGGTGATGCTATTATCCAGAGGTCACATAGCGAGTGCTTTGAAGAGCCTGGAAAGGAACTCAGGTCTGTGTGGGTCCAAAAGGTAACTCATAACTACAGCCTGTACCACCTGATAACCAGCACACCATCCCTGGCCCACTCCCACCGCTCGCCTTCTCCCTGGAAGCCCCCACCTCACCTTCTGCCTCTGTTTTCATCCCTCTACGAGGGCCAGCAAGAAATACAGCCTTGAGTTAGAATCTGCCTGTGGGTCCTGGTACTAGTTGTTTACCTCGGACCAGTGAACTCACACACATCTCTCAGCCTCAGTTGCTTGATGTGACAGGGAGAGAGATCGAGAGGAATCCGTGAGATGATGAAGGCAGAGCATCTAACGCAGGGGCAGGACCCTGCCGCACGCTCTTAGGCAAGCTCTAACTCTCGGCGCCTGTTTTCTCCTGAGCACGACAAGACCACCAGCGATGGTGCTTCTCAGGTCGTTCTCAGGAATAAACGTGTCCGTGTATATACATAGCGTGTGTACGTAAAGCACTAACAACCGTGCCCACAGTTAGCTGGGGTTGCTGCTTTGACTGTCGGGCAGCGGGGAGGGCGGTGGGCTGGAGGCGGGGCCAAGCCAGGAAGGCCCTGGAGAATCGGGGTGCCCCCTCCTCCGTCCTGCAGCTTTAGGGTCTGGGTTCACGGAGTCAGGGCCCGCTGTTCTCAGAGACTCCCGCCTGCTCCTCCACACCCGGAGTGGTAGGGGTCCGCGCCCGGCGCTGACGTCGGCCTTCAAGGCCCCATCCCCGGGCCTCCGCGGAGGGCGGAGCCCGGGCGCCCGTCGCTCCGCCCCCATCCCCGCCCCCGCGCTCTGCGGGCCCGGGGCGCTGAGAGGGGTACCGGGCTGAGCCCGGAAACCTTGATCCCTCAGCCAGGCCTGGACCCCGGGGAGGGCGGCAGGGTCGGGTCGGGTGTCTGTGCAGGGAACCCAGGAGGTCCTGGCCTATGGCTGTGGGCGGTGAGTGAGGGGCGCAGCTGCGGGCCGGGGGCACCGCTTTTACCCCAGGTCTTGGGTTTAGAGACAGGGAGGCAAAACCTCGGCGAGGAAATCAGTTCAAGCCAGGTTTGGACTGAGGGCAGGAGACTTGGGGACCCCCCTCTCCCCCCGGGGCGATCGTGACGGCCAGAAGAATATTCTCTATGGTTGAGTGGAGTGTGTGGTGGGTTGGTGGTGTTCTGGGGGAGGGGTGCAGCGGTGGATTCTGGTCAGACAGGAGGTGTCTGGGGAGCAGGTGGGTGTGGGTCATGAATGTGGGTGGAGTAAGAGGGGTGTGTGGACCCTGGTGTTTGGGGCAGGTGTGCAGGGGAAGTGATGGAAACAGGAGAGTGTTCCATCTGCATGTGTGGGAAGCCTGTGCATATACATACGTCTGGGGAAATTCTGATGTTGAGGGGATTAGGATGAATATACAAGGAGTTGTTTGCGGTGAGTGTGTAAGAAGGTTGCAGGCCTCAGAGGGGTGTTTCCTGGGAGCTCATGTTGTTTGGGGCAAACTGTCCCTTGGGACATGAGTGTGCACAGGTGGGGGCTGGGCTTGCCTGGCTGGGTATGTGTGGCAGGGGACTTGGGTATTGAGTATGCAGGCTTGGGGAGCACAGGGGGTGTGTGGACTAAGCATCACTGGGGATGGCTGTGCGTGAGAAGGATGGAAGTGTGAACTCAGAATGGGTGTGTAGTTCATGGGCCAAGTAAGTGTGTAAAGCATGGTTTGGAATAACTGTGGAACAGGTATGTGGTTTTGCCCTGAGGGGAGAGAAGCCTAGAATTGAAAGTCCAGATTTCTGAGTTTCCCACCCCACTCCCACCAGATGTGTATAAGAGACAGTATGGACACGGCATAAGAAATGATAAAAAATGACATTAACTGGGCGGGGTGGGGCGGGCGGAAAGAGGCAAGTGCAGAAATGCATCAGCTTTAGAGAGATGGACAGAGAGAAAACAAGGGGGTCAGAAATGATTGGGAAGAAAGAGCCAAAAGGAACAAAGATGAGAGACGACCTGGAGAGAAAAAGGTAAAGAAACCGGGGGAGAGGAAGAACAGGAAAAACCACAACTGGAAACCCAGGAACATGCATGCAGTTGGGAAGTGAGACTCCAGGCCAAAGATGGGCACTCCACCTGCTAGCCTGCTGGATGTTGGCCACAGCTGGGTTTCCCTCCAGTCCCCTCCCCCAGTTCCCACTAGGGAGCCTTTCTCAGTGGTGCTGCTCCTACCTCAAAGTCGGGGGTCCCTGGCTCCCCTAGTCCTGCACTCACAGAAGGAAGAGATGGTGGCAGGAACTGCCAACCCTTCAGCGACTCCGCAAAGGCTGTCTCTCGAAAAGGAGGCCCCAGCTCAGGCTCACTGGACTTCTGGATGGGAAGCTCACCACCCACCAGCAGGGGCTGTTGGAGTTCTTGAAGACTGGGGCTGTCCATGGCTGGGGAGAGGCTCCTTCCTAGGGCAAGGGGAAAGAACAAGACAAGCTGTTAATAGTCTCACCTTCACCTCTCCCCTGACTNCGACCGCGACAACTTGGACCATCCTCTTTAACTCTTTTTAAAATTATGTATTTATTTGACCATGCTGGGTCTTAGTTGCAGCACGTGATATCTTCAGTCTTCATTGAGGCATGTGGGATCTAGTTCCCTGATCAGTGACTGAACCTGGGCCCCCTGCATTGGGAGTGCAGAGTCTTAGCCACTGGACCCCCCAGGGAAGTCCCTTTTTAACTCTTTAGACCTCAGTTTTGCTGTCTCTAAATGGGTCTTAGGATGGTTCAGCTACCTAGTCTCTGCCTGGAGTCTTTCCAAAGCCAGGAGTCAGGGGAGAGGTGAAGGTGAGACTATTAACAGCTTGTCTTGTTCTTTCCCCTTGCCCTAGGAAGGAGCCTCTCCCCAGCCATGGACAGCCCCAGTCTTCAAGAACTCCAACAGCCCCTGCTGGTGGGTGGTGAGCTTCCCATCCAGAAGTCCAGTGAGCCTGAGCTGGGGCCTCCTTTTCGAGAGACAGCCTTTGCGGAGTCGCTGAAGGGTTGGCAGTTCCTGCCACCATCTCTTCCTTCTGTGAGTGCAGGACTAGGGGAGCCAGGGACCCCCGACTTTGAGGTAGGAGCAGCACCACTGAGAAAGGCTCCCTAGTGGGAACTGGGGGAGGGGACTGGAGGGAAACCCAGCTGTGGCCAACATCCAGCAGGCTAGCAGGTGGAGTGCCCATCTTTGGCCTGGAGTCTCACTTCCCAACTGCATGCATGTTCCTGGGTTTCCAGTTGTGGTTTTTCCTGTTCTTCCTCTCCCCCGGTTTCTTTACCTTTTTCTCTCCAGGTCGTCTCTCATCTTTGTTCCTTTTGGCTCTTTCTTCCCAATCATTTCTGACCCCCTTGTTTTCTCTCTGTCCATCTCTCTAAAGCTGATGCATTTCTGCACTTGCCTCTTTCCGCCCGCCCCACCCTGCCCAGTTAATGTCATTTTTTATCATTTCTTATTCCGTGTCCATATTCTCAAGCTTGTCTTTTATTTGCAAAGCATGGTTTTCCTGTTGCTACTGCTGTTTAAGAAATCACCCAGAACTTGGTAGCTTAAAACAACAATCACTATCATGGCTCATGGTTTCCATGGATTGGGAATTTGGGAAGGACTTGGGTGGTTCTGCCTCAGGGTCTTTCATGAGGTCGAGGCCAGCCAGTAGCCAGAACTGGAACAGTCAGAGTCTGAAGCAGCAGGGGGTCTGGTTGGATATCTCTCTCTTAATGTGGTCTCAGGGCTTCTGCAGGAGTCACCCCATGTGGGCTGGTTTGGGCTCATAGCACGTAAGCTTCAGGGCAGCACTACGAATGTGCCTCCAGCCCTCCGGCAGGAGTGTTTCAACAAAGCTGAATCTGCCTCACCTTTTCTGACTTAGGCTTGTGAGTCGTGTGGTATTATTTCCACCACATTCTATCAATTACAGATGAATCATAGCCTGCCCAGACTCAACGAAAGTGGACACAGACCTCACCCCTTGATGGGAAGATTATCAGTCACACTGTAAGAACAGCCTGTGGGAGGGGAGAGGTGGTTATGGCCATTTTTAGAAACAGTCCGCCACACCGTGGCAGTCAGCTTCACTTGGACATGGTTATGTGTCTGATAATTCCAGTATTTGAAGGCTTTCAGGGCCTTATTATTTTGCTAGTTCTCCTCCACGGTTCCTGTGTACCTGGTTATCTTTGATGGCTTTCTGGTTATTGTATTTGAAAAATGGTTTTGAGGGTTAGAATGAAAGTACCTTGTCCAGAAAGGATTTGGTCTGCTTCTGTCAACTGCCTAGGGGCACTGCCATTCGGAAGCGTCTGCCTCCAATGCGGGAGATACGGGTTCGATCCCTGGGTCGGGAAGATCCCCTGGAGAAGGAAATGGCAATCCACTCCAGTATTCTTGCCTGGAGAATCCCATGGACGGAGAAGCCTAGTAGGTTACAGTCCACGGGGTCGCAAAGAGTCGGACACGACTGAGCGACTTCACCTTCACCTTCAGGGTTTGAATGAAAGATTAACTTTTCTGGGATCGGGAAATGCCTGCTGGGCAGAAGGGACCTTCTCTGTTAAATTAATTTTGATTTTCACTTCAGTTTTGGCCTCACAGTAACTCCTTAAAGTCTTGTGAGCTATTTGATGCAAGATTAAATATATATATATACATTCCAACTGACTCATTGGAAAAGACCCAGATGCTGGGAAAGATTGAAGGCAGGAGGAGAGGGGGACGACAGAGGATGAGATGGTTGGAGGGCATCACTGACTTGACTGACATGAGTTTGAGCAAGTTCCAGGAGCTGGTGATGGACAGGGAAGCCTGGCGTGCTGCAGTCCATGGTGTCACAAAGAGTCAGACACGACTGAGCGACTGAACTGATATATATATGTAAACCTAGAACCTGTGGTTTCAGCAGGCAGGTTTGTCCTAGTAAAGCAGGCCACCAGAGCTCTCTCCTCTAATCTCCATAAGGCAGGAGGAGAGGGGGACGACAGAGGATGAGATGGTTGGAGGGCATCACTGACTTGACTGACATGAGCTTGAGCAAGTTCCAGGAGCTGGTGATGGACAGGGAAGCCTGGCGTGCTGCAGTCCATGGTGTCACAGAGTCGGACACGACTGAGCGACTGAACTGATATATATATGTAAACCTAGAACCTGTGGTTTCAGCGGGCAGGTTTGTCCTAGTAACGCAGGCCACCAGAGCTCTCTCCTCTAATCTCCATTTTTTTTTGCAGGTTCTGATCCCCATTGGTTTCTGTGTCTACTTCAGGGGTTTATAACTCAGGGCTTATGAGCAGCTGTAATACCCACCCATGGCTAGACCTGTGAACTTCTTGAAATTGAACTCAAAGCTTTTGAGCGTGGGTGAGGTTTTTNATTTTTTTTGCAGGTTCTGATCCCCATTGGTTTCTGTGTCTACTTCAGGGGTTTATAACTCAGGGCTTATGAGCAGCTGTAATACCCACCCATGGCTAGACCTGTGAACTTCTTGAAATTGAACTCAAAGCTTTTGAGCGTGGGTGAGGTTTTTCTCAGGAGGCAGGGTCCAAAGCTCCCCCTCGGAGGCGTCCAGGATATAGTGGGGTCAAGAGTCTATCTCTGGGAACATTTTTCTCTCTTGGTATCTTTGGGGGCACGGGGAGCAGAACAGTGGAGCAAGGATGGGGGATGGAGATGCCCACTCAGGCCCTCTCCTGCCCACAGGATGTCTCATCCAGTGACAGTGACTCGGACTGGGGAGGGGGCGGCCCCCTCTCCCCACTGCTGCCCCACGACCACCTCGGCTTGGCTGTCTTTTCCATGCTATGCTGTTTCTGGCCCTTGGGCATCGCCGCCTTCTGCCTGGCCCAGAAGGTCAGTCTCTGGGTGGGGCTGAGAGGGGACTGGATATAAAAATGGCATTTGAAAGAAAACAAATGAGAGGAGCCCTGCTTGGGTAGGTTGGGGTAGGGGGTGGGAAGTGATGAAGAGGTGTCACGTAGAAATATTCAGGAGTGAAATGAGGCGTGTTTGTCACAGAGGGGAGTGCAGAGTGAGCTCCACTCCCCCCCTCCCCTCCATAAGGTGGTGGTCAAGCCACTTAAATACCCTGTGCCCCGTTTTCCTTATCTGTAAAATGGGGATGACTAATTCTTACCTCAGGGTCATTGTGAGGCTCAATGAGTTAGAACTGTGGCATATAGTAATATATGTCTATTTTTATTAGTCACCCAGTAAACCCAGTGCCCAGCTGTGCCTGACCCACGGTAGCTGCTCTCTCTGTTTTTGGAACAGATGAATACAAGGGTGTGGGGGTGGGGGAGGGGTCGGGCTGCGGGAAGCAGGGTGGGAGGAGGAGACTCCTGAGTCACCGCTGCCCGACGCCTTTGCAGACCAACAAGGCTTGGGCCCAGGGGGACGTCCAGGGGGCAGGGGCCGCCTCCCGCCGAGCCTTCCTGCTGGGGGTCCTGGCCGTCGGGCTGGGCGTGTGCACGTACGCGGCCGCCCTGGTGACCCTGGCCGCCTACCTCGCCTCCCGGGACCCGCCCTAGCTGCCCCTGCGGCCCCCGCTGTGAACCCAGAGGCCGGCCGCCCAGCGCGTCTGCGGTCGGAGTGGAGTCCCCGGCGGACGGGCGGCAGCGGCAGCATCCAGAAACGGGAGTGGGCTGGGCCGCCCCCTCCCTCCCCGCCTTCCTGGAGGCCGCAGAGAGCGATTAAACACCAGACACTCTTGCCGCCAAACCTGTGTCTGTCTGAGTGTGTGGGCAGGTGGACAGCCGGGGCCAGAGTGACAAGCTGTCCCCCGGGGTGTTCCTGGACCCGAGGAGGGAGAATCCATGGAGGCTCGGAGGGCTCCCAGATGGCAGAACATGCTCTCCATCTCTCCATGGGTGGTCGGCAGGGAATTAGGGAAAGCGAGGTTCCAAGTCCTTCCTCCTCTGAGTTCACCGTGTAACCCTGTGGTCTGAGCCTCACTTTTCCTCATCTGCAAAATGGGGCTGATTTCCCCCACAGCTGGAGCAGTTATAGAGACCAAATGAATCATATGGTCTACACAGCAGTCTCCTCCTGAGTTCCTTTAACAGCAGTGGCAGAAACCCAACTTTTACACAACAAAGGGGAGGAAAACTGAGAGAACTGGATTCAGGGTGTCAAGTGAAATGGTCTGGGCTCCCCGTCTCTTGGCTTCCACTGTGCAGGCGCCCCCTCCTGGGGGAGGAAAGTGGGAGCGAGCAGCGCTAGTGCCACTAAGGTCTTCTTTCCCAGGCACCCTCTCACTGGCCCACCTGGGGTCCAAGGCAGCTGCATCCCACGGCCTGAGATTGGGACAGCTGGAGCCTCAAGGCATCAAAGTGCTAGCAGGCAAAATAGCCCTGTGCCTAATGTGCTTGTCAGATACATGAATTGGACCTGAGGGACTTCCCTGGTGATCCAGTGGTTAAGACTCCACACGTCCAATGCAGGGAACGACGGTGCCATCCCTGGTCGGGGAACTAAGATCCCACATGCCATGGCCAACCCCCACCGCCGGCTGGATATGATCAAGTAATGAAGTGAGAGCTGTTTAGTTTTCTTCACTCCACTTAATACCATTTTGGGGCTTCCCAGGTGGCGCTGGGGGTAGACAACCTGCCTGCCAATGTAGGGGATGGAAAAGATGTGGGTTTGATCCCTGGGTCAGGAAGATCCCCTGGAGGAGGGCATGGCAACCCACTCCAGTATTCTTGCCTGGAGAACCCCATGGACAGAGGAGCCTGGTGGGCTACAGCCCACAGTTGCGGAGTGGCACGCTACTGAAGCGCCTTGGCACGCACAGGCACACTGCCATTTAATCCTGCCAGAGGAAAACATCCGCTGTCTGTGCTCTCCTGACTATTTTCACAGAGCGTAATTTCAAGCTATTTATGCCTTTCCTTGGTTACTGGGGATGAAAATGACACCTGCCCAAAGGGGCAATTGTGTGAGTCAGTGCACCCATGTGAAGCTGCAGCAAAGGACCCCCTTCTCCAACATGTCATTTTTACCATAACCCCCCAAATGTCAGTGGCAGACAGGATCTGGCAGGCATGTGGCCCACCTGTGGGAATCAGTCAAATGGGAACTGAAAATATATCTCTTTCCAGAAGCCCCTTATGGGGTGCTACTACCCGAGTGAGAACCAACAGGCCTCAGCCACTTCCGTTCACGGTCAGGGACCTGAGGTCCAGTGTGCTGACTCTCTTGGGGTCTGAATAGTGGAGGCTCTGGGTCTGGACTCTGAGCAGGGACCCGTGTTCCACCATTAACTAGCTAGTGACCTCTGGCAGTTAACTGGCTCCGAAGTTTGTTTCCTTACCTTAAAATACGGACCATAATAGCCCCACCTCAGGGGGTTGCTGGATAAAGGCAGTGCTCAGAGGCAGATTGCCCTCCAAGGCACAGGAAGCCTGTTGTCTCCCTCCTGCCCTCCCTTCCTCGGCTCCAGCCGCACCAGCCATCTTGCTGGTCTTTGAACCTCTGCCTATCTCTGCCAAGGGGTCCTCTCCGCCACGTGTCCATGAGTCCCTAAGCTCATCCCTGGCCTCCTCCTGGACTTCCCTCGGATGCACCCCTCCATGAAGGTGTCCCCTTCCCCCACCATGAACTCACCTAAACCCCTTTAAAAAAATTTTTTTTTATTTTTTAAATACCATCCACCATCCAACACACACTACTGTTATTTGTCTATCACCTCACCGTTCCTCAAACCTGGGCCTCATTCACTGCTGAGGCCTTAGCACCCAGCAGGGCTTGCACACTCTAACTGCAGTCTCGGCTTCATGTGGCTGTTAAAATGAGTAGCTTCATTCAGTGAATGCACTACCCTACCAGTGTCTCCCTGGAGTGGGGTGGGGTCCCCCATACCCAGGGGACCGGCTATAGCCACTCTTTTCTCGGGAGGGCCGGCCTGCTGGCTTCTTTGACGCTGGAGGTGGCGGGAGGGGCAGCCTGCCCTGGCTTGCCTCAGCTCTTGGAGTAACGCCTCTGCAGCGATTCCCGGTAGAAGCGGAAGATGTGTGTGGAGGCAGTCTGGGCTGCAGCCAGGCACTGCTGGAGCTGGGAGGGGAGCGGAGGGGGGGCGGGGGTGGTCAGTGCCAGGGGCCCCACCTGACTCCCAGAGCCCCCCAAACCTAACACCTCCCCTTTCACCAGGAGCCCCTCCCCCCAGGGGAGGGTGGTGGTGAGGGGGTTACTCCACGTGCATTCCCATCTTCCCCACTTCATGGCCTCGTTAGAGAAGGCTTCAGGGCTGATTAAAAAGCTCCAGGCCCTCAGACCAACAGTGTCAGGCATCCTGCCCCCGGAAGCATTCCCAGGTTCACTGAGCTCCGGACCCAGAGAGACTGGAATTTTAGACCCAGAGGCCCTGTGACTCCAAATACTCTTAAAAGCCATGGAACTCAAGACCCCGAATCTTTACTGCTGTGTACACCTGTTTTCACAGGAGGGCCAGGTGGTCAATGTTCTTGGTGACCATTTGGCTCAACAGGTGCCAAACTCTGTTCAGACACCCCAAACTCCAGGGTGCACAGCCCTGAGCTGGAAGCTGGGAGGCCTTCAAGTGCCCCGTGTCCTGATTTCCACCTGAGCCCCTCTTCTCATCAACTGGGCTTCCCTTTAAAATTCCCACGAAGGCTTCTATGGCCACAAAGTTTAAAACCTCCTATTTGCAGAAGGGGTACAAGGAAGGGGTTCCCCTTAAGCCTCTTAGAATAGTGACCGGACCTTGTGTCAGGGGGGTGCAAAGGGCCTGGTGTTCACCACCAATTATGCAGTGGTACCTCGGCGTCAGAGTAGAGCCCCTTGGTGGTGGACATCAGCAGCTTCCGTTCCACGCTGTCAAGGGCAAAAGTCAGGACTGCCCGGGCCTCCTAGGAATGAGAAGTACAAGGTGGAAAACCTGGGACCCTGTCTCAGTTGGCCCCAAAGCAGGTGTGTGTGTGGGTGGGTGGGGGGGCATTGCTTTTCCTGCAGCCAGGCCCTCACGTAGCAATGTATTTTCTGAGGGGAGTCTACACATCACCCCCTCCCTGGGGAATCGCTCCCCACGTGATCCCACCACGTGGCTCCGACAGGGGCTTCCAAAGCACAGTATTCCCGCACCAGAGGGGCAGCCACGGTGATGGTCATCCCTCAGTGCCTCCCAGACTGCTCTGCTCTGGGGCTGGAAGCCAGCAAGCTCTATTTCCCAGGTTCCCCTGCCAGTTTGGTTCTAGTGGGAATCTGGTGGGAGACAAGAGAGGAAGCAGAAAGCAGCATCTGGGTCCTCACAGGAGTTTGGGGCGTTATCACCCACCACAGTCGTCATGGAGACGGGGTGGCTGCGGACCTCAGCAGCCAGGCCGGAGCGAGACTGTCTCTGTTTTCATCGAGATCTGACTGCGCCCATGTCCCCAACAGCGCCTGGCAGGAGCTGGCTTCAGGCTTCTCCTCTCCGGGGGGTCCTCCCTTCTTCCCTTTTGCTTCTTCAGCCCTTCCAACACAGCTGTTGTGACCAGTTCCCTGCATTCAATCCCACTCCCCCGCCCCTCATCTGAAGCTCCCAAGGGGTTTCTTTCTGCTTTCCTGACTGGAAGTGACTGTCACAGTCCTGAGCAGATAAATGGGAATAACTGGAGCCCCAGCACATTGTGAACTTGAGCCACTGAAGAAGAAACTCTAAGATTTGCTTTTGTTTTTGAACCTCTTAAAATCAACTCCCTTGTTGCTTCGGCGGGTTAGAGCTGGGTTTCTAGCAATTGCCCAGAGGAAGAGAGCGGAGCTTGCCAGCTGAACGTGAGGTGGTACCAGCCAACTGTTCTGGAGAAGCGAGGCCCAGAGGAGGAGGAGAGGGAGGGTGCCTGCCCAGGGCCTTTCACCACCCCGCCCTTCACACTTACCTTTTCCTGTTTAGCAGTAGGGTCTAGCACGAGGGTCCCATCAGAGTCCAGAGCACAAGTGACCCCACAGAAGAGGGCCCACATGGGCACACCGGCATCCACCAGGGCCATGCAGGCGGCATTCAGGCAACAGGCCAGGAGCTGAGTGCCACAGGCAGCGGTTAAGTTTCTTTTTTCATCCTTTTTTTTTTCTTTGACCAGGCTATGTGGCTTGTGGCATCTTAGTTCCCCCACCAGCGACTGAACCCAGGCCCTCAGCAGTTACAGCGGAGTCCCAACCACTGGATTGCCAGGGAATTCCCATGTTAAGAGTTTCTACTGAAGGCTGGTCAGCAGAACACATTCACGCCTCTGGTTCACCAGGCCAGTGCCTGTGAACACCAGACAGCTGATTGATCACAGAAAGGCAGAGTAATCCTGTAATCCTGGGATCTAGTGTCCTTGGGTTCCAAATCTGAACTGCCACGCCTAAGCTGTGTGACCTTGAACAAGCTACTTACTCTCTCTGAGCCTCAGTCAGGGATCACAATGATACTCGGCAGGTATGCACCTTCAGGGCAACAAAGGTCAGAAGCCTTTCAAGATAAAACAAGGAGGCAGCGGCAGAGCCAGGCCTGGGGCTGGGGAATCGAGCAAGCGGTGCTACCTGGTGACAGGCTGGCGGGATGACAGGGGGAGGAGAAAGTGTCCTCAGGGAGCCCACAGTCCAGGGGAAAGGTGCAGCCCTGGCCCTGGGCAGGGTGAGCACAGGCCTGAGTCAGCCAGCCAGCCCCAGCTCAGTTTCCTCTCCTCCCCAGGGCCCAGCTTTACAGTCAGCCAGCCCCACCTCTGCCACTGACCCTCCGTTATCTCCCATCTGTGAAGTGGGTTCACGGTGCTCCTCTTCCCCCATCTGTGAAGTATCTGCCCAGCGCAGGGCCACACACACCCACAAAGCTGTCTAGAAATGTCCATTTCTGGGCCTCTGCCTCTCGCACCCAAACCACAGCCACATTCCAAGGCTGAGCTGCCGAACCAAAGGCTCTGCCTGCTCAGGGCTCCTGCCCTGTTGAGCCTCAAATCCAAGCTCAGGGTCAGAAATGAGGCCAACGGCACAGGCTCTGGAGTCAGATGGGCCTGTGTGTGAATTCAGCCTCTGCTGCCTTCCAGCTCTGTGACCTTGGGTAAGCGACCTCCCCGCTCGTGGCCTTGGTTTCCTCACCTGAAACATGAGAACAGGACCCAGCTGCTAGGGGCCTTGCGCTCTACAGCCACATGGCTTGGGCTCACGTCCTGGCACTGCCAGTCACTGGAAGTGTGAGTTGTCCGCGCTGTATAAATTGCCTGACACACAGTAAACACTCAAGCTGTGTTTGCTGTTCCTACAAGTTGACATCTGTCAAGCAGACTAGGACAGGGTGTGTACATGGCCATCAGCAACCCGTGAGATTCTGGAGGACTTTCTGGAGGAAAGGATACAGAGCCAGCATCGCTGACGACCTGCAGCACCACAGTTATGGAGGTGCGGGGGTGCAGCGCTCCCAGCACCACCGCATCGCATGTGTTTCTGATCAGCCGCTCCCGGCTCTTCTCCGCTACGCCTGCCGAAATCAGGGCTGGGGTTGGGCTGTCAGGCTCTTCCGGTCCAGCTGGCTCACCTGTCTCCATGTGCCCCACCCAAGCCTCCAGAAAAGGGCCTGCAGTCTTGGCCCGGGAAGAACTTGCGGGGATAACAGAGGAGTCCCAGTGGGAGGGAGGCAGGGCCTGACTGCCACCCACTTGATGCCCGCCACCTCCAGCGCCTACCAAAGGAGCCTCCCCGGGGAGAAGAACCTCAGAGCTTTCCCATGTCCAGTGCTGCTGTCCATTCCCATCCCGGTGCACCCAGCCCTGGGGAGTAAGGCGGTCAGAGAGTAAAAGGGTGGAAAACCAGATTAATGGAAAGGAGGAGAGATGGAGCCAGGGAAGAAGGGGGGAGGCGGGGAGAGAAGATGGAGAGAGACAGGGAGAAAAGTGATAGAGACATACAGGCAGAGAGCTGGAGAAAAAGAAACAGCTGAGGGGAGCTGAGGAGTGGAGACCTGAAAGGGCAGTGAGAGGGACACCGGGCAAGAGGACCAGTTACCAGGCAGTCCGGTCTTCGGCCTCAGGATCACTTCCAGCGTGGCCTTGTTGAAGATCTCTTTGCTGATCTTCACCTCGGCTGGCCCGTACACGCCAGCCAGGACGGAGGTATCCCCTGGGCAGAAAGCATGGGCAAGCTCACCCACATCTTCCCTGCCTCTGGGGTCTGACACGAGGCACTTAACACTGTGGGCCCTGAGCTGGGTGGCCAGGGGTCCCCACGTCACCCTCACTCTGGCCCACCCCTTGTTGGCAGTGATTCCTTGAGCATTTGCTTCATGTCTCTGCTTCTACTTCCTCATCTGTAAAATGAGGATAACTACAGTACGTCCCTGGGACTTCCCTGGTGGTCCACTGGCTAAGACTGAGCTCCCAATGCAGAGGGCCTGGGTTCAACCCCTGGTCAGGGAACTAGATCCCACACACTACAGCTAAGAGTTTGCATGCTGGGACTAAGACCCAGTGCAGCAAAAAACAAAAACAAAACAAAAAAACACACAAACACCTACAGGACATCCTTCACAGCCATGAGGATTAAATCAGATAAAAAGAGAAACACTTAGGATGCTGCCTGCTAAGTTGCTGAGTGCCCAAAGGACTTTAGCTACTATTACTAATTTTAACAGGAAGTTCTTCCTGAGTGCTAACCTTCCTCCTTCTTACTGCTGCTGGTCCCAACTTCTCCTTCCAAAGCTCCCCCCAGGCTGAGTTCTTTTCCCTCTGGCAAACATCCCCAAACTCTGTAGCAGTCAGGACACCTGAGAAAGGGATGAATATCTAGGGCTGGGTCCTGACACCTGCTTATTTCCTCCTGGCTCTGTAATCTCAGCTGATTTTGCTTACTTCTCTGGGCCTCAGTTTTCCCATCAGCAAAATGGGTAGACTGGACTACAAGAGCAGCTTCCAAACATTCCTGATCCTAACTCCCTCTAAGAAATACATTTTAGACTCAAATACACTTCAGGACCCAAAACTCACACAAATCTGTATGGATGTAAATGGAACAAACGCCTCCCAAAACAACTCTTACTGCTTTGACGTACTCGGATATTTTCTACTCTATTTCAGTTACAAAGAACCACTAAAGAGGACCTGCCTGGTGGTCCAGTGGTTAAGAATCCACCTTCCAATGCAGGGGATGCCGGTTCGATCCCCGATCAGGGAACTAAGATCGCACAAGTCGTGGAGCAACTAAGCCCACGCACCACAGCTAACACCTGACCTGACCAAAGAACAGAAATAAAACGGAAACAAAAACGAGAACCCACTAGTGAACACAGTGGTTCTCAACCCCGTACGCACACTGGGCTCACTGGAGAACTTTAAAAGATCTAGATGCCCAGGACCCTCCCCTAGAGAGCCTTAATCCCGTTGCTGGGGGCTGAGGCTCAGCACTGGGAGCCTCAGAGCTCAAACAGGCCATTCTAACGTGCAGCTGGACCTGCAACCTGCAGCGGGAAGACATGGAGCTCCAGCACGGTTTCAAAACACAGGCCTGCAACCAGAATCGCTACAGCAGACCATTTAAAAATACAGAGGGCTGGCATCCCCAGGTTGGGAAGAGCCCCTGGAGGAGGAAATGGCAACCTGTTCTAATATTCTTGCTGGGATAAT
Organism: Oreotragus oreotragus; assembly: GCA_006410675.1. Taxonomy (NCBI): domain Eukaryota; kingdom Metazoa; phylum Chordata; class Mammalia; order Artiodactyla; family Bovidae; genus Oreotragus; species Oreotragus oreotragus. The sequence continues at coordinate 316,694 of SJYX01011698.1, forward strand.
CCCATGAGCAGAGAAGCCTGGCTGACACGACGGAGCGACTGAACAATAAGGACAAAGAGGGCTGGCCTTAGTTGGCATAGGTGGGTTCTGGGGCTTGGCATTTTTAACCTCACTGGAGAGTCTAGTGAGGGTTTGCAGAGGCTTTGGGGTTTTAGAACATACAAGGGGCTCATTCTTTCTTTTTTAGAACACGCAAGGGGCTCAGTATTTCTTAAATTCTAAGAACCTCCAGGCACCTGCACTGAGCAAGAGAGCTAAGCCTGGGGAGGTCCCTGGTAGAGGCTTTTTTGTTCTGGGGCTGGGGAGGAAGAGCTGCCATACAACTGAGGGATTCTCTTGGCTCCAGGAGAACGGACCCTGGAGGAGGAAATTATCCAAGCAGAACTAGATCCACACTGGGGTCTTCCTTCCTGTTACTCCAAAGGCGCTGTCTGTGCTTCACCCGGGCACAAGAGTGCCTCCCTTCTCATCTTCCCGAGGCCATGGCTCTAGCGATTCCCTCCCTCTGGACCCCACATCCATCTAACTCCCGGCCCATCTATCTTATCCTCTTACAGCAAAGTTCCTGCAGAGCTGTCTCCGCTCACTGACTCTTTCTTTTCCTCCTGACTCCACCCCTCCACCGGAACAGCGCTCTCTTTTTCACATTTCACTTACTATTTTCGGCTGTGCGCTGGGTCTGTGTTGTGACGCGCAGGTTTCTCACTGCACTGGCTTCTCTTCTTGTGGAGCACAGGCTCTATCTAGGGTGCGTGGGCTCAAGTAGCTGTGATGCAAGGCATGTGGAAGCTTGCTGGACCAGGGATCGAACCCGTGTCCCCTGCACTACGAGCTCAGAATCTTAACCAGGGAAGCCCCAGAGTGACTCCTGGCTGCACCACCTACAACAGACAACCAGGTTGTCAACCCAGGGTCTAGTCCATCCTCACATGATTCAGTCTCTCAGCCGGACCAACACGGTTGGTCCTTACATTTCAAACACATTCTCTGGGCTCCAGGTCACTCACTGCCCTCTCTTGGTTTTTCTCCTACCTTACCAGTTGCTCCTTCTCGGTGTCTTTTCCTAGCTCCACCCAGGCTAGAAGGCACAGGGCTAAGTTCTAAGTTCTTCTCTTCTCCATCTATATTGATTTTCTTGTTGATTCCATCCAATCAATAGCTTGAACTGCCATCTAGAGCCAAAGGACCCCCAAATTCCAGTCTTGTATGTCCGACTGCTGAATCCACACTGCCATGGGAAAGTCTATTAGGCCCTGCAAATGTAATGTTCCCAAATGAACTCATTTTCTCCCAGCACAGCTGGTCTGGGTAAAAAACAGACTCTGTCATACCCCCAAACCAAACCACCTGCCATTTGTCAGTTTACCTTCAGACTCTCACCACCTGTACCGCTTCCACTCTGGTCTGCACCACCCTCCTCTCCTCCTTTCCCCCACGCCCTTTGCCATCAACACTGCAGCCAGAAAGTCTAAAATCTATAAAAATATATTCAGAGCATGTCACAGGTCTCCATTCTCAGTCACTAGACTTTATATGAGGGGCAGGCCTCCTTATCTCCACCCCACCTCCTGTCACCGCTGCAGGCACCCTGTCCCCCTGACTGTTCCTCAAACACACCAGGCAAGTTTTGGCCTCAGAGTCCTGTGGTTCCTAATGCTTTATAAGCTTTCCTCTTGATCTCTTTAGGGTTTGCTCCCCCTGCAAAAAGGCAATTTTAGGGAAAATAACTGCCTTAAAATTTTTTTATTTGGCTGTACTGGGTCTTCACTGCAACATGCAGGATCTTTAGTTGGAGCATGCGAACTCTTAGTTGCACCATGTGGGATCTAGTTCCCTTACCAAGGATTGAACCCAGGACCCCTGCATTGGGAGCTCAGTCTTAGCCACTGGATCACCAAGAAAGTCCCATCTTTAAGTGTTTATTCAAAAGGTACCATCTCAGTTGATGCCTTTCTTGACCATCCTAATTAAGACTGCAACCCTCTCTGGCACACCCCATTCTACACCCTTACTGTATTTTTCTCCAGTTTACTACATATTTCACTTATCTTTTGAATGTAAGAATGTCAAATCCGTTACCGCAGGGATTTTTTTAAAAATTTATTTATTTATTCTCAGTGCCCAGAACAATACTAAGCAAAGGTACATGTTCAATGAAAGAATGAATGAAAGCAAGTTTTGTATTTGGGTTTCAGGTAGTGCCTTAGAGCAGGGTCTGAAGCATTTATGGGGGTGACCCTTAGGCCTATCTCCAGAGGAATATTTCCCTCAGAGGGGTCAGGGAACAGTCTAGTTTCAGAGCTGTTTAGCTAAGAAAAGGGGATATTTCCTAATAGGTAAGAACTGCCCCAATCTTAAGGATATAGGGAGAGTTGTGTATCCCAGTCAAAGGGACATTTACCGAAGAGGTGGGGCTGGGGACATCACCATCCATCTGAGAAGTAACTATTTGGATAAAAGATCTGCCACCGGGCTAGGGAGTAAACCGGAAGTGGTGATCTGACAGTCCACTGGGTATTTATGCAAACGAACAGGTTTGCCTCAGCCTAGGATGTATGGACCCAGGGTGCGTGTGTGGGAAACCGGAGAGGAACCTAGTCAAGGGAGACACCCGGGTAAGAAGATGTCCCCTATTCTGGAGTATTCATTCTTTAGAGGCGGTCTGCCTTCTCCCATTCTGCGTACTTAACAATCTTCTCCTTGCTAGTCTGGAGGGAGAGATGTATGTCTACCTGCGTATGCAGTAGTGTCCACCCCGGCAAGAACTGCACCAGTTCCGGAGAGATTTTTACCAGCTAGCGCGGTACTCCGTAACCGACCCCGCCAAAAGAATACAACCTAGTAGTTCCTACCTTGCAGGAAAGAGGCAGAGCCATCAGGCCGGGACAATAAGTTCTGTTCGCAGGCAAAGTGCCGGAGGCTACAGCCGGGGCCCCTAGGGCCGGGCTCTGTCCCAGAATCAGCCCGGATCTTCGATTCAGTCTGCATTGCCCCCTCCATAGCCCCGGAGCACACGTGCAGCCGGGGCTGGTTGCTTCCGCCCAGAAGCGCGCGCTTGCGTACGAGGTGCGTACACAGTACGCACGCGCCNGTACACCAGACTGTTCTGTCCATCGAATTCTCCAGGCAAGAATACTGGAGTAAGTTGCCATTTCCTTCTCCAGAGGATCTTCCCGACCCAGGGGCTGAACCCACATCGCTTATATCACCTGCATTGGCAGGTGCGTTCTATACCACTAGCACCATCTTTAACACAGATACAGATAATTATGGAAATACAGATTTATATGTGACTGTGTTTATAGATATTTTCTATCTTTATCCACTGAGAAAGCCTAGACACAACAATACCCCAGTAGCAGTGGGCACACAGATCCTGGTTTCTAAACACCAGCCTCCTTGAAAGGAACTGGAGCCCTTGTAAGACTGGCTGACTCTAGGTCTGAGGCAGGACCAGTTCAGAATGAGTCTGGAATATCTTGTTGTACAAATAATAAGGACAACCCAAAGACTGATGGGGATGTATCAATAATTGCCCTGAATGAGCTCCCATAAGTGGTGCTGGTGGTAAAGAACCCGCCTGCTGATGCAGGGGACAGAAGAGATGCAGGCTCCATCCCTGGGTTGGGAAAATCCCCTGAAAAAGGAAATGGCAACCCATTCCAGTATTCTTGCCTGGAGAATTCCATGGACAGAGGAGTCTGGCAGGCAGTGATCCATGGGGTCACAAAGAGTCGGACACGAGTAAAGCGACTTAGCACACACACACAGCACAAGCCAAATCTGGAATAGTTCATGAATCAAATAAATAATGCCATGAATGAAGTACCACCCACTGCATAGAACAGGAATCTTGCAATTGCATCCATGCCAACATATTGCCAACTGCTCAAAAGGAATGGCTCTTTGGTAAGGTGCAGGGCAGAAGTGTAATCTTAGCATTTAATCAGTTTCTAGAGGACAAACGGTAAATGCATGCTGAGAAGCCTGGGAGCCACGGGTATAACCAGATGTTCAAGGCTAGCATCAGCGGTGCCCAGAGGAGTCTGCCTACTGAGACACATGCTAAGATGCACCAAGAAGTGCACAGTCCCTGACCCGCATTTCCATCACGCCTCTGCCAGGGCTGCACCGCCTGAGTCCAGTCACGAGGAAACACTGGAGGTCATCCAACAAAACGTAAGGTCTGCACGCCTTAAAACTCTCAAGGACATAGGACCGAGTACCGCGGAATGGTTCCAAACAGGGGGACTGAGGGAACATGACGACCACGTGCAACACGTGTTCTGGACCAGGGAGGACAAACGCCCAGCGCTGGATCCCGGTTGGTGATGTGTGAACAGTCTGAGGACCGGACAGGAACAGTGGGTCAGTGTTGACTCCTCGACTGACTGAGGCAGTTGCAGGATGGGGGCGTGTGACAGGATCTTTGTTTGGGGGTGTGTGTGGGGTACGTAGGGCTGCCGAGGTATTATGTCCGCGGTTGACTCTCAAGCACGTGATACACGCATCCAGCGGGGAACCCAGAGGGAGAGATGCGAGCTCTTGATACTGTACTTGCAACTTCCGTAAGTGGGGAATTATTTCCAGATAAATGCTTTCTAAAACTTATAAACAGCGACTTCCCTGGTGGTCCAGTATCTCAGACTTCATGCTCCCAATGCAGGGGGCCTAGGTTTGATCCCTGGTCAGGAAATTAAGATCCAATATACCTGCAACTACAGATCTCACATGTGGCAACGAAGATCAAAGATCCCACAGGCTGCAGCTAAAGCGCAACACAATCAAATAAGTAAGTTTTGTTTAAAATGTTTAATTTAAAAAGTAAAAAAAAAAACAACAAACTTTCAAGTAGACAACTGCACCACAACTAAATCCGGTATTTGTGACTTGACATCATTTGTCTGAATTCTGCTCTGTCTTTAAGAAAATCTCNGCTGAAGAATTGATGTCTTTGAACTGTGCTGGTGGAGAAGATTCTTGAGAGTGCCTTGGAAACCAAGGAGATCCAACCAGTCTATCCTAAGGGAAATCAGTCCTGAATATTAATTGGAAGGACTGATGCTGAAGCTGAAATTCCAATACTTTGGCCACCTGATGCAAAGAACTGACTCATTTGAAAAGACTCTGATGCTGGGAAAGATTGAGGGCAGGAGGAGAAGGGGACAGGAGAGGATGAGATGGTTGGATGGCATCAGTGACTCAATGGACATGAGTTTGAGTAAACTCTGGAAGTGGGTGATGGACAGGGAGGGCTGGCGTGCTGCAGTCCATGGGGTCACAAAGAGTCAGACACAACTGAGCAACTGAACTGAATAACATTTCTATGGAATCTTTAGGATGAAAGTTTTACCTCATCCCTCCTAATTTGGATACCTTTTATTTCCTTTTCTTGTCTGATTGCTGTGACTGGGACTTACAGCACTATATTGAATAGGAGTAGTAAGAACGAGTATACTTGGCTTATCCTGGATTGTGCAGGATGACTTTCAGATATTCACTGTTGAGTAGTATGTTGGCTGTGGGTTTGTCATAAGTAATTTCTATTATGGTGAGGTATGTTCCCTCTACACCCACTTTGATGAGCGTTTTTCTCATGAATTGATGTTGAATTTTACCAAACTATTTTTCTGCGTCTGTTGAGATGGTCCTGGGATTTTCGTCTTTTTGTTGTTGTTGTTGACATGGTGTGTCACATTGATTGCTTTGCATATGTTGAACAATCCTTGTGACTGTGGGGTGAATCCAACTGATGGACTGAGCACGCCAGCCCTCCCTGCCCATCACCCACTCCCGGAGTTCACTCAAACTCATGTCCATTGAGTCACTGATGCCATCCAACCATCTCATCCTCTACTGCCCCCTTCTCCTCCTGCCCTCAATCTTTCCCAGCATCAGAGTCTTTTCATATGATTGTGAAAATGATTTCATATGATTATGCCATATGATTTTCTTTATATGTTGTTGGATTAGGTTTGTTAATATTTCGTTAAGGATTTTTGCATCTGTATTCCTCAAAGATCTTGCCCTGTAATTTTCTTTTTTGGTAGTGTCTTTGTCTGATTTTGATATCAGGGTCAGGCTGGCTTTATAGAATGACTTTGGGAGTATTCCTTCCTCTTCAGTCTTTCAGAAGAATTTGAGAAGGATCAGATAAGTCTTTCTTTGTATGTTTGGTAGAATTCTCCAGTGAGGCTGTCCAATCCTGGATTTTTGTTTGTAAGGAAGATTTTTTTTTTTTAATTACAAATTCTGTTTCACTTATAGTGATCAGTCTATTCAAATGATTTATTTCTTCTTAAAAAAAACTAGTTTATTTGAGCATTTATTGGTGAAGAATCAGGTAGGAACAAACCATATGTAGTTAAGAGTGTTCCACTAACAGGCGCCAAGGGAAAACTATGGAGAAAATGCAGAAGCAAGGAAAGGACATTATTTGATTGGCTACAGTTTAAAGCCTAGTTGTCTATGATTGGTTGTCTTAGCTTTTTTATTTTGTAAGGTTGAGACATTTACTGACTTAGACTTTGGTTTGCTTACATAGTCTGCCATGATAGTAGAGCCACGTCAGTCTAATGACCTCCTTATTTAATTAATTTAACAGCATATACCATATTTTGTTTAACCTGTTGATGGACATTTGGGTTGTTTTCACATTTTGCCTGTTGTGAATAATTCTGCTGTGAACATGGACCTGCAAATATTGGTTCAAGTCCTGCTTTCACTTTTTCACATATATTCTCAGAACTAAAATTTCTGGGTCATATGGTAATTATATGTTTAGTTTTTTAAATGATCACCAAAATCTTTTCCACAGCAGCTGCACCATTTTTCATTCTTCCCAGCTCTGCCTCCTACTATTACACCCATACTTCTACCTTCTAAAACCCTCTAATGCAGATCTATGACTTTTTCAATCTTTTATCCTTTAACAGCTCCTATAATACTATTCCTATAAAAGGTGTTGAGTACAGGACTTGTTCATTGTGATGAAGATCAGGATGCTAAAACATGTTAAGCTTCTCTAGGCAATTTATAAATGTTTGGGCATGGAATTCCTCTAGCCCCTATTCTTCCCTATCGTTTTTCCTCTCTGCTGCTCCCAAGCTCAAAGAATAACCATGAAAATGTGAGATGCTGTCTGAAGGAAGGAAATAAAAGTGTAGCTGTGCCTCTTTGCATACCGATGAAGTATTTCAGAGTAGCAGCCTGCTATGGATAGAGGTGTTGATTTACGAGAGTGAGTACCTATTTGGCAGACTGAATCCATATTTGCAATTTAAATGACTGCTTACAAAATGGAGCCTTTTCTTCTTAACATCTAATTAGGCCCAACGGTTAGCCTTGTCGTTGAGAAATTAGTTGTGTCTAAAACAAACTTCTAATCCTTTTGCAAAAGAAGTTATCACTTGTGGAACTGTCAGATAGGCACATGGTCTAGGAATATAAGCTTGACAGTGTATACTTTTTAACAATGCATGATTGTATTCAGCAGTGAATTCTGCTTTCACTTTAGAAAATTTGAACAGAAATGGGGAGACCACTTTTGGCTTAGTCCTGGAGACAGATCCTTCAGGATTATATGTGGGATATGATTTTCTCACAAAACTCTCTCCATCTCACATAGATCATTCCTTCTACTGTAATCTTGAACATTGTTGGAGCTAAAACGGTTAGTTTTTTTGCTTTGGGGAACTATGTGAGAGTCCCAAATAAAAATGAATATGAAAATATTCCGTTCCCGTGTTTCCAAATGTTTTTATTTGACCTTTGACAAAGGTCAGATAAGTGCAAAAATACTTCCATATTGGAATGTATTCTTGCCTCAAACCTTGGCCCTTGACCCAGGCTGGCTGGGGAAGGGAGGGCAGGTATTCAGTTGCTGTAGGATCAACAATGTGTCATTCTGGGTGTCCTCTTCCTTCCCAACACTATGTTGCAAATCAAAAGTTCACACGAAGGTCTCTCTCTTTGGCCACTGGCAGGGTTCCTGAGGTCTCTGATGGGTTAGGCCGCCCAGGCGTAAGCTACGTTTGGGCTGAGTTCAGTGCGTTTCCACTCTGTCACTCCTCACTCCTTCCTTCTTCACAGTCTTGTCAGCTGCTACTGGAAATATTTTTCCCTCTGTTCAAGGTAATACCTTACTAGTTAAGTGCTGAAGCCAAGCTAAAGGCAGCCTTGAAAATAAATTTACTGAAGACTGATTTTCATACTACTGGAGACAACTTTGGAATCTTTATGGAAGTTTTTGTTGCCTAAGAAACAGCCTTTCAAGATCTTCTTTTCTTCCTTGAGTGCCCTTTGCTGGGTGCTGAGAAACAAACTTAGTGACCATTATTGATACGTGGGATATACAGTTGGCATACTATTGATGTACAGAGTGGTACATACATTCCCTTAGAACAGTATATTCTCATGGGAGTAGCTGCTGCATACACATGATGCTACTCTACTGTTCTGAATATACACACCGTTGACTTAAAAGTCCTCTGGAATATTAAGTGATCCATAGTAGTAGGAATGGTGTATTAGAGGTTGAAAGTAACACAATATTGTAAATCAGCAATACTTCAATTTTTTAACTTTTAATACAATAAAAAGAAAGAGGTTGAAGTTCAAATCCCAGGTAGGTGGCATAGGAAGTTGCTTTCGCTTTGTCATCTGTGTGGTCACAGAGTTCGTGTAGACTTCATGAACTCTGCAAAACCCTGTGAGTCCTTGGCCCATAATTGGTGTTCCTAAGAATCTAGAGCCCTTCTCCCATCACGATGTATTCATTGTTGTGTCTTCTTGACCAGATATGATCAGTGAGAATTATCCATTACCACAGTCTGTGATTATCTCTTCTCTCTCTCTTCAGAATAATGGCAGCTGATGGTATTTGTTTCCTACCTTCCTGCCAACTCAGATGCGACTGCCACTCACAAGCCACAGGGCAAGAGGCCTTTTGGGCTTCAGCAGGAGGACCACACCTCACTGAAACAAGCAGTCACTCTCATCTTAGAAAAACCTATGTGTCCTTGCTTTTAACACATTCATTAGAAAGAATTCAAAACTCAAGGTTGGGAATCATCTTAGAACTCAATGCTCAGGTGTTCTGTGGAGTGCCATGTTCAGAAAAATCTTCATACTAATACTAATAAAAGTTTTCAGGTCACAAAGTGTTGGACACAACTTAGTGACCGAACATCAACAACTCTTCGATAGATACCCTAGTAAGTGATTCCTTGTAACACATCTGCTCCTACAGAAAACAGTCTGCGTCATGTAAAATTTTAGTGTAGCAAAATGGCATGAAGATTAGGTCAAAACCAAGCCAAGAATCCATTTGAAAAAACACTTGAACATCTTAAAATTAGTGGCTAAATCATATTTTTCAACAAATGTGACATTTGATAGACCCAGACTTACAGAATCTGGGGGTTTTCTATTTGGATTCACATAGGTGTGTCAATAAAGATATACTGCATATTTTTAAAGTATGAACCAATTGTCTCAAATTACATGCCTTGTATATTACATACAGAAGAAATATTACTTGGTTTACTATAGCAAAATTATTATTGTTGCATGTACCACAAAACTTTCTTTTCTTCTTTACCCCTCATCCAACAGGAAGCAGTAAGATGAGGGCACTGAGGCAGGCAGGTCCTTTGGATACCTTTGGAGCCGTTAGAAGATAGTTTATATAGGACTTCCCTGGTGGCTCAGATGGGAAAGAATCCTCCTGCAATGCAGGAGATCCAGATTTGATCCTTGGGTTGAGAAGATCCCCTGGAGAAGGAAATGGCAATCCACTCCAGTTTTCTTGCCTTGAGAACCCCATGGACAGAGGAGCCCAGTCCATGGGGTTACTAGGAGTCAGACACAACTGAGTGACTAACACTTTTCACTTTGTACAGACAAGCTTTCACTATTAAGTTTTTAGGTAATTTTTTAAAACTACCTTTAAAAATCAATTATAACTGTTATAAAATTTGAATCTTAAGATATTTCTAGATTAAAATGTGAATGTACTTTTTTCTCAAATTTGTCATATGCTGAGTGTTGAATTTTGTCAGATTTGAAATTTATAGATTTCAGCTGGTTTTTTAAATTGGGCCTGCAATAGGAAAGAGGCAGAATTCATTTTTATGTGAGTGGGTGGCTTGTGGAATTTTCTTAATCATTCTGAATGGGAAAAATGTATACACTCATTTTTTTTTTTTAAATCTCAGGGCCTTTGAATGAATTTGCTTTTGTCTAAAATGAAAAAAGCAGCAGTTCATTTTGCCATTGTCAATATTGCAGTGATACAGCAAAATGTTACTGCTTATCCCAAACCCACAAGTCTAGAGTTTGAAAAGGATGGCCAGAATTGATCATACTCAGCCTTCTTCCAGCCCAGCCCAGCTGCTAACCTTTAGTCTGGCTCGGGAATTTTTTTGGCCCATTAAAAATCTGCCCACTTTTCTTGTAGGATGTTGTGAGTGCCCTTTGATTTGTTGTTGTTCAGTCGCTCGGTCATGTCCACCTCATTGTGACCCCATGGACTGCAACGCACCTGGCTTTCCTGTCCTTCACAATCTCCCAGAGTCCGGTCAGACTCATGTCCATTGAGTTGGTTATGCCATCCAACCATCTCATCCTGTGTTGTCCCCTTCTCCTCCCGCCTTCAGTCTTTCCCAGCATCAGGGTCTTTTCCAGTGGGTCAACTCTTCGTGTCAGGTGGCCAAAATATTGGAGCTTCAGCATCAGTCCTTCCAATGAATATTCAGGGTTGATTTCCTTTAGGATGGACTGGTTGGATCTCCTTGCAGTCCCAGTGACTCTCAAGTGTCTTCTCCAACACCAGTTAGAAAACATCAATTTTTTGGTGCTCAGCCTTCTTTATGGTCCAACTCTCACATCCATAGATGATGATTAGAAAAACCATAGCTTTGACTATACGGACCTTTGTCAGCAAAGTAATGTCTCTGCTTTTTAATATGCTGTCTAGGTTTGTTACAGCTTTTCTTCCCAGAAGCAAGTGTCTTTTAATTCCTCATTGCTTTCTTCCGTTACATTGGGGTCATCTGCATATCTGAAGTTATTGATATTTCTCCCGACAGTCATGATTCCAGCTTGTGCTTCATCCAGCCTGGCATTCTGCATGATGTACTGTGCATGTCAGTTAAATAAGCAGGGTGACAAAACATAGACTTGATGTACTCCTTTCCCAATTTTGAACCAATCCACTGTTCCATGTCTGGTCATAACTGTTGCTTCTGGACCAAGATACAGGTTTTTCAGGAGGCAGGTAAGGTGGTCTGATATCCCCATCTCTTTCAGAATTTTCCATAGTTTGTTGTGATCTACACAGTCAAAGGCTTTGGCATAGTCAATAAAGCAGAAGTAGATGTTTTTCTGGAATTCTCTTGTTTTTTTCTGTGATCCTGCAGCTGTTGGCAATTTGATCTCTGGTTCCTCTGCCTTTTCTAAATCCAGCTTATACATCTAGATGTTTATATCTGTTGAAATCAAACTTGGAGGATTTTGAGCATTACTTTGCTAACATGTGAAATGAGTGTAATTGTGCAGTAGTTTGAACATTTTTTGGCCTTGCTTTTCTTTGGGATTGGGATAAAAACTGATCTTTTCCAGTCTTGTGGCCACTGCTGAGTTTTCCAAATTTGCTGGCATATTGAATGCAGTGGTTTAACAGCCTCATATTTTAGGATTTGAAATAGCTCAACTGGAATTCCATCAACTCCACCAGCTTTGTTCACAGTGATGCTTCCTAAGGCCCACTTGCCTGCACACTCCAAGATATCTGGCTCTAGCTGTTTGATTAATTCACTGCCAATTCTGATTAATAAACAATTCAAATTTTCAGTTTCAGGAAAGCTACTTTTCCATTAAAAAAATAACTCATTTGTTTTTGGCTTTCACATTCAGATTCATATTTCTTCCCATTCAAAACGAATAGATTTTGAGTATTCCCTATACCAAGATGGATTTGCTGAGTACTTATTTTCTGTCATTAAACTCAGCTGTCACATAAACACATCCATATGAGTACAGGCTCCCATGGATTCAACAGGTCTCTGAGCTCTTACTCCAACTCCTGGAAATATATCTTTCCATAGACTTCAGATTTTAGAAGAATGACTGTGAAAATCTGTTTTGTCTTGTCATTTACATTTAACGATTATTAATCACTTATCGGGGCTTCCCAGGTGGCTCAATGGTAACAAGTCCACCTGCCAGTGCAGGAGACACAGGAGACATGGATGTGGCCACTGAGTTGTGAAGATGCCCTGAAGAAGGGAGTGACGACTCACTCTAGTACTTGCCCGGGAAATGCTAGGACAAAGGAGCCTAGTGGCCTACAATCCATGGGATCACAGAGAGTCAGACGCAACTGAACACAAGCACACATGCATGGACGCACATTTGAAAGTGGCCCTGGCAGTTGGTGATGGACAGGGAGGCCTAGCATGCTGAGGTTCATGGAGTTGCAAAGAGTCGGACATGACTGAGCGACTGAACTGCACTGAACTGGATTAACTCCAGAGTAGTGGTCTTGAACAGAGATCTCAGGAAGGGTACTTTAAGAATTCTAAGCCTTCCCCTCTCATTGGGTGTGCTGCAGAGGAGATTATCTGCTACCCCACAGCAGTTCCAGAGAGGGTTTTTTTTTCATATCTAACAGAATCCTTAAAACTCTCAGAGATCATTTTCCAGAGAACCAAGCAGGCTTGTGGCTATTTCATCATCTACTTCAGCAGGCTAGATGGAAGTTAAAAACCATCCTCCAGTGAAGCTCCATCTATTCTGCCTGATAAAGGAGAATCTGTCCAGTATTAAGATTGTAACCTTACTTCATATGTGCTATTCTCAAACCCAGAGGCATGGAAATAAATCTGAGCTTCTACAAACTTGACCCTCTACCTGGAGCTGTGGAACAACACTACAGGTGCTCAAGTGACTAAGTAGTCCTTTACTGCTTCAGACACATTTTCACATGTAGGAGTAAATACCTCCTATTTGCACAATGACCTCATATCCCGCCCCCCCCAACCCTTGCCAAAGTAACTAGGGCATATGGTCTTATAATTATGAGGACTATAAAATAGAAGACTTCAAAATAGAATTTTTAAAAAAATTCCAGGGTGATTGATCAGAGTGGTTTATATGCTTGGCATCTTTTTATATAAGGTATCACTTCAAATATCCTTACAAAAATATAAAGTAGATCTGATTATCCTCAGGAGAGAACTGAATCACACACTAAAAACATGTGATGTCTACAAGCAGTTGATAATGGATCATCACATCCAGATTGAGTCATTTGTTCCACCCACAAGGTCATGCTGCCTTTTCCATGGTTAAGGGCTGTACAGTGTGTAGATTCTTGGTTTAAGTAATAATGTTCCAGGGTACGAAATGACTAGGGAAGTGAAAGCATGGCTAAAAGACTGAGATGGGACAATATGATCTGGTTGGCCTTTACAAAGCGAAAAAAGTACTTTGACTGACTGAAAGGCTTATGGCAGAGTTGAGGATTATGTCTCAGCTCTATTTTTTCTGACAGAATTTTTTAAATTATATATATATATATTTTAATTAAAGAAGTTTGCCATCCCACCCAAATTTGGGAGGCTATGACTTATTCCTGCGAGATTAATAGCTTCTCAAGCTGATCTGAAACTTTTCTGCCTTGCATAAGTGTTAGAGTCACATGGGACAGAAATGTGGAGTTATTTTACAGATGGTATTTTTGCATCAACTGTTTTGGTCAATTCTCTGAGGTTTTACCTGAGATAGAAATAACAGTAAACAAAACAGGAAAAGAAGAAAGAAAGAAACGTATCATTTGATCATTTGAGAATACCTGTTTAATTGGAGTATAATTGCTTTCCACTGTTGTGTTAGTTTCTGCTGTACAACAGCATGAGTCAGCTATATGTACACATATCTTCCAAGGAGGATACTAATACCACTGCCCGAGAGCTTACAATTAGTATAAAGTAGTATGTTTGGGAAGTATCCAGGAATTGATTTGAAAGCCAAGGAATGCCACCCCTCTTGACTGGGGACCTGAGATACTTGAGCAGTTACAGTGGAGGAGAGCTATCTGGGGAGACAGATACATCACTCCTTACCATTCCTTTTTCTTTACCTCCAGCCTTGACACACAGATAGCCAACATACTACTCTTTTTGGAATATTGACTTCAAATAACATATCCAGACATACAAATGAGAACTTTAGCATATGCAGAATTTTGCTGAGTTATGGCCCATAGGTGGAATTTTGAACTCTGTAGATGTACATTTTATTAAAGTTTCCAGAGCTATATATGTGAGTACTAGTCATCATAGTTGAATGGCTACTTTGTGGTCACTTCCTAAACAGGCACATTCCAGTAAGATCCACATTTGTGCCAGGGCAGAAGACCAGCTGCTGTCCTTTCTTCTCAACAAAGGACTCTTGTGTTGGAACAAAAACTCTATACTGTGTGCCCAGCAGCAGAAAGGAGTCTGAGCAGTGATGTCAAAGTATACCATGATGTCACCACAGTTCACAAAGAATTATACTTAATGCCATGTGAAGTGAGGCCAAATTCAACACTTTCCCTCTTGGGTACTTCACAGTCTTTGAGACAGAAGCAGGGTCAGAGGTCAGGCCTTTGTATAATTTTGTTTTGCATTCTCCAGACACCCTAATTTTGGAAGTCAAGGAGGGAGAAGACAGCCTGCTAAAGAAAAGTTCTCTGACATATGTGGAGAATGAATTCTTGTGTCTGTTTGCACGGAGGTCTACACTAGGTTAATTCTTGGGATTTTTGCTGAAGACTAGTAGGCAAACACATTTCACTAAAAACAATATGCCACTGTATAGCACAGGGAACTATACTCAGTATTTTTAATAGCCTATAAGGGAAAAGAATCTGAAGAAGAATATATATATTAATACATGTATAACTGAATGACTTTGCTGTGTACCTGAAACTAATACAACATTGTAAATCAATTATACTTCAATTAAAAATAAAAATAGCAGAAATAGAAAGAGAATTGGATTAGTATAATCCCTAGGATCTCTTCCAGTTCCATGATTCTGTTAATAAAGATATGCAGAAATATTTTTTAAAAAACCAACAGCCAAAAAAAAAAAAGTCCAGATTCTTTAGCCATAAATTTACACAAGAATTTGGCCCAGACCTTAAAATAAATAAGAAAGGAGCAAAGTAAAATCAGACTGGTAGCACCTGGGAAATTTAATAAATATTAGAAGTAAGACTTAGTCATTCTTTTTTTTTTCCCTTTCAGGGTGTTTATCCAGCTATTAGAGGGATCAGACTCTTAATCTTAAGAAAAGCAATACAGCAAAAACTCGTAAAACTGTTTATAATCTAATCAACCCACTGCCCTTCCTATCAGCTGTTTAATACCTCTCACATTGACATCCCTCCTTTTACTTTATAATATAAAGAGAAAAGTACCACAGAACCAGTTGCAATCCCCCAACATCTCTAGAACCAGAGGGTAAGGAAGCTATTAAGGAGCATGGGAGAACTGCAGCTCTTTAAAAGAGCACCAGTCTACGTTCGATGCAGGATGCAGGATGCTTGGGGCTGGTGCATGGGGATGATCCCGAGAGATGATGTGGGGTGGGAGGTGGGAGGGGGGGTTCATGTTTGGGAGCTCATGTACACCTGTGATAGATTCATGTCAGTGTATGCCAAAAGCAATACAGTATTGTAAAGTAAAAATTAAAAAAATAAATAATAAATAAATAAAAAACCAAACAAAAATATTTAGATTCAGGAAAACTATGTGTTCAAAAATATGTACATATAAATGGAGAATAACAAAAGAAAGGAAATGGAAAAAGCTGTGATCATTTGGGGGCATCTGAGAGCCCAATAAAGAAAATTATTTTTGCTAAAAAAAAAAATCAGAGACTCAAAGCTTTGTAGCCAGTGCTCCCAGGTGAATGAAGAGCTGAATCAGAATGGATCAGAGGAGGTCCCAGAGAGTGCGGAGACCCCTGTCATTCCAGCGGGACTGGTGGGCAGCCAGTGACTTCAGAGTGTGGCTGGAGACCTCAGAAATCTTCGGGGGTCTTGCCACTGACTACTGGCCAACAGTACAGACATTGACTATTATACCAACTGCATACATTCATAATGAAAATAAAATGACCCTGATGTGAAAATAAAAATAAAAGAGCAGCAAATCTCATTCCAAGGAAACCACTTCCTCCTTCCGACTTTAACTGCAGGGGAGGTTGAAGTCCTAACCTTTGATGAGGGTGGGGGTGGATAGGCTGGAAGTGGAGAAGGACAGTGGCTCTGGTCCAGCCAGCCGAGCAGCCAAAGGGCTAGAGCTCACACAGAGAAATGGCAACAGTCAGGCCGGGGGCTATGCAAGCTCACGTCCCTCAGGAAGAGCCAAGAATCAGACACCGAGGAGATCAAGTACGAAGTGAGCTTCCAGGTCCAGCGTTGGCGTCTGAGTGAGGCTGTGAAGCCCAGAGCACTGTGCCCAGTGGAAAAGAGTCAGAAGAAGACTCACTCAAAAATAAGAAGCATTCACAGCTCAAGGCCATTCCGGAGTAGTGGATGAGAACAGCAAAGCAGGCACAGTGAGAAGTGGAAATTAAACGCTCGTGTTATGGTACTGTAAAATGATGCATCCATAGAGATCTTTTGCTTTTTGACAGAGAGCTCTTTTTGGTCTTTGTAACTAGTGGCAGAGAATATAAGTGATGGAAGCTGTTATTATATTCCAGGTTAAGATAAAGAGAAAAGTTTTCTGAAACCACATCTATGCCTTCACCTATGGCCTTGCCTATATACTGAATTCATTCATTTGTCCAATAAATTGTATTAGTGGCTTATATCATTAGACACTATGAGCTTGTGGCATTACATTCTAGTAGGAGATAGAAAATAAGCAATACACTTACTATAAATAAGTTATATTGTGCCATAATTATAAGTGCCATAGAATCAATAGAAAAAAAAAATGGGATAGGGTAAGAGAACGTGGGCG
>SJYX01011698.1:334353-345876 GCA_006410675.1 Oreotragus oreotragus
TGTGATTTTGTCAGTGTTTTGTTGCTTCAGTCATGTCTGCCTCTTTGGACTGTAGCCCGCCAGGCTTCTCTGTCCATGGGATTTCCCAGACTAGAGTAGTGGAGCAGGTTGCCATTTCCTTCTCCGGTATCTTTACAGCCCAGGGATCGAACTCGTATCTCCTGCATCTGCTGCATTGGCATGCAGATTCTTTACCACTGAGCTACCAAGGAAGCCCAACTCAGATGATGCAGGACCTTTTTTTTTTTTTTTAATTTGAAGTATAGTTGATTTACAATGTTGTATTAATTTCTGTTGCATAGCAAAGTAATTCAGTTATGCACATATATATTTACTTATTCTTCATATTCTTTTCTGTTGTGATTGATCACAGGATATTGAATACAGTTCCCTGTGCTGTACAGTATGACTTAGTTATTTATCCATCATATATATACTAGTTGCATCTACTAATCCCAAACTCCTATTCCTTTTCTCCCCTACTCACCCTCCCCACTGGCAACCACAAGTCTCCTCTGTGTTATTGAGTCTTTTTCTGTTTCATAGATAGCTTCAATTGTGTCGTATTTTAAGTTGCACATATATAAGTGATAGCATATGGTATTTGTCTTTTTCTGACTTATTTCGCTTAGTATCATAGTCTGTATGTCCTCCCTGTTATTACAAGTGGCATGACTGCATTCTTTTTTTATCTGTTGTTGTTCAGTCGCTCTGTCATGTCCAGCTCTTTGTAGCCCCATGGACTGCAGCACGCCAGGCTTCCCTGTCTTTCACAACGCCCTTGAGTTGGCTCAAACTCATGTCCATTGAGTCAGTGATGCCATCCAGCCATCTCCTCCTCTGTCTTCCCCTTCTCTTTTTTATGGCTGAGTAATATTCCCTTATTTATGTGTACCGCGTTTCTATCCATTCATCTGTCTGTGGACGTTTAGGTTGTCTGTGTCTTGGCTGTTATAAATAGTGCTGCTATGAACATAGGAGTACATGTATCTTTTTGAATTATAGTTTTGTCTGGGTATATGCCCAGGAGTGGGATTGCTATATCATACGGTAAGTCTGTTTTTAGGTTTTGAAGAAACCCACTGATAACTGTTCTCCATAGTGACTGTATCAATTTATATTCCCACCCACAGCAGAGGAGGGTTCCCTTTTCTCCACACCTTCTCCAGCCTTTCTTTGTACACATTTTTCATGATGGCCATTCTGACTAGTGTGAGGTGGTACGTCATTGTAGTTTTGATTTGCACTTCTCTAATTATTAGTGATGATAAGTATCTTTTCATATACTTATTGGCCATCTGTATGTTGACACAGAACCTTGTAGGCCATTATAAGGACTCTTGTGAGTCCAAGAAAAAATTGAGAAGTCCAACAAATGATTGGTAAACCCAAGAGAAGAGTGCCATGTATGGGGAGATTCCCTTTGGAAAATCTTTGCTTGGAGGATAAAGAGTTAATGCCTTCACATGAACTTTTCCAGACTGTGGTGTATTAGAGTGTAGGAGAGTTATACCTTATCCATTTAGCTTGTATTTACCAGTATTTCCCAATAGCATGCATTTATTGAACAAAAGCAACTAATTTTTAAAAATCAATTCAGTTGCTCTTTCCAGAGAAGGCAATGGCACCCCACTCCAGTACTCTTGCCTGGAAATTCCCATGGACGGAGGAGCCTGGTGGGCTGCAGTCCATGGGGTCATGAAGAGTCGGAAACGACTGAGCGACTTCACTTTCACTTTTCACTTTCATGCACTGGAGAAGGAAATGTCAACCCACTCCAGTATTCTTGCCTGGAGAATCCCAGGGACGGGGGAGCCCGGTGGGCTGCCGTCTGTGGGATCGCACAGAGTCAGACACAACTGAATCGACTTAGCAGCAGCAGCAGCAGCAGCAATTGCTCTCTCAAAAAAAAAAAGAGATTCTGCTCATTAAAGATATACTTTCTAAGCTATTAATACTGAATTGTATTTTTTTGCCTGGTGCATAAATTTTAGAATTTACAGTGGTTGGTTGGTGTTGCTTTTGGCAACAAGGTTGTGGCTGAAGGAAACGCATTCCTCCTCATTTTTCCTGTCTCCCCAGTGCCATTCTAACCCCTAAAAAGAACATCATACATCATAGAATGGAGGCGTCACTCATTGACTCAACTTGGGCAACACCAGTTCTAGTGATGCAGTCTTGGGCAAATGGTTGAATCTTTCTGAGTCCAGCTTTACTTTTGTAAAATAGACATAAAGTTAGTTCCTTTTAAAGGGTACTATAAGAATTAAGGAATGTTAACTAGACTCGTGGAAGTCATTTTGCAGTATACACAAATAGCAAATCAGTATGATGTACACCTGAAATGAATGTAACATTAATATCAATTATATCTTAATTTAAAAAATAATTAAACGAGACTATATATTAATATACGTTGTATTAAATATAGCAAGTGCTAGGCACACACTACTTTTCTTCACCTTTCCTGAGTGGCTTTCCCTTCTCTCTCTCCTCTTCCATACCCCTATGACCTCAGCGTTCTCATTGTCTCAGGGTCTCAGTGTTCTCACTCTCTTGCTGTTCTCACCCATTTTGAGGAAATGATCTGATTAAACCCATTCACCCTAGATTGGGACCATGCCTATTTCTTATGTGTATTCCCCACAGCACCATAATAGCCAGCATAATGCCTTCTGTTCAGTTGATTTGGTTTAATTTAAGCATAATCAACAACTTCATGTGTTACTCCTCCCAAGGGCATTTGAACAACAAACAAAGGGCTATACCAATGGTTCCCAACTTTTTGACACAAAAGGATCCTTTATTATTTTTTTAATATGGGCCCTGTGCTTTGTAAGTTTCCATTAACTCAAAAGACTGCATGTATTAAGCAATAATATGTTTTTATGTTTTATGCCTTAAAGACTTAAGTATAATGTTAGGTACAATAAAGATCATCAGGATTTATTTATTTGCATGATGAGATGGTTGAGGTTTGGAGGACCTTATGTGGTTTTATTTCAGGTAAAGTTATTTCCATTAGGCTTTTGAAAATATTAACCATAGCTTATGGACCACTATTAGCATCTTCATGAATGACCAGAGATGCTGTTTTCTTGTATTGGAGAGGTGTGGAGCACAAGTGTAGATGATAAGTGGTTCCCATTTACTTCCTAAATATGCTGCCAAGTCATTACAGATGAAGCCTTCCATTCACCCCTACACATAAGTCTGGCTCTGGAGGCAAAGATCCTAATAAGAATGTTCACCCTTGTTATCACCACTGCCATTTTAAATACTGACTAGTATATCTTTCCATGGTTCATTGGCATCCTACTATAACTTAGTAATCCAAAATTGGAATTTTCATTTTGTTAGTTACCAGCCATGTAACCTTAGGGAAGTTATCTTCCCTGAACCTCAGCATTAAAATATGTACTTGAAATCATTCATATCTTCAGAAAGTGTTCATCATAAGAGAAATATTTGTGAAGATTATCAAAAAGATAGCCAACTTATTTCTCTGATTCTGGAATAGTA
Organism: Oreotragus oreotragus; assembly: GCA_006410675.1. Classification (NCBI taxonomy): domain Eukaryota; kingdom Metazoa; phylum Chordata; class Mammalia; order Artiodactyla; family Bovidae; genus Oreotragus; species Oreotragus oreotragus. The sequence continues at coordinate 337,876 of SJYX01011698.1, forward strand.
AATTGGTTTGGTCGTCTTGAAGACAGCCGTAGACGAATGAATTTGGGTTCTAGATCACAGTAGCATAGAGGATCATGGGCCACATAACAGTAGCAAAGAGCACTGCAGTTGGTTAGCCATATCCGCCATGGGTCCTGCAGGACAAATAGCTGCACGTGTGCCATATTTTACAGGCCCCACTCTAAGTGCTGTGAAGTCTATCCTTAGATTAAGTCGCCATCACAGTGCTCTATACCTGGATGATTTGTTTTTGTTTCTTAAGATTTGCTTTTAACAAATGTTCCCTGACCATTAGGGTTCATCAGTGGTTATTGAAAAGATGATTCTATGAAACTTCTTGTATTTATCTGCTCAGATGTTCTTGGGACATTGTCACCCAGAAAATTCACAGCAGATACATATCTAGGGTTTCAGTACTTTGGGTAATTATGATTTTCCTGCACCAGTTTGTCATTCATTCATTGCACAAATATTTATTGAGTCTACTATAAGTAGCACATTATCCTATACGTTTTCTAAAAGATCCAGTAGATGCTATAACCCTTGTAACTGCTCATGTTTTCCTCTTTTCTAGGAAGGTCACATTCAGACCCATGACCCCTATCTAGAAAGTGTATAGGACTTAACAATGTGCGTTTATGTGGTTCTCGTTTCTGGCTTTTTTATTATTATTGGAGGATAATTGCTTTACAAATTTGCGGTAATCTCTGCCCTACATCAATGCAAATTTGTTTCTGGTTTTTTGACCCTTATTTTTACCTTTGCCCTATTTTCTCTTTTTTTAAAAAAATTTTATTGTGTTGTATCATATATATATATATATGTACTATAGCATTTTATAAAAAGCTAAAGCATAAACCAGTGTCTAAGTCTTTTCAAGGCAAGGTTGGAGATCTACTATTTTCCCTATTGACATAGATAGTAAATGAGTTATAATATATGTAAAGCACACTCTTCCCCCGTAAAGTTCTATCTGAATTAAATAATTATAAATAAGAGCAGCTGTGATCAGATTTGCAGAGTTTCATTTTCCATATTTGTCTTTCCCAGTGCTGAAAATAAAGGGATTTAAAAATTTCTTACCTCATGGTGTTGGATCAAGAAAAGCTTGACATCACTGGCTCAGTATTTGATGCTAGAAGTTGAGGCCCTTACGGGAAACCATTTGAAACAGGGCCAGTATGAACCCATCTAAGCATGTCATTCTGGGGAATGGTATCTTATGGACTGTGTTTATTTACATTCTCCAAATTATCCATGCGGTGATCTCTCTTTCTCTTGTGGCTCCTAGTGAAGACATTTTATTACACATATTTCGGTGTCTAGAGAATTTCAGGCTTGTGTTCTGCCTGTTCACTTGCTATCAGCTGTGTGAGGTGAACAAAGAAGCATACTATCACCACATACTGTAGGCCTGATGCCTAAAATCTGCATGTCATGCTCAAAGTCTGTGAGCCAACTTGGACTGGGTATTACAGTTCTAGTTTTTTGTTCAGAAAGGGTTTTCTCCCCTCTCTGTAGTAAATCCTGAAAAAAAAAAAAATAAGAAGAAAAACCAACAATGTTAAATGTATGTGTTCCCCTCAAGAGACGAAGAACTGTCTGTCTTTATTTATGCACGTATACGCAATGTCAGTTGCTCAGTCGTGTCCGACTCTGTGATCCCGTGGACTGTCGCCCACCAGGCTCCTCTGTCCATGGGATTCTCCAGGCAAGAATACTGGAGTGAGTAGTCATTCCCTTCTCCAGGGGATCTTCCCAACCCAGGGACTGAATCCAGGTCTCTTGCCTTGCAGGCAGATTCTTTACCATCTGAGTCACCAGGGAAGCCCATGTCTACACAAGAGTATACAAAAAGCATGCATTCAAGAGAGACAAACAAAAGGTGACAGTGGTGTCTAAACAACAAACACATCTGGAAGCTTCTTGCTTTTTATATCACCTGGGATGAAAGTTTTGTTTTGTTAAAGCAAAACTAGTCAATCATTTTGGACGGGGAGGAAGTTAGACCATGAAGCGGACACCTCGTAGCAGAATAAAACAAGCTGACTTAGGCCAAAATACTCAGTTTTCCACCCTTAACAAAAAATTCCATGCAGTTGCCCAAAGTTATGAGTGGCTATTATCTCACTTTAATGTTTTGTCCAGAATGGGGTGGGTCTGGGAACTCAGTGACCTGAACATTGCCTTCCATGACATTTCATCAATAATGAGTATAGGTACACATGAGTCTCTTAAAAGTACTAGTCCTTTACAATAATTCTTATTCATGCGCCAGGACAGAGGTTAAGATTTAGCGTCTGGTTGTCATTTATAGTATGTCTGTTTCTCTGTGTACACAGATATATGGTAACACACATACATATATATACATTTTTGTACACATGTATGTCATCAGTGACTGCAGTCTAAGATTTCTTATCTGTAACCTACACTAGAATTATGAGCAAACCATTATGTTTGATGCTGTGTATTTCATTGATTCACTGACATTTATTGTGCATCACGAATGCCAAACGTTGTGCTAACCAGCAGAGATAGAAAGATAATAAAATAGGGGCTCTCAGCACATGATCTGCTATGGAAACAGATGTGTTAATAGGTTAAACTTAAAATGTTATACAACTGTTTGAATTGAGAATATATAAAAGAAACCCCCAAATCATAATGGCTTAAACTCATAAAGGATTTACTCACCAAAAAAAGAAAAAAAAAATAGAAGTCAAAACATAATCTGTCCAGGATGGGGTTCCATAACTGGGCTCTTTCTTTCTCTCTGCTGCCATCCTTCCATTCTCAAGGCTGTCTCATTTTCCAAGAAAGTGAAAGGCAGAAAGGCAGGCAGGCAGAAGGGTCCCTCTCCAACTAAGTTAGCTTCTTGTAAGGCAGCCTTTCCAGAAGTTCCACATAACATTCTCACTTTTATTTCACTAGTTGCAACTTTGGGGAAAGCAATGGCACCCCACCCCAGTACTCTTGCCTGGAAAATCCAATGGACGGAGTAGCCTGGTGGGCTGCAGTCCATGGGGTCGCTAACAGTCGGACAGACTGAGCGACTTCACTTTCACTTTTCTCTTTCATGCATTGGAGAAGGAAATGGCAACCCACTCCAGTATTCTTGCCTGGAGAATCCCAGGGACGGGGAAGCCTGGCTGCCGTCTATGGGGTCACACAGAGTCGGACACAACTGAAGTGACTTAGCAGCAGCAGTTGCAACTTGGTGATGTAGCCAATAAGAAATGTATTCTTTGAATTGGGTATCTGTGTGTGTATGCTCAATTGTTCAGTCATGTCTGACTGTTTGTGACCCCATGCCCACCGGGCTTTTCTGTCCATGGGATTCTCCACGCAAGAAAACTGGTGTAGATAGCCATTTCCTCCTCCAGGGGATCTTCCCAACCCAGGGATGAAGTTTCATGCATCTCCTGCATTGCAGGCCAATATTTTTGTCGCTGAGCCACCAGGGAAGCCCCAGGGACTTAGGGACAAAAGACTGAGGAATCACAGACCGTTAAGGCCCTTAACTCTGGAATCTGCAAAAGGCCTTTTTGAGGAGGAGACAGCTAATTTGGGATTTGAAGGATGAATAGGAATTTGCCAAATGGAGAATTGGAAGAGCATGCCAGGCAGAAATAATAGTGTATGCAAAGGCGCAGAGAAGTCTGGCATTATTTGTGCCAGCTGACCCTTTTCCTATATTTCTGTTTATTTTATCTCTATTATTAATGATAGCACCTTTTAAATTTTATTTTTTAATTGAAGGAAAATTGCTTTACAATGTTGTGTTGGTTTATGTCATAATAGTTTAACTAACTTTTAATTAACAGTTACTCAGGATCAACAGATCGAGTTATGTCCACAATGATTTTCCTGATGTAACTGCAATTAATTTTCCACTTGGATCAAAATAAGAACATTTTATCTGATGATAAAGTATTCCACATCTTAAAAATAATTGAGTTAGAATACTTTGGCATCTTAAAAAGGAACTGCTACAGAAAGAAAAAAAAATACTATTGTGTCAGGGAAATGTTTGTCTTTTCAATTCTGAAGTTAAACAAAGACCAGTTAGAACTGACTTGGTTCATATCATAGGGTCCATAAACCCACACTGGGAACACTAAGTTGGTGGTCTGGCCAAGTTACCCTTAAATATGTCACCTTCTATTTAGCTATTCTTGATATGACTGTTACTTTGGATCAATGAAGCTGGATTGTTCTTTTCTTAAAATGACTTTGGAACCAAAAGAAATCTTTAGTATTAGAGAGAGATTTTCATGATTAACTCCATTCTGGCTCCTTTAGAGATATCAAATCTCATTAAAAATTCTCCAGAGAAAGTAAATCCTTTGAGAAACCTGAAATTTCTTTGAGTACACCTCCTTAGGTTTGAGATACCAGAGAACTTAAGTTCCCATTCCCACTGATCTTCTACAGAGCTGAGTATCTTATAAAATTAAGGTTATCTTTCTTCAACCCCAAACAAGAATACTAGGGTCAATGATCCTTTGATTACTACATAAATTAAGGTTGCCATATTTTCTCAAAGGATTCAGTCCTACTAAGGCAATCATGTACTGTAGTCTTCTGATATCTTTTGAGATATAACAGACATAATATTATATTAATTTTAGGCATACAAAATATAAAATATTTGTGTATACCAATAAATGTTCACCACAATAAGTTAATATCCATCACACACATAGTTATAAGTATTTTTTCTTATGATGAGAACTTTTAACATTGATTCTCTTAGAAGCTTTCAAATATATGATGCAATATTATTAATTATAGTCATCATACTGCACATTGCATCCCTATGACTTATTTATTTTATATCTAAAAGTTTGTACCTTTTGATCACCTTCACCCATTTCACCTAGCCTCAACCTACACCACTGGCAACCTCCAACCTAGTCTCCATATCTATGAGTTGCTTCTTCATTTGTTTGTTTTTGGATTCCATGTGTACATGAGGTCATATGATACTTGCCTTTCTCTGTCTGCCTTATTTAAGGTAATGCCCTCAAGGTCCATTCATATTTTTGCAAATAACAGATTTCCTTCTTTTCAGATAGATATCCATTCATCTGTCAACAGGCACTTAGATTAATTTCATGGCTTGGCTGTTAAAAACAGTGCTGTGATGAAAAAAGGGATGCAGATATCTTTTCAAGACAGCAATTTTGTTGCTTTTGGATAAATATCCAGGAGTGAAATTGCTGATTCTTATGATAGAACTATTTTTAATTTTTTGAGGAACCTCCATACTATTTTCCATAGGGGCTACAAGAATTTACATTCTCACCAATGGTGCATGAGGGTTCCCTTTTCCTCCCCAAGACTTATTTATTGTATTTTTGATAGCTATGAGGTGATATCTTATTTTGCCCTTGTTATGCATTTCCCTGATGCTGAATATTGTTGAGAATCATTTCATGTGTTTTTTGCACACCTAGATATCTTCTTTGGGAAAGTGCCTATTCAGATCCTCTGTTCATTTTTTCATTTGGTTGTTTGGTTTATTCTCTGTTGAGTTGCATGAGTTTTTGTACTCTTGATATTAAGCCTTTATCAGATATATGATTTACAGCTATTTTCTCCCATTTGGGTTACTTTTTCATTCTGTTAATTGCTTCCTTTGCTGTGCATAAAATTTTTAGTTTGATGTAGCCCCCCCACCTGGTTTATTTTTGTTTCTGTTGTCTTTGCTTTAGGTGTCAAATCCAGTCTTGATTTTTTTTTTTTTGCCAACTTTGATTTTTACATATTTTTTATTTAGCTAGTATGTAGCCATGATGAAAAGGTGCAGTAAGCCTTATGGCAACACCTCTCCTTTGTCTAGTTAACTCTGACTCATTCAGTTCTCAGCTCAAAAGACTTTTCCTCAGGAAAATCTTCTCTAGCCTTTGTTTCTTTGTTCTGTTTTTGTTTTTGCTGTGCTTTGGAGCCTGTAGGATCTTACTTCCCCAACCAGGGTTGAATCCAGGTCCCTGGCCTTGAAAGCCTGTGTCCTAACCACTGGACAGGGCTTCCCTGGTGGCTCAGAGGTTAAAGCGTCTGCCTGCAATGCAGGAGACCTGGGTTTGATCCCTGGGTCGGGAAGATCCCCTGGAGAAGGAAATTGCAACCCACTCCAGTATTCTTGCCTGGAGAATCCCATGGACGGAGGAGCCTGGTGGGCTACAGTCCACAGGGTCGCAAAGAGTCGGACACGACTGAGCAACTTCACTTTCAACCACTGGACTGCCAGAGAATTCCTACTCTGGCCTTTCTAAACAGATCAAGTTAACCATAATTTATGCTCTCATAGTATCCCATTATCTGTGTCTTATAGATTTCATCATACTTATCATTCTGCATTTACATTCTGCATGTGTGTGTTGATTTGCATAATATCTGCCTCCATCACTAGACTCTAAGTCCCATGAGGGTGGATCCATATGTCCTTGAACTCAACATTGGGTTTTGCTTCCAGCACAGTGCTTGGCTCATAACAGAACTTCAATCACTATTGGCTGGATGGTTGAATAATTTTTATGTCTTTGTAAATAAGTTACTTCTGCACTCCGTTTCACACTGTGCTTGAAATATAAGAATCAAAGCAGAGTTGCTCATCAAGGCAGAGTTGCTCTGCTCCTATGTGGGTTCATTTACAGATAAGAATTTTGAAAATACTTTCACTACGGTTATAGGGAAGCACATCAGAGTAGTCTTAAGCCAGGACATGCTGGGCTCTACAATGGATGAAGCTGGCACAAATTCTGAAATGGCCTCACTGTAGCTTCTGAACATATTGAGGCCAATTGCAGCTTGACCACAGTGAACACTCCAAAGAGGGAACCAGCTCTTTCACTCCTCACTTAAGAACTGGGCACTACATTTTCCTGACATCTTTACATTTCAAAACGTATAGAATTACTGAAGGAGTTGTTGTTTTGTTATCTATTTCTAAAGATGTCTGTATGATTTTAGGGAAGAGGTACACATAAGTACATTTTTAAAATATAGCACATACACAGCACAGTATCACATAGTTGTGCTTTTCAAGCCTCTGCCTAAACATGTGTTTGCAATTGTTAGTTGGAGGTACAAAAAAATAAAAATCAATCCTCAAAGAAAGTTCATGCTAACAACCAAACTTTGGAAAGACAGGATGGATTTTGGGGACATTGTGGAGATAAGCTCCTTCAAATGTCTCTACAGTTGTTATCTTACTTTGCCCATGACAGTAGTTGAAGTAGTTTAGGAGTATGGTATTAGAGTTCACTAGAACTGTCGAGATACAACTGCTGTAGTTTAGTTTGGATTCGAATTTCTCTTAACTGGAACATTGCAAAGAAAAGATTAAGGATACAAATGAGTTTGCCCACATAAGTGAGGAAGACTTGTGACTTTGTTAAGCCTGATTTGAACAAAGCACACATGTTTTATTAGATGCATTTAGAACTCAGCTGCTTATTAGCTAAGTGACCTTGGTAAGAGTCATGACCTCATCTATAAACCAGGGATACCGTACATGGCTGTCCTGAGAATGAATGAGATGTGTGTCTTGTGCCTGATACAGGCCAGGGCCTGGCCATAGCAGGCACTCACTGTGGCTGTCTCTGCTGCCCTTCGTGCCAACCCTCCTCTTCCACCACACGCATGCACGCCAGCCTTGTTTCTGTCGGCTGATTCTGGGCTTCTGTTTCTGTTTTATTAGTTGAAGTGCTAGCTAGAAAGGGAGTATGTTTAATTATCAGTTAGCAAACATTTATTGAAGTCTTGTAATTTGCCAAGCACTGTTCTAGTTGCTTGGAAAACATCAATGAAGCCAAGATACAGAACCTCACCCCTGTGCATCTTACATTCTAAGGAACTTATGGACTAACACCGAGGTTATCCACAACGTTTTTCCTGCTACAGTTATCCCACAGTTGTATTTTTTGTGATTTGGATGAAGCATATTTATTGAAAGTGGGAATTATTTTGGAATTGAAGTTCTATAATATTAGT
>SJYX01011699.1:0-78718 GCA_006410675.1 Oreotragus oreotragus
TGGCGTGCTGCAATTCATGGGATCGCAAAGAGTTGGACACGACTGAGCGACTGAACTGAACTGAACTGAGGCATACATTACTTTGCTGAGAATTTGAAATGTTTAAACATATTTAAAATGAAATAATAAAATATCATAAAAAAAGAAAGTAACATGGTCACAGATAAAGGTTTTAGAAAAAAATAGGGATGGAAGGGCACAAGAATGGAAAGAGGAAAGAATGTAGGCAGACAATGTCCACACACAGGAGAGGATCACAAGGTCACTCTATGGGTCACCATGATGGCATTAGGGATCACTGTGGGCAGATCTGTCCCCAGCCTTCATGAACAAAACATATTTACCAAGGGATTTCCCTGGTGGTCCAGTAGTAAAAACTCTATGCTTCCACTGTAGGGGTTCCAAGTTCGATCCCTGGTCAGGAAACTAGATCCCACGTGCCACAACAGAGTTCACACGCCACAGCTGAAGATCCTGCATGCCACAAATTAGACCTGGTGGCAGCCAAATGAATGAATATTTTAAACATATATATTCACCACTTCTTACTATAGTTCAGCCTAGTCCCCAGTCTTCACTCTCAAAATGACTAGCAGGATTACTCTTCTCTCTGTCCCACAGCCTGTCACAGCATCCTTAGTTCTACGGTAAAAATCATCATGACCTTTCCAGTTTCCTGATGGCTCTTGGCACCTAAAGTGATCTTGAGTCCCAAGTCAACACCTCCCTCTATAAGCCGATTCTCTTTACCAACAGGAAATTCAGTATTTCTAAAAGTATCTTCCTTCATCAAGCTCTCAATTGCAGCTAGTTAAGTGTTTCTACCTCTGAATCCATAAGATTTGAACCTTTTAATGCTTTAATGAGAAAGCATTAAAACACAGGTCAGTAGTAAATAATATTGTCAAAATAGTAAGAAGGTCAATCCATACAGTAAATGCATTGCTGCAACAAATATTTTTGAGGACCTGTTGTACTGAGCTCTGTTCTAGATATGAGGAATAGCAATGAGCAAAACAATATCCTCTGCACTCTCAGATGTTTATATTTCAGTGAGAGAGACAAATAATAAATAAGTAAAGAAATCTATGTTTCCCTGGTGATTCAGTGGTAAAGAATCCACTTGCAATGCAGGAGACGCAGGTTCAATTCCTGGGTCAGGAAGATACCCTGGAGGAAGACATGGCAACCCACTCTAGTATTCTTGCCTGGGAAATGCCATCAACAGAGGAGCCTGGTGGGCTGCAGTCCATGGGGTCACAAAGCGTTGGACATAACTTAGTGACTAAACAACAAGGAATCTATACGTAAGACAGTGTTAGAAGATGATAAGTGCTGTCTGATATATTTATTATTGTATAAGAAAAATATGCAGATTCATGGGATAGAAGGTAACAGGGTTGGTCGAGGAAGGGACTATCTTAGACTATCTCATTCTTACTGAGGAAGTGATCCTAAAGGAATCACTGGGATGATGGAAATGATTCAGCTACACAAAAATCCGGGAAAAGGGGAAAAGATGTTCCATGCAGGGTAAGGTAAAGGGCTTCAGATGGGAAAGAGCTCAGTGGTCCAAATCAGCAAGAAGATATGTGGAACTGGATTAGAAGGAGTAAGGAGAGAGAGGAAGCTAATCCACCATCCATCTTACAGGGACTTGTAGTCCACAGTAAAGACTTCAGATTTTATTCCAAACAGAATGAATTCTATCAGCAGGTTTGGAGCAGAAAATGACTTGGCAGGACTTCTGACTTCTGGGTTTCTTGTAATTATACTAATCAAAAGATCCTGTCCTTCTTTCTCCACTCTTAATGACAGTGAAATGATATAATTAAATCAGAATTCTTTACTCACCATAAATATGAATCACCCTGGATCAACAAAGAGATAACTGTTTATAGGGTGGTCTATTTATAGGGTGGTGTCACTCTCCACACGGCTCTATGCCATTTGCAGGGGAATTTAAGTTTTACATCTAATTTCTTTNTGATATAATTAAATCAGAATTCTTTACTCACCATAAATATGAATCACCCTGGATCAACAAAGAGATAACTGTTTATAGGGTGGTCTATTCATAGGGTGGTGTCACTCTCCACACGGCTCTATGCCATTTGCAGGGGAATTTAAGTTTTACATCTAATTTCTTGAGTTAACAAATATTAATTGAGCTCTTCCTATAGACCACTTCTATGCTAGGCATTTTATTTCATCCTCATAACAATCCTGTGATAGTGGTAAAATTATCCTATTCCATATTTGAAGAAAGAGGCCTGGAGATTAAATAACTTGTGTAAGATTTTAAACCAATAAATGATAGAACCTAGATTCACACCCAGCTTTCCTGATGCAAAGCTCCACATCACATTGTCGTTTTTATAGTCTTCTTATCAGCCACAATCCTCTTTTCTACCATTTTAAAAGACAAATATCAAAATGAATAATCTACTTGGAGGTAAATAGTGGTAATTGCTGTCAGCTCCCGACAGTAAAATAGAGATTCAGTGAAGTAGAATAATTTGCTAGCAATTATGCAATTTCGTAGTGGCCAAGCTGGGATAATTATTTGATTTTCCCAAATGCTCCCATTGTTATCCAAATGTGCATCTCTGAAAATTCAAAAGCAGAAAGACATAAACTTAAGCATGAATACAGATTTCAAAAAGGTTAATTAAGCTCTAGACATGCTCATCAAAAAAAAAAAAAAAAAGCATAGCAGCTGCAAAAATGAGAATATTCAGGGACTTCCCTGGTGCCTCAGTGGTATTCGATCCCTGGTAGGGAAGATCCCACATGATATGGAGCAACTAAGCCTGTGTGCCACAGCTATTAAGCCTGTGCTCTAGAGCCCAAGAACCGAAACTACTGAGCCTGCCTGCTACGACTACCAAAGCCCAAAAGCCTGTAAGAAAAACCACCACGATGAGAAGCCCATACACGCAACTCAAGAGCAGCCCCGACTCGCCGCAGCCAAAGAAAACCACGCAGCAACGGAGACCCAGCACGGCCAAAGAGAGATAAGTAAGCAAGCTATTTTTAAAGGAGCATATCCAAAGAATGCCTCCAAAGTGGAGATGTGGAGGAGGATATCAGCATATTATGAAGTAGAGGCATCAACCGAGTGGGCAGACAGACGTGGATGAGCAGGAGGCCTGGTGCCATCCCAGCCTAGTACATGGATTCTATTGAGTAATTAAGGTTCCTACAGATTAGTCATTGCAAACTGTTTACCAGGAGAAGCTGTACTTTAAATTGGAAGTGTGTTTATCTTGTATCTTGCCTGTGATTTCTCAATAAGATTCGTGTCATATTGATCAGGATACATCAATCTTGAAAAAAGCTGGTGAAAAAAATGTATGATATTTTTATTAAGATGTATAAAAATAATATACTGTATATGGCTTTCATACCACTCCATTCAAGCACTGCCACTGCAGTAAATGGAGGGGAAAATTCTATTACAGTAGTACATGCTTTACTGCACTAATATTTTCCTTTCAATTTTAAGCTATACTGGAAAACAAAGTGGACCCTTCAAGAATCATTTGCTTCAGCATTTAAAAAAAAAAAAAAAAAAGCATTGATTTTAATACTGGAGCATATAATCAAGTTTTAGAAACATTCAAATCAAAATTATCTCTGAAAGGCAATTTGTCAGTATTTCATTTATCCAACTTTGAACATTAAATTTTTTTAGTTTTTTCCCCAATCCTCTATCTCAAATATAAGATCATTTCCTTTAGAATTATGTCATTTTTTTTAAAAATTGCCAACTTCCTATGTTTTTTATTTCCTGTTTCACTTACAAAATTAAAATACCTATGTAATAAGGTAAAGAAATAAGGAGAGTCTTTAAGTTTTAATAGCATAAATAATGATAATGGCTTTGATGTAAGAAATAATTATGGAATAACTAAGAACTGAACTAGACTCAGAAATTATCCCCTTGTAGCTTTTGATATTATCAACTCCAACACATGGCCTTTCCCAGAAAGGAAAAGAAAACGTGGAAGATTTTATGACTAGGCCTACAAATAGCACACATTACTCCCAACCATATTTCACTGAACAAAACCTAGGTACTTGGCCCCAAACCAAATGCAAGGGATGATGGTAAATTCAACCTTTCTGTGTGCCCAGGAAAAGGAAATGGGATTTATTAATACCTAGCAAGACTCTAACACAAAGAAAAAAGGGGCTTCCCTGGTGGCTCAGAGGTTAAAGCGTCTGCCTCCAATGTGGGAGACCCGGGTTTGATTCCTGTTCCAATTTCTGGTTAAATTCAGAGAACAGCACTCTATGTGTCCAGCTATGTGCTGAGTTCTAGGTTAATAGGAACATACCAGAAAAAAACTAAAATGTATGCTGACTCTATTGATGTCCGCTTAGCAGAAGGGAGGAGGTACAAAGAGCAACAGGACTATGAATGGTGGGCACAAAACAGCCTTGGATTCCTACCCTTGGGCCTACTTTCAGATTTTGAATCAATTCTGTTCCTGTGTCCAAATTAGTAACAGTGCTTTGTGGAGAAAGGAATTGAGTAGCTAATTACAACTTTTATAACAAAATGTGTGATGCCACAGTGGCTGCTGCCTCTTCAAGTAATGAGTCCCCCCTTCACTGGAAGGGTTCCAACAGTGAGAGCATGACTGTCTAATGAAATGCCCTAAAGACTTCAATATTCAGTATAAAGCTGAAATTATAGCCACATACCAACCAAGGATCAGATCACAAGATTTCATGCACTTTTAAATCTTTCTGCTATTAAAAAAAAAGAAGTGATTTTGTACCAAGTCACATTTCCAACTCTATGTCATTGGTATCCTTTGTTTAACAATTATGTATGAAAGGCAAAAAACAAAAACAACCAAAAAATTAATCTTAAACTACAACCTAATCAGTGCTTTATTTCTTTTTCTTCAAATAAATTGTTTTACTAGCCACCACTTTCTTAAACAAATCTAGAATATTCTATTTAAGTCATTTTTAACTCAAAATGACATTCAGGTTTGCCACTGAAGGAGATTTCCAAGGTAATTCATATATAGAAATGGATTAAACAATGAAAGTACAAGTGTAGTAAGCCATACATCCAGAGGTAGGGTTTTCAAAAGTTATGCTTAAAGATCCAAAATTACTGATTTCTTAAATCTAGGTATATATTAGACCATAATTAGATGGTATACACACATACATACATAGGCACCCAGAATACCATAGGTTGAATCATCAGATTTTTAACAGTTACACCAAGTTAAAATTAGAAATGACAGAACACCTTCATTTAAAATAAAACGACCAGCAACCTCAGAAGCCTAGAGATTAGTTCTTGTTAGCATCATTGGAGTTAATCATTCCAAGAGGGAAAAACACGGCCATGACCAGAAATTAAACTTGGTGTTTCTTGCTGACTAAACTCTGCATGTTGCTGTTAAAAAATGCTTCTTTCTTAGCTAGCAAAACATCTGCTTTTCGATGCTAAAATGGGGATCCTGAGGGAAGTAGTGATCTTTCCCAGGGCAACTTGATTAATAGTAGGCTTCCAAATTTTAGCTAAAAGACATTCTGATGAAGCCAGCAGTACTGAATAATTGTTTCCACAAATAATCTTGATATATATTTCCTTTCTCGCCAGGATTTTAGACAATGGGGCTCTGAGATGCACTGTTTTTCTGCCGCACAGCTTTGCTCCTGTAGTTAACCCACAAGTCAGTGTTGTTCACGGCCCACCTACGAACATGAGCCATGTCCTGCACAGCTTCTTCACGCACTGGTTTCTCGAGGAGAAATCATCCGAATGTGCAGAAATAATAAACAAATAGACCATAACATTTAAAACAAGGACTAAAATGTTTATTCCAAGGAGTTAATTTTATTGCAATAAAGTGGAAATGCAAGAATAAAACTCTTCTCAAATACACAGAGACAGGTCGTTGAGAGCTACGCAAAACATAAAAATTGTTGTTGAGAGTAAATAAGCTTTCTGCAAGGTAAGGAGAAGACACTTCAAGGAGAAAGCAAGACTTTTAAAAATACGATAGAGCTGATGGTGGCTTCGAAACATAAAATAAGTTCTTAGAACATATCAGAGGAGATGACAACAGGAAAGAGAAATACAGAGGAGAAAATGAAAGGGAGGTTGGGGGCAAGGAGACAGAAAGTTTGTTGAATTAGGAAATAAGAGACCTGAATTCATGTCCCGGACCCCTCCCGACTATGTAATATTGAATAGTTCTCATCACCATTATCATCAACATCATCACAAGCTATAACTTACAGAGAATTTACAACAAACTCACTCTTTACACAGATTATAGATTATCTTCTTTAATCCTCACTGCAACTTCATAAGCAAGAGCCTGTTAATCCCACTTCAGAGACAGAGAAACAAACTGAGAAAACTTAATCATCCCGAAGTTTTACAGCTAGCAGACGTCAGAACCAGGGATTCCCAGGTTTGAAAGCCTGTGTATACTTTGAACACCTCCACCCTTTCTACAGTGGAGGGATATCTTCGAAATGTAACCTCTCAGAGCCTCAGTCTCTTCATCTACAAAGGGATCATTATAATCCTTTCTACAGTCACATAAGGATGTGTGCGTGTGTTATAAGTCACTTCAGTAGTTGCTTCAGTTGTATCTGACCCTTTGTGACCCTATGGACTATAGCGGGCCAGGCTCCTCTGTCCATGGGGATTCTCCAGACAAGAGTGGGTTGCCATGCCCTCCTCCAAGGGATCTTCCCAACCCAGGGATCAAACCCACATCCCTTATATCTGAGGATGTGTATCTGTTGTCTTTTTTTTTTTTATTAGGATATACATGCTTTACAATGCTGTGTTAGTTTCTGCTGCATAATGCCACAGTAAATTAATTTGTTATTTCTCCTGGGTCCATGAGAAGGTTAGGCATTCCTCTGATCTTGGCTGGACTTGATGGGACAGTTTTAACGGTCTGAGCATGTGCTTGGCACTGGTCTTTGGTGATCTAGCATGGCATCACTGGGATAACTAGTCTGTTCCCTGTGGCCTCCCATCTCTAACAGGCAAGTCCAGATTTGTTCCCATTACAGAGACAGAGAAAGCAACAAAGTTCACTTGTGTCCTAGGGACAGAACTGGCACATTACTTACACCACATTCTGTTAGCTATCTAAACCACAAGACCAGCCTGAATTCAAGGGTTTGGAGTTAGACTCTAAAATCACATTTCACAAGGCACATATACACGAAAAACTGAACAAATGGGGCTACTTTACAATCACTCTTTAACAGGATATATGTAAATATGCTGTGCAAACTACAAACTGCCACACCACTGGCTCCCTAACTAAAACCCACCCTTCCTGAAAAGCACCAGCCTCTGCCACCAATCCAAGGACAATTTGTTTGCTTGTTTCCATAGCTATTATCTCTTCCAGCTGAGCTTGTGGAAAAGAGCTGAACAAAGCCACAAAATGGGACTCATACATCAGGTTTTTCTTTGGGACTTGGAATTCACATAAGATTTTCCCCTCTGTCCTTACACCATCCATACTTCTATTCTATTAAATTCAAATTTTCTTCCAGAATTAAAAATCAAGGAAAATTATTTCCAAGCTTGGTGTTATTTATTCTTCACCTTTCTAAAATTGTACATTCCATCATTTTTGTTGTTGGGGTATCATGCTTTCTTCTTAAGATAAAATCCTAAATGTTAAATCCCAAGTTCACAGTTAAAATCCTTTAAAACCATACACTATAGGTCCCTAAGGGACAGTCTGGGAGGATGTCAAACCAGCAGTGCAATTCATATTAAGCCATAAAATTTGCTGTGATTTGGACAAAAAGCTGCTGTAACCAGAAACTCCAAATATTATCTCTTTTCTGTCTCAGACAAAAAATAAAAATATGTATATAGTATATATGTATATATTTAAGTCCCTCATGAACCACATTCAAATAATGTCCACCTTATCATGTCATATAATACAGCCTCTCTAGGCCAGTGGCTCTCAATTCTAGTTAGCTTTACATTCAAATCACCTGAGTAGCTTTTATTTAATCTCCAAAATATACAAACATCTCATGGAACTACTAAACATAGAGCTATCAAATGACCCAACAATCCCACTAGGCATATACCCAGAGAAAAATCATAATTCAAAAAGACACATGCACCCCAGTGTCCATCGCAGCACTATTTACAATAGCCAGGACATGGAAACAACCTGAATATCCAATAACAGATGAATGGATACAGAAGTCGTAGCATGTATATACGATGGAATATTACTCAGCCACTAAAAGGAACAAAATAGCATCATTTGTTAGAGACATGGATGAAACTAGATTCTGTCATACAGAGTGGAGTAAGTCAGAAAGAGAAAAACAAATATTGTCTATTAACACATATATGCAGAATCCCAAAATAATGGTACAAATGAACTTATTTGCAGGGCAGGAATAGAAGCAAAGAACAGATGTGTCAATGTGAGGAGGGGAGCAGAGATGTGGGATGAATTTGGACATTAGGACTGACATTTATATACTACCATGTGTAAAACAGATAGCTAGTGGGAATCATAGTACAGCACAGGAAGCTCAGCACTCTGCTCTGTGATGACCTAGATGGGTGGGAAGGGGGGCAGGTGAAGGGAGGGTGGTCCAAGAGGGAGGGGCTGTATGTGTACATATAGTTGATTCACTTCATTGTATAGGAGAAACTAATATAACATTATAATGCAATTATATTCCTTTTTTTGAATCCATGCCCAAGTCACAGCCCAGGACAATCAAGTCAGAATCACTGGGAAGGAGACACAACTCCAGTAGTTTTTTCAAGTTCCCTAAGTGTATCTCCAAGGTTGAGAACCACTCATGGGGCCCTTACCTTCCCTGCCTATGAATGAAAGGCATTGCACTAGATATCAATGTGTACCAGGAATGCAATTCTATTTCTCTCTTTGAACAGCTAGCAAAATAAGTTGGCTATTTCTGATCAAACCATTTTGAAATAGCATAGGGTAGAAAGAGGTTTTGGAGTCCAGGTGGTAGTTAAATCCGTGGTCAGTTAGTTATTGGGAACATGACTTGGAGCAAGTCATTTAACCTCCTTAGCTTCTCTGAGCCCTGATTTCCTGCTAAGGCAAATGGTATAATAATTCCTAGGTGTTTAAAGATTAAGTGAGATTCAGTACATAAAATGCCCTCATAGTAGACAATCAATAAATATCCATTTCTTCCCTCTTTACCTAAGGATTCTTGAACAAGCTGCTAAGCATCCTTGGATAGCCTACTGTTGACCACTGGAGCCAAAGGCAAGGACAACACAATTATATCACATGGGTCTGTATATGATGAAGCGGCCTAACGATCTGCCTTTCACATGCATCTAAAAATCCTACTGCCAATTCTCTTGGAGTGAAATATTATTATGTATCTGCTTGCTAGGGCTCTGTCCATGAAGGGTCTAAATGGCACTTGCTCTTTGTCCAGAGACAGCACTGATAGAGTTATAATTTTTTTCTCCATCTGCCCAGTAGGGCTGATGAAGACAACGTTTAAGGGAAAGGCGACATAGGAAAGCCTGGCCAAGGACACGCTAGCCTCCCTCTGCACCAGACCAACTTGCCACAAAGGCAAAGAACTAAAAATGACTGCAGAGTCACCAGTATAACTCACAGCAGCAAAATCATCTCTGGATACTAGAACTGTTTTCTTTGCTAATCGTAAGTCTCCTGGACAGGTCTGCAAATACACTTTTGCACAAAGGAGTGTTGTTAAATTTATGTTGTTTTTTTAGGAAGCCTGGGACCACAAAGCAAATGAACCTTTTTTTTTACTTTTTGTTCTCTGCATCAGTAAAAAATGTGATGCCTTTCGAGTTTCCCAAAATGTACTTTTAAATGATGAAACTCGTTTTCTTGGTTCTGACTCATTTTCCAATTACAGAAAGTTTTCACAAACTAAGATTGATTGAACAGGAGCAAAGCAGAAATTGTAAGAATATTATTGATCAGTTATATGTCACCAAATGCCATACATTTAATAGTCATTTCAAGGTGACCAATTTCTATGCAAATCTGTACATTCTCAGCTGCCCGTCACTATGCAGTTTAGGACAGGTCATGGTTGCCCCGATCCTCAACCTGATTCATATAAATTGCCCTAAATTCTAGCATGGCAAAACCTGCACCCCATTGTGGTGATTAATTATGTGCTGACACTCACTGTTTTCCTTGTTTCGCATTAAAGTCAAAGCATTTTGTAAAACTAGAATGTTTAACTTCCACGGAACAGGAAATACCTAGCTTGTGCAGAATCTTCTATCTCAGAGAAATCTATTTGTTTATGTATTTACTGAATACCTCTACCTTTTAAATCAGAAATCTACAAACTGGCGCACAGGACAAATCAAGCCCATCATCCCATTTTTTAGTAAATAAGGAGATTGTTTACAAAGTCACACCCTCTTATTTGCATATTGCCAGAGGCTCAGTTTTCATTCCAATTCCAAAGAAAGGCAATGCAAAAGTGTGCTCAAACTACCGCACAATTGCGCTCATCTCACATGCTAGTAAAGTAATCCTCAAAATTCTAAGCCAGGCTTCAGCAATATATGAACCGTGAACTCCCTGATGTTCAAGCTGGTTTTAGAAAAGGCAGAGGAACCAGAGATCAAATTGCCAACATCCGCTGGATCATGGAAAAAGCAAGAGAGTTCCAGAAAAACATCTATTTCTGCTTTATTGACTATGCCAAAGCCTTTGACTGTGTGGATCACAATAAACTGTGGAAAATTCTGAAAGAGATGGGAATACCAGACCACCTAACCTGCCTCTTGAGAAATCTGTATGCAGGTCAGGAAGCAACAGTTAGAACTGGTCATGGAACAACAGACTGGTTCCAAATAGGAAAAGGAGTACGTCAAGGCTGTATATTGTCACCCTGCTTATTTAACTTCTATGCAGAGTACATCATGAGAAACGCTGGACTGGAAGAAACACAAGCTGGAATCAGGATTGCCGGGAGAAATATCAATAACCTCAGATATGCAGATGACACCACCATTATGGCAGAAAGTGAAGAGGAACTAAAAAGCCTCTTGATGAAAGTGAAAGAGGAAGGCGAAAAAGTTGCCTTAAAGCTCAACATTCAGAAAATGAAGATCATGGCATCCGGTCCCATCACTTCATGGGCAATAGATGGGGAAACAGTGGAAACAGTGTCAGACTTTATTTTTTTGGGCTCCAAAATCACTGCAGATGGTGACTGCAGCCATGAAATTAAAGGACACTTACTCCTTGGAAGAAAAGTTATGACCAACCTAGATAGTATATTCGAAAGCAGAGATATTACTTTGCCGACTAAGGTCCGTCTAGTCAAGGATATGGTTTTACCTGTGGTCACGTATGGATGTGAGAGTTGGACTGTGAAGAAGGCTGAGCGCCAAAGAATTGCTGCTTTTGAACTGTGGTGTTGGAGAAGACTCCTGAGAGTCCCTTGGACTGCAAGGAGATCCAACCAGTCCCTTCTGAAGGAGATCAGCCCTGGGATTTCTTTGGAAGGAATTATGCTAAAGCTGAAACTGCAGTACTTTGGCCACCTCATGCGAAGAATTGACTCATTGGAAAAGACTCTGATGCTGGGAGGGATTGAAGGCACGAGGAGAAGGGGACGACAGAGGATGAGATGGCTGGATGGCATTCCTGACTCGATGGACGTGAGTGTGAGTGAACTCCGGGAGTTGGTGTTGGACAGAGAGGCCTGGCATGGCTGTGATTCATGGGATCTCAAAGAGTCGGACATGACTGAGCGACTGAACTGAACTGAGAGGCTGCCTTCCCACTACAAAGTGAAAGTGAAAGTGAAGTCGCTCAGTTGTGTCTGACTCTTTGCGACCCCATGGACTGTAGCCTACCAGGCTCCTCCCTCCATGGGATTCTCCAGGCAAGAGTATTGGAGTGGGGTGCCATTCCTTCTCCAGGGGATCTTCCTGACCAAAGGCAGATTTAAATAGTTGTGACAGACACTGGTCTGAAAAGCCAAAAATACTTATTTAGTTTTAGTCACTCAGTAGTTAGTGTCTGACTCAGGGACTCCACGGACTGTAGCCCGCGAGGCTTCTCTGTCCATGGGATTCTCCAAGCAAGAATACTGGAGTGGACTGTCATTCCCTTCTCCAGGGGATCTTCCCGACCCAGGGATAGAACCTGGGTCTCCTGCATTGCAGGCAGGTTCTTTACCATCTGAGCCACCAGGGTAGCCCCCAGAAATATTTACTACCTGGCCCTTCAGAGAAAAATTTTGCCAACCCTCTTCAAGACTCAGGAACAGAGATTTTGTTATAAACTCAGGGACCAGCACAAAGTAAGTGTTCAATAAACATTCATTGCATAAATTATATTTAAGAAGTTTATCATTTCAGCCACAAAGTTACTATTCAGGTGCAGATCCTCAGAAAGAAGAAAAGCAGATGTACCTTATTGACAGATTTTAAAACCTGGAGAGATTCTGAAGATGAACAAATCCCTAATTTTTCATCTGAGAAACGGAGGTCTAGAAAGCTGAAGTGAGTCTCCCAAGGTCAGCCCAAGGAGAAGTGAGAACTACTCTGTCAACACATTTGTTTTTCCTTTAATTAATAGGAAGTCAGCCTATTCTGTGAGGTCAGCCTCTTCCCAGGAGGGCCAAGGTTTTGAACACAACATGCATGCAATAATAATTACATTTGTTTGGAACTTTCAATTCTGACTTATTCCCTTAAGTTTTTTAAATACCACCCCAATACATTTTCATAAATATGATTCAGGAATGATATGCATATGCATTAAAGAAGCCAAAGTACAGCTTTATAACAAATTTTGGTAATTAAACTGATGCCCAGAGAAAGTCCCAGTGCCCACTGAGTGATTATTCCATCCACTACCTATCTGTATGGACAAAAATTTGTCCAGCTCTGATATCCCAAAGTACTGGTTTGAATTTTAAGGCATCCACCTACTCCCTGAAGTGCAGGGGAAAGAATAATTTAATTCTGCCAAGTCACACAAAAAAGCAGATAAGGATTGCCCAGCACAGCTCAATTTCTCTCTCTCTTGCACATATTGACTGAGAAAGAAATGCTGGGTAGTTTGGTGTCTCCAATGCACGAAGGCAATTTTTCTTATATCATCACTTATGTTTTCCTTTCAAAGTTCTTTCTAATTGAGCCCCACAAAGGAAGGATCAGAGACAGAAATAAATCAGGCAACAGAAACATGTTTGGTCTGCAAGACCTGGAAACCACAGTCACAACTCACTTGGCAACCACCGATTAGACTCCTAGTCTGCCAGGCACTGTGGTGGACACTTGGAGAAATGAAAAGGCATTAGACACAGTCCCTGGGCCCCAGAAAGAGGGACATTTCATATGGGAGAGAGAATAGAAGAGGATTATAACACCATGAGATGAGTCCTGTGAGTCCACAAGGTAAGCCCAGGGTGCGGTGGATGACACTGAGAGACACCAAAGCCAGAGGGTCCCAAGGTCAAGTTAAGAGTTAGCCAGACAAGAACAGAAACACAGATGTAGAGAAAGGCCTTGTGGACACAGTAGGGGAAAGAGAGGGTGAGACGAATTGAGAGACTAGCATTGAAATATATACACTACCATGTGCAAAACAGCTAGCTGGTGGGAAGCAGCTCTATAGCACAGGGAGCTCTGCTCTGTGCTCCGTGACAGCCGAGATGGGTGGGGTGGTAAGGCTGCAGCGGGAGAGAGGCTCACGAGGGAGGGGCTGTACGTATGTGCGCGTGTGCTAAGTTGCTTCAGTCACGTCCAACTCTGTGACCCCATGGACTGTAGCCTGCCAGGCTCCTCTGTCCATGGGAATTCTCCAAGTAAGAATACTGGTATGGGTTACTATGCCCTCCTCCAAGGGATCTTCCTGACCAAAGGCTCAAACCCATGTCTCTTATATCTCCTGCACTGGCAGGCAGATTCTTTGCCACTAGCGCCATCTGGGAAGCCCAGATATATGTAATATAAATATATACTTATAGTTAATTCACATCATTGTACAGAAGAAACCAATACAACATTGTAAAGCAAATATCCTCTAATTAAATGAATTTTTAAAAAAGAGTCAGGTGTAAAGCAGAGAGGGGCAGGGGGAGAAGGGAGGGGACAAACTCCAAGAACATGAAGTTATATGTTCAAAGACGAGGAAGTAAGAGAGAACATACATAGTTAAGGGAGTGGAAACAGTCTAGTATATCTGGAGCCTCAAATGGGAAGTGAGCCTGGAACAGAAGGCCTGGACCTTAAAACTTGGGACAACATACACCCTACAACAAGCATCCACTCCAAGTCCAGTCTGTCCTGGGTGCTGGACTAGGTACCAAGACAAGTTTTAAAAGGGAAAAGGTATCCTCAAGGTCAGTCTTCTGTAAAGTAGAGAATCCAGTGGCCTTCTGGCTCTCATCTCCCATCCAATCTTATTTCAATAACCTAAATAGAAATCTGCTCTTCGTTTGAACACTTTCAGTGACATGAAATTTATAGCCTCAGAAAGTGGTAAGTTCCTGATTTCAAAAAGACAGAGACCAACAACTTTTCCCTAAAGAAAGGCTCAAATCACAGTCAGCAGAGCCCAAAGATCAGGTTTAGAACTTTGTATGGTCTTAACCTCATTAACACAGTGTTTAATATACCACCTACCACATTCCAAGATTCAGTTTATTTCTATTTCCCCAAGAAACCCAGGCCATACCAGGACCAAAGTTCTGAATCAGGACACACTTCCAAGGGGGACGAGACATCTGAACCCTGAACTAAAGAACAAAGAAGGTCAGGGTAACAAAACAAACAAAAACAAAACAGATCTAGAACCAAGCAAAATACAGAAGCCGAAGCACATACATCCATTGGTAGGAGTTAAAGAGACAAAGCTAGAATCAGGCAGACAAGTCCTGGAGGAAGCACAGGCATGTTGCAGTGATTCAGCTGCATGATTCAGCTGCGTAGAGTGTAAGAGAAGCCTGTACAGAAAGAGAGAGACAGCCATAAAGGCAGTTTAATTTATGTACGAGAAGGGAATAGGTGCCATCTCAGAGCCAGGAAATATAATGGTACTCAGTCATAGGGAGAAGGCAGAATTACTCAAATCCTATTTTGCTTTCCTCTTTGCTGCTAAGAAAATGATGCTGACTCTGCAGAGCAGAGCATACATCGTCAATAAAGAAGGAAAGCAGAGAATGAATGAGAAGATCCCGCAAGAGCAGCTTTACATTTGTTCAAGGCCCAGATTAATTGATTCCAAGACACTGAAAGAACCTGCAGGTGTGATCAGAGCCCAGAGCTGCAAATCTGCATGAAGCCATGGACAAGGAGAGAAGAGTCAAAGGCAGAAGCTAAGCCAATACCATCTTAGTTACCAAAAAGGGAAGTAGCTGGATTCTGTGAAAATGTGAAATTACAGACAGAGGGGCCACCGTACTAATAAATAAATGGGAGAAGCTTAGAATCAAGTAGTGAGGGAGAAAGGGGCAATTAATAGTGACAGAGGCAAATGCAGAACCGATGACAGAAAATTGTGTTCGCCAGGCCAGCTGCTGTTACAAGCACTTAATCTTCAGACCAATCCTAACAGGTAGATGCTATTATTACCCACCCCCTTCACAGATGAGAAAACCAGGGCATATACTTTATGCAACTGGCCCAAAATTGCATAGCTAGGAACTGGCAGAAACAGGATTTGAACCAACATCAGTGCTGCCTCCCTGAGAAGTTCAGAGTTTGGAGGTGACCTTTGAGGAGGAAGCAGAAATTGGACAAAGTAGAGGAATTAATATAAACTGGAGGGTGAGAAGGTGGGAATTGGGGAAACATATGGCAGCAATGAAGAGGAGCCCAGACGGCGTGATGAGGACAAAGGAAAATACGGTGGCAAACATGAGGCTAGATTCAGAGCTTCTCAAATGAGATGAAGCGGAGACTAGCCTTCATTTCCACTCTCAGGGGCTTTAGCCCTTCATGCAAGCCTTTCAAAGTTTCTCCCTGCTCCCAAAATCTCCCTTCTTATCTTATTAAAGGCACTTTCAGTTGCAAGTAATATAAATCTCTTCAAATACACAGATACAAAAAGAAAATACTTGAAAAGGGGAAATTTAGTGGGAAAATTCAAGGTCAAGGAGCACATTTGGGCCTCACAAGGGCCATAAACCCAATATTCTATGTCAACAGATGACAGAATTTTCAGTTGGCATTGCTGATGTAACCAGTTACCCACAGAGTGAAACCTAGGAAAGCTCCAGTTACAGGTGTGTCTATCTTCTCTCCCCATCTAGACAAGCATTGTCTAACTTCTTTGACCATGAAATACAGTAAGATATACATTTTGCATCGAGACTTAGTCTATACACATATACAATCATAAGCAGTATATCTTCCCCTAGGACCCTTACTCAGAACACTTGCTGGCTGACTGGTTTATATATTGTGTGGTGGCCATACTACTTTCCGAGCATCTTAGAATAAAATAATTATAAAGATTCAGAGAAAGTAAACTGTAGAGGTCATCTTATCCAATGAGTTTCAATGTTAGTAAGTGATTCTTTTTTCCAAATGCTTAACTGAAGGCCAATGATTAAGGTTTAGAGTAAAAAACTTACTTACATTATACTCATTGCAAAGAACACAGAACTTTTTAACATTTTTTGTAATGGAGTTGATTTTTAAAAGACCTCAGATCACCAAAGCCACCCCCAAAGTCCTGACACCACATTGCTTAGACAGGACAGAGAAATGAAGAAATGAACAAGTGCATTTAAGTTTACGACCCAGATAATCACGATGATGTGATCACTCACCTAGACCCAGACATCCTGGAACGTGAGGTCAAGTGGGCCTTGGGAAGCATCACTATGAACAAAGCTAATGGAGATGATGGAATTCCAATTGAGTTACTTCAAAACCTAAAAGAGGATGCTCTGAACGTGCTGTACTCAATATGCCAGCAAATTTGGAAAACTCAGCAGTGACCACAGGACTGGAAATGGTCAGTTTTCATTCCTGTGGTCACCCAAAAAGGGCAATGCCAAAGAATGCTCAAACTACTGCATAATTGCACTCATCTCACACGTTAGTAAAGTAATGCTCAAAATTCTCCAAGCCAGGCTTCAACAGTACATGAACCATGAACTTCCAGTTGTTCAAGCTGGATTTAGAAAAAGCAGAGGGACTAGAGATCAAATTGTCAATATCCTCTGGATCACCAAAAAAGCAAGAGAGTTTCAGAAAAACATCTATTTCTGCTTTATTGACTATGCCAAAGCCTTTGACTGTATGTGGACCACAACAAACTGTGGAAAATTCTGAAAGAGATGTTAATAGCAGACCACCTGACCTGCCTCCTGAGAAATCTGTAAGCAGGTCAGGAAGCAACCTTTAGAACTGGACATGGAACAACAGACTGGTTCCAAATAGGAAAGGGAGTATGTCAAGGCTGTATGTTGTCACCCTGTTTATTTAACTTATATGCAGAGTACATCATTAGAAACGCTGGGCTGCATGAAGCACAAGCTAGAATCAAGATTGCTGGGAGAAATATCAATAACCTCAGATATGCAGATGACACTCTAATGTCAGAAAGTAAAGAAGAACTAAAGAGCCTGTTGATGAAAGTGAAAGAGGAGAGTGAAAAAGTTGGCTTAAAGCTCACCATTCAGAAAACTAAGATCATGGTATCTGATCCCATCACTTCATAACAAATAGATGGGGAAACAATGGAAACAGTGACAGACTTTATTTTCTGGGGCTCCAAAATCACTGCAGATGGTGACTGCAGCCATGAAATTAAAAGACGCTTACTCCTTGGAAGGAAAGTTATGACCAACCTAGATAGCATATTAAAAAGCAGAGACATTACTTTGCCAACAAAGGTCCATCTAGTCAAGGCTATGGTTTTTCCAGTAGTCATGTATGGATGTGAGAGTTTGACTATAAAGAAAGCTGAGCGCTGAAGAATTAATGCTTTTGAACTGTGGTGTTGGAGAACACTCTTGAGAGTCCCTTGGACTGCAAGAAGATCCAACCAGTCCATCCTAAAGGAAATCAGTCCTGAATATTCATTGGAAGGACTAATATTGAAGCTGAATCTCCAATACTTTGGCCACCTGATGCAAAGAACTAACATCTGAAAAGACCCTGATGCTGGGAAGAATTGAAGGCAGGAGGAGAAGGAGATGACAGAGGATGAGATGGTTGGATGGCATCACTGACTCAATGGACATGAGTTTGAGTGAACTCCGGGAGTTGGTGATAGACAGGGAGGCCTGGCGTGCTGCAGTCCATGGGGTCGCAAAGAGTCGGACACGACTGAGCGACTGAACTGACTGACTGACTGAGTTAACTTAGTCTCATTTTGACTGACTCAGCCTTTCTGGTTTTCTCCCCATCCCAGGTCCTCCCCAGGAGGTGTCTGGATGTACAGGGAGCATATGGGGTTTTGTGACACTGGAGGTTGGGATGGAGACCAGGTAGCCCTCGCCCTCCACCAGCACCTCATGCTAGTCCTTGGGCGTATACTGGTCAGGTCCACATGAAGTATGGTTGCTCAACCTCACAACCCCACCCAGGCACTCCACCGGCTTCCACAACTGCCAGTCTACAGCAGACATACTCAATTCACAAGCTATTCTTTCTTGGTCTGGTCAGGTCCAGGATCCCCCTTCTCCCTTGGCCCCACCTCAGCTCCTACCAGACCTGCTGGGCCCCTATAGTTTAGCAGTGATTCCTCTGACCCTAAAGTCCTATCCTGCAGCCTTAGTAACGTGACCACGTATGCCACACCACCCCCTCCCACTTCCAGCAAGCTTCCCAGCCAGGCTCCCTAAAGAAAGGAGCCAACTTCTGCTCCTTTCAGGAGCTAAGGTCAGTTTCTCACTATCACCAAATGACAACTCCAGCTTACAATTGTCACACCTCAAGGACACCTCCCAGGGCTTTTAATGGGAGCAGCACCAAAAGCCCAGCTCCCCTCAACTACCAACTCAGTCCCCCATCACAGTTCTTCAGCCAGTGAGGAGAAACCAAACATATGCGCCTTTCTTCCCATTCCCCAATTCCCCTTCTGCTTCCCACAGCTCCTCAGGCTGGATGGGACAGGTTTTCTTTCTTCCCCTTTCTGTTTGATTAGAACATTTGCCTTGTTCTTTCCCCTCTTTTCCTCTAGAGTTTATAATGGTGAACAGAGTGGAGATAGAGCAGTTACAGATTGATAAAAGAACCTAAATTCAAAGGTGTTTCACAATTACTACACCCATTGTATTTAAAGCAGGTGAAAATGAAGACAGGATGGATGTTCAGAGCTCCATTTGCTTGCTAGGCTCTCCCTTACTCTTCTCAGAGCCTCTAAGGAACTTCTACAAAATTTTGAAGACTTACCAAAACACATTTGGGAAGCCATTTATACAATCCAACTTAGGGCTCTCCAACAGAGCTTTCTGCAGTGATGGAAATGTGTTATGTCTACACTGTCCATTTCAGCAGCCACCAGTTACATGTGGCTATCAAGCGCTTGAGATGTGGCTAGTGCAACAGAAGAACTAAATTTTTAACTTCATTAAATTAATTAATTTAAATAGTTACACTATTGGACAATACAATGTAGCTCCTTCACTTTACAAACAGGTAGGACCCTGAGGCCCAGTATTACTCAGCAAATTTATGATAGAGTCAGCACAAAGATCCACGTCCCATAGTCTCCGGCCAGTTCTGCCCACCACTTCTCAGCTGTCACACCCAGGTCACTGTTTAGCACCGGGCTTCCTGGCTGTATCCAACCCTAATGACATGTGCTGGAGTTTTGTTGCAACAAGTACTCTTGCACCACGAAAACTGGTTTGAATTCAAACATTCTCTTTTAAAGAAAGGAGTCTGACTCCTCCAGAACCTTAGCTATTGGGAGTGAAGACCTGAAGAATGCTGGTATGAAATTTTCAAAATAGTATAATGTCAGCTATAATGACACCTGGAGGAGTGGCCCCCATGGGGTTTTGAGTTTCCAGAAGTGCAAGTGAACTTTTTCATCAGAAAATGTGACTTTCTGAGATATCTTGAAGATCACAGCAAAATAGCACAACCTGCTGTGAGGACATTAGGTGAGGAGACATGGAAGCAGAGAAAAGGCTTCTCCTTAATCAACTGTACATCATTGGGCAAGGCTGCAATTTCCTATTCTACAAAACACACAATGCAGTACCTCTTCGTCCCTTCTTTCAAGGATGTTATGAAGAGAAATCAAAAAATACATGAAATGCTCCCCATTACTAGGGGGAAAAGCACTCTCTAAAGTTTCAAACTTCTTGTTACTAAACACAAAAGTCAAGTTTTCCTTAACATAAGATATAAAATCAAGTGTCCTAGAGCACTTTATTCCAATAATCACTACACTATTAATCATGGGACTACACTTTAACTAGAAACTTCATGTTGGAGTCATTATTCTACTGTTATTTAAAAGTTGAACAACAGTTCAAAATGACAGAAGCCAAATTTCTTTGCTATCTCCCATTACAGGGAGTAATTAGATTTTAAAAGGACATATTTATAATGTGTGCACATACTGTTTCATCAGCTATTAAGCTGAAAACCTTAGTGGAAGGAAGTTAGATATGGGATTTCAGGAAAACTCAATAGAAACTCAAATCATTCTTATTATCTTTATTTTTTTGCCTTGAACAGTAACAATCATAATGATGACATTCTATCCTATTCAAAGGAAAAAACCACAACTTCAGGGCATCTTGGTCCCGCACTTTGGGCTATGGAGACACATGCATGAGCTAGCAGCCTGGGGATGGGGGTGCCACAGCCACACGCAGCAGCATACTGGAATCAATTGCTTCCTCCTCACACCCCCATATCATTCTGCCTATGCTTCCATTACAGGACTTCCCATATTGTATTTAATAATTAATTACCATTCCACATCCCTCACAAGACAGAGTGCTTGTGGAGGGCAGGGCGAAGTCTTATCTGCGTCTGGATCCCAAGCACATGATGGGCAATTGGGAAGCTATTTTCACATAAAGTGATCATTGGTCCAGTGTAAACAACACTCCCCATTCTAAGTGCCCCAGCACCATCAGTGTCACCCAAGCTCTGTGAACATGGTTGATCTTGGTTTGGAAACATTTATTCCAATTTATAAATAGGCTTGGTTGCAGAGTTACAACCAAGGCTTCAACCACACTAGTGGGGAATTACTACATGTCAGCTAAAGCAGAAAATCACAGCCGATTTCCTCCCTAGTCATGAAATGTAGGATACTTGCGTCAGGTGTTTGGTTTATAACATTGACAAGAGCAGCACCTGCTTACTTCAGGACCACAATATCATCAGCATCAATACCTGATTTGATCCAGAAGTATTCTGAACAAGTTTACCCAATTCAGAGCCTGAATTCATTTCGAGGGCCTTTCAAAACAAACTGGATACTGGTTTCTTAGAAGAAAGGAAAACCTTGAATAATATCACAAAGGGTAAATTCCAATAATAAGCTGCCTCTTAAGCCAAAGGGGCACTCCTAATAGGGATTTGTGGGGTTACATGATCCAATCCCTCAATTTTTCCCACAAAGTGACTTGGCCAATGTCACATGGCTATGTGGCAGCAGAGCAAGGACTAGAACTCAAATCTTTAGTTTTCCTAAGTTTCTCTGGACATGAAACTTCCATAATCAGAACAACCTGGACAAGATGTCTCTGTTGACCTAAGACTGAGAGGTTTCCTAGGATATAGGATTTTCAGGGCAAAGACAGGGAAAGTCCCAGATAAACCAGTACCAAATGGTCAGTCCAAGTCCAGTGCTCTCTTCTCTATATAAATCTGCCCCTGTTATCAGTTTGATAAAATGCACTACTGGCTCTGCCTCAAATATTTAAGCCCAGGAAGAACCCAGCAATAAGAAATAGAATTTGATAGCTGTTGCACAACTGTGTCCCCTCTATGAGGAATAAAATTTTATCCATTAATGATAGCACATAAATGATCAAAACTAGAGCCTCAAGATTCTCTATGAATTTTTTAAAGGAATTTTCAGGTTTTTAAATAATTAAAAGTTTCAAAAAATTCAAGAGGAAGAAAATGAGAATCATGAAAATGAGCATTATGAAGCCAGTGCTGTTTAAGTACCAAACTATTATTCTATGTCCAAACTAATCAAGTTGTCACTGTTGAGAAAAGAAGGCCATGGAAGGCTCACTAAGTTATGCTGATTAATTATCCCAAGAGTCATTAGAGAATGCAGCCATTACTCATGAGGCACTCCTCTGACACTGTAATTAGCCTACAATTCTTGTGATTCCAGGGAAAGCTTCAGAGCCTGTGTTTAAAACTCCTACAGCATTTCCCACAAAAGGGAGCTGAAGTTGATACTTCAGGTTCTTTGAGGGGACTTGGAATTATGAGTTCATGATCGCTCCATTCGTAATAGACTTATTTTTCTTCCCTCCAGCTTCCATCAGCAGTTTCACAAAATCAGGTCACTGGGGGGATTTAGCAGGACTTTTATTGTTGGATTGGGCCAACCCTACAGCCATGAAATCCCAGACTAACCAGTCAGATACCACACTGGGCACTTCATAAACACACAGATCCAATCTTACAACCGTTCTTCAAGGTCAATGCCACTGTCCCATGCATAAAAGTGAGAAGCTGAAGCTCCGAGTGCTCATGGGCTTTAAGACCACAGAGTGAACGAGCAGCAGCGCCAGGTGGAGTCTAGGTCTCTCTGGCACCCAACTCCAGACCCTCTCCCAGAGCAGGTCTCTGCCCTGATGTACCCTCACCACCAGAGAAACTGCTCAGCTCTCGTGGTTCTGAGAAGATGAGTTCACAGAGTATGTATCACACTGTACATACAGACAGTAGACACAAAGGGTAAACTCCAATAATAAACTACCTGGGAAAGGGAAAATATCTACTAGCCCTACTAACTGGCAAGAATATTCCACATTTACAATTAAAGAGGGAAAAGGCAAACATATCTGCCAAAACCCCATATGTTATTTAAAAAAAATAAACCAATTAAGGCATTTTCTAATACAGTCACAGTTAAGTAGCTATGAAACACAGTGATCTTACATTTGATCTGCCATCTAGAAACCTCTTCTCTGATTATGGGGTGGCTAATAGTCCCTTTGCAAATCCCCAGGGTCCATATGCCATATAGGGACAAAATCTCTTGTTCCATTGAAAGAGATTCTCTGGATCTTTATAACTTTAAGGCAAATACAAGAGACAAGAAGTTAATAACTCACTAAGTGTCAAGAATGGAAACCTGGAATATATGCTTTTCTGAATTAAAAAAAAAAAAAAACTCTTACCTTTGGCTTTCCTCCTTTTTTAATTCTCTCCTTTTAATAAATAAACAGAAAAGAAATTTCCAGTAACCTCAGCTGGAAAATTAACATTCCAGATTGCTCTCCTTCTTGAGGATGATAATCTGATTTACTGCTCCCTTGCCTGGTTTAAATCAGTAAAGAACATTAAGCACAAGTTCTAGATATTTTAAAAGACAAACCTGCTATTGTAAAGGTCACTGCTACAAGCAGCAGAAGTTTCAGTGCCCCAACTATTAATAAACCCCCTTGAGTCTCTGAAACTTTCACAGTGAGACTATCTGAACAGCAAGTTCCCAGCCCCTCGGGACTGAGCGCTGTGAGTTTCTAACCCGGGGTTCTTGTCCTATTTCTTTTTGTGCGTTTGGCAGGTATTTCTTCTTCCTTTGCTCCTGGAGCACTCTGGGGATGGCCCTCTCTATCATCATGCAGCCCTCACTCTCTATAGTGCAGCCCCTGGTGAAGAAAGGCCTTTGGGGAAAGCCAGGAAACACAACCAGAATTTCTACAAATTCTATCATGTTGTAGAGAAATTATAGAACTATTTTTAAGAACAAGGTTTGAGAGTTACAAATTTGGAGCTATCAGAATTTCTTAGAGGACTAAATTGGAATCCGAGATAGAGGGAGATTTCATACACTTGGGATAAATGGATATGCAGAGTTTTGCAAAAAAATGATTGAACAGTGATTTTTCTCCTTCTAAAAGGAGCTCATAGAAAAGCTTTTAACAGGCAATGCTCCCCAGCCCATTCCAAACACAATTCATGTTATGATGCAGTTAAAGCAGCACACTTCATGAATTTGAGTGTTCCAATGAAACAATGTATTTCTAAAATCCTTGAAAGGTAGACAATAGATATACAAGTCCTGTGTGTCTGGGAACCCAGCTGACCCAAATAACCAAGGAGAAATTAGCCTTTGCATGTTTGGGGCCTGGAGGGAGAGGTATGAGCCATCCTAGTGCCTCTCTCCAGCACCCGCTGCTCTTCCAGCTCAAACCCCAGGGTTCTGGTTAACTAGCTCCCCTCTTCTGCTTTGCCAGCTCATCTTTAAGCTCATCCTCCAAAGTTTATTTGCAGCTTCCCTCAAGGTAGGCAGAAGAATGGAACAAGATAAAATCAAGGCAATCACTGCTGCTGCTTAGGATTATATGTGAATTTCAATTATCCATGTTAAACCTATCTCTAGCCTAACTGCTGTCAAATCTCCCAAAAAGATAACCTGCTCCCTTCAGAGTCTTGATCTCTGACATTGTCAGCCTTTCTCTTTCTGCTGACGAGAAAACTGCTAAGTCACTGGCTTGCTTGCCAGGCAAAGAGACAAATTTCTTAAGTCCTATGAGTTCATTCCCTCTATCCTAGCCCGATCAAATGGTGGTTCTTCCCTCTTTCTTTGTCCAGAGACAAAGGGCACCTTTTCTTCCAAGCACCTTAATAACTTTTCCATCACTCGTGTTCAATAAGAAGTGCCAGTTTTGACCCTGGCACTAGCTCTTCTCCAAAACACAATCTGAGCCAAGGAAAACAGAATTCCTGGAGCCACAGAGAGCCAGTATTCTTCTGTTAAGAGGATGGACTGAGATCATCAATTACTTGTATGTCCTCCTCCTTGCAATAATAAACACCTCTTTATTTAGATCTAGCAGTTTACAATAGTCTGTCCAAGGAGTTGGCTGTGGAGAGTAAACTGTGGAGAGACAGCCCAAAGAAACGGCAAGAGCACCAGGCTGGGAGTCAGAAACTGAAACTGACATTGGTTAAGCAGTAAGGCAAAAAGTTAAAACTCAGGTCTGTTTGGCCCTAAACTCTGTGGACTTAACCACAGTTATCCCACTTCCTATACTAATAATGTCGGGGAAGGAAATGGCACCCCACCCCAGTACTCTTGCCTGGAAAATCCGATGGACGGAGTAGCCTGGTGGGCTGCAGTCCATGGGGTCGCTAACAGTCGGACAGACTGAGCGACTTCACTTTCACTTTTCTCTTTCATGCATTGGAGAAGGAAATGGCAACCCACTCCAGTATTCTTGCCTGGAGAATCCCAGGGATGGGGGAGCCTGGTGGGCTGCCGTCTATGGGGTCACACAGAGTCGGACACGACTGAAGTGGCTTAGCAGCAGCAGCAGCAGCAGTCAGTGTTCATGAACTGTATACTGAGTGCTTAATTGGGTATTGCTATACTCAATTGGAAAATAAGAATTTTCCAGTAGTCATGTATGGATGTGTGAGGTGGACCATAAAGAGCTGAGTGCCAAAGAATTGATGCTTTTGAACTGTGGTGTTGGAGAAGACTCTTGAGAGTCCTTGGACTGCAAGGAGATCAAACCAGTCAATCCTAAAGAAAATCAGTGCTGAATATGATGCTGAAGCTGAAACTCCAATACTTTGGCCACCTGATGAGAAGAACTGACTCATTAGAAAAGACCTCGATGCTGGGAAGGACTGAAGGCAGGAGGGGATGACAGAGGATGAGATGGTTGGATGGCATCACTGACTCAATGGACATGAGTTTGAGGGGGCTCTGGGAGTTGGTGATGGACAGGAAAGACTGGTGTGTTGCAGCTCATGGAATCTCAAAGAGTTGGACACAATTGAGTGCCTGAACTGAACTGATACTCAATTCTGGGGCTTCCCTAGTGACTGAGTGATACAGAACATGCCTGCCAATACAGGAGATGCAGGTTTGATCCCTGGGTCAGGAATATCCTGTGGAGAAGAAAATGGCAACCCACTCCAGTATCCTTGCCTGGGAAATCCCATGGACATATGATCTGGTGGGCTATAGTCCATGGGAACACGAAAGAGTCCAACATGACTTAACAACTAAACAACATACTCAATTTTTATAGTTAGGGAAATCAACCTTGGTAAAAAAAAAGAAAAAAAAAACAAGTGGTAGTACCAATATTTGAGCCCAGTGCTGTCCAATGCTAACGTTTCTGTGACATCAATCAAGTGTCCATTGAAAAGAGACAGGTTAGAATGAGAAAAGGGATTATTAAAAAGTCTACAAACAATAAATGCTACAGAGGGTGTGGAGAAAAGGGAACCCTCCTACACTGTTAGGGAGAATGTAAATTGGTACAACCACTGTGGAGAATACTATGGAGATTTCTTAAGAAACTAAAAGTAGAACTACCGTATGATCCAGCAATCCTACGCCTGGACATATATCTGGAGAAAATTCTAATTTGAAAAAATACATGCATGCCAATATTCATAGCAGCACTAGTTACAATAGCCAAGACATGGAAACAACCTAAAAATCCAATGTCAGACGAATGGATATAGAAGTTGTACTACATGTCTGCAGTGGAATATTACTCAGTCATGAAAAAGAATGAAATAACGCTATTTGTAGTAACATGGATGACTATGTTGAGACAGTTATTAAATATTATCAATACAAATATCATATATCATTTGCATGTGAAATTACAAAAAATGATACAAATGAACTTATTTTAAAAAACAGAGAGACTCACAGACTTAGAAAACAAACATGGTTATCAAAGGGGGAAAGGCGCAGGAGGTTGGGACTAATATAAACCCACTACTGCTGCTGCTGCTGCTGCTAAGTTGCTTCAGTCGCGTCCGACTCTGAGTGACCCCATAGACAGCAGCCCACCAGGCTCCCCCGTCCCTGGGATTCTCCAGGCAAGAACACTGGAGCAGGTTGCCATTTCCTTCTCCAGTCCATGAAAGTGAAAAGTGAATGTGAAGTCGCTCAGTCGAGTCCAACTCTTAGAGACCCCATGGACTGCAGCCTACCAGGCTCCTCTGCCCATGGGATTTTCCAGGCAAGAGTACTATTATATATAAATTAGATAATCAATAAGGCCCTACTGTATAACACAAGGAACTCTACTCAGTACTCTGTAATGGCCTATATGGGAAAAGAATCTGAAAAAGAATAGAGATATATATACATATAATTGAATCACTTTGCTATACACCTGAAACTAACACAACATTGTAAATCAACTATACTGTAACATAATAAAAGAAGTATTTTTAATTTAAAAAAAAAGAATGAGAAAGGGAGCAAGATGGTTAACAGCCCCCATGACCATGCAGGCTTGTTATTGGCTGAGCCAGGGCAGGACTGTCTCCACTGGGAGGAGGGGTGGAGCACAACGGCAGGATCAGGTGGAGGCAGCAAGGCTGGAAATGCAGCAGCAGGGCTTCTGTGCCCTGTGGTAGGGACTTTCTGTATCCTCAAGGAGCAGCAGCAGCAAGAAGCTAGAGCAAAACCAGCTGGAGTCAACAAGAGGAGGCCAGGACCTGGCAGCAGCCTGAGGCCAGGCAGAGGGTTGAAGCAAAGCCTGAGAGGCAGCTCTCTGGGGGCACACAGGACATGTGGGGTAGGGAAGACGTTGGTGAAGCGCAGAGCCATGTAGAGACCCAGCAGTCACCAGGGAGGGACTCATAAATGCAATGGTATTTGAAGGTGGCCTCCAACAAAACTTGAACATGTGAATCAAGTTAAAAGCATTGGGAGTGCAAAACCAGCTGGAGTCAACAAGAGAGGGCCAGGACCTGGCAGCAGCCTGAGGCCAGGCAGAGGGTTGAAGCAAAGCCTGAGAGGCAGCTCTCTGGGGGCACACAGGACATGTGGGGTAGGGAAGACGTTGGTGAAGCGCAGAGCCGTGTAGAGACCCAGCAGTCACCAGGGAGGGACTCATAAATGCGATGGTATTTGAAGGTGGCCTCCAACAAAACTTGAACATGTGAATCAAGTTAAAAGCATTGGGAGTTCATGTAAAAAATAAATAAATAAAATAAATAAATAAATAAATACAAAAAAATAAAATAAAAAAATAAAAATAAAAAATAAAAAAAGTTAAAAGCAGAAATGAGAGGAAAAGAAGTGTCGATACCGAGGAAATCTGAGTCAGAACACAAGCCAACCAAGCTCTGAATAAGCACATTACCCCAAACTCTCCAGTGGCAACCATGGCCCGACAGAAGAGGGCTCTCTGGCCGCAGGGTCAGCCCCAGGTGCTCTCTAAGCAGATACGAATGCCCAAGAGGTGGGTGGGTCTAACTTAGATGTGTTGCCATGAAGCTCCCCAAAAGGACATGCTGTTACCCAGCCATTAATTCGCATAAAGGTCATTATCTTGGCCATAACTGAGAGGATTTAAATACTAAATTGTACATGACAGGCTGCCTGGGCTGCAAATGAGAATAGTGTGGAAGGTTAATCTCAATCTTCTTGCCAAAAATGATGGTATTTGCAGAGATATACATAAAGTATTATGATGTATGAGCTAGAGGCCAGGAAACCCACAAAATTTGAGAAGAAGCCATGGAGAAAACCTGTGCTTTCTTCTCCCTACTCCAGCCCTCAAATACTTCAGGCTAAGATATACCTCATACTCCCTTCTATTCCCTACTCCCCTTCAAGCCCCCTACCCGGCCTGCACAATCCTCAGTCTCTGCTCCTGCTTCTAACCAGCCATCATCATCTGAGTGAATAGGTGTGCACAGCAAACACTCTAGGAGTTCACAGGTGAGGAAACCAGGAATGAGAGAGAAGACAATATCTGGTGTTTCAAGGCAATGACCTGGAAGACCATGAAAGGAAAAGGATAAAGAGCCTCTTGACGAAAGTGAGAGTGAAAAAGCTGGCTTAAAACTCAAGATTCAAAAAGTGAAGATCATGGCATCCAGTCCCATCACTTCATGGCAAATAGATGGGGAAACAATGGAAACAGTGACAGACTTTATTTTCTTGGACTCCAAAA
The DNA here is from genome assembly GCA_006410675.1 of Oreotragus oreotragus. Lineage (NCBI taxonomy): Eukaryota > Metazoa > Chordata > Mammalia > Artiodactyla > Bovidae > Oreotragus > Oreotragus oreotragus. The sequence goes on from SJYX01011699.1 coordinate 29,116, forward strand.
TCACTGCAGATGGTGACTGCAGTCATGAAATTTAAAAGATGCTTGCTCCTTGGAAGAAAAGTTACGACCATCCTAAACAGCATATTAAAAAGCAGAGACATTACTTTGCCAACAAATGTCCGTCTAGTCAAAGCTATGGTTTTTCCAGTGGTCATGTATGGATCTAAGAGTTGGACCATAAAGGAATTGATGCTTTTGAACTGTGGTGTTGGAGAAGACTCTTGAGAGTTCCTTGGACAGCAAGGAGATCCAACCAGTCCATCCTAAGGAAATCAGTGCTGAATATTCATTAGAAGGACTGATGCTGAAGCTGAAACTCCAATACTCTGGCCACCTCATGGGAAGAACCGACTCATTGGAAAAGACCCTGATGCCGGGAAAGGTTGAAGGCAGGAGGAGAAGGGGATGACAGAGGATGAGATGGTTGGATGAAATCACCAACTTGATAGACATGAGTTTGAGCAAGCTCCAGGAGCTGGTGATGGACAGGGAAGCCTGGCACTCTCCAGTCCATGGGGTCACAAATAGTCAGATATGACTGAGCAACTGAACTGAAAGTCCAAAAGTAAGACAACCTGGATACCCATCCAGACATGGACTAATGGTAACACTTCTTCAGCAGCTGGAATGAGAATTTTGAATCACAAATCAGCATTTTTCTTGACCCTCTGGATGTCTAGGGAATTGTCTGGACAGAAAGAAATGATGCTGTCACTGCCACTGAGGAGGCTTCTGTCTTATAAGTCTTTATGGGCCCTTATGGCCTCAAAGACTTGTCTCAGAATGGGAGCCCAATGTCAAGATAAGAGAAAAGAAGACTGTCATTCCTGGGAGTGAGAGAAAACCTCAGGAAACTCTCTTCTCCCAGGGGCCCCACACAAACAGTACAAGAAGGTCACGAAGCAACAGTTAGAACAGGACATGGAGAAACAGACTGGTTCCAAACCGGAAAAGAAGTATGTCAAGGCTCTATATTGTTACTCTGCTTATTTAACTTTTATGCAGAGTCCATCATGTGAAATGCCAGGCTGGATGAAGCACAAGCTGGAATCAAGATTGCTGGGAAAAAATACCAATAACCTCAGACATGCAGATGATACCACCCTTATGGCAGAAAGTGAAGAACTAAAGAGCCTCTTGATGAAAGTGAAAGAGGAGAGTGAAAAAGTTAACTTAAAACTCAACATTCAAAAAGGAAAGATCATGGCATTCAGTCCCATCACTTCATGGCAAATAGATGGGGAAACAATGGAAACAGTAACAGACTTTATTTTGGGGGGGGCTCCAAAATCACTGCAGATGGTGACTGCAGCCATGAAATTAAAAGACACTTGCTCCTTGGAAGAAGAGCTATGACCAACCTAGACACCATATTAAAAAGCAGAGCCATTACTTTACCAACAAAGGTCCATCGAATCAAAGCTATGACTTTTCCAATAGTCATGTATGGATGTGAGAATTGAACCATAAAGAAAGCTGAGTGCCAAATAATTGATGCTTTTGAATTGTGGTGTTGGAGAATACTTGAAGATCCAACCAGTCAATCTTAAAGGAAATTAGTCCTAAATATTCATTGGAAGGACTGATGCTGAAGCTGAAACTCCAATACTTTGGCCTCCTGATGCGAAGAACTGACTCACTGGAAAAGACCCTGATGCTGGGAAAGATTGAAGGCAGGAGGAGAAGGGGATGACAGGATGAGATGGTTGGATGGCATCACTGATTTGATGGACATGAGTTCGAGCAAGGTCCAGGAGCTGGTGATGGACAGGGAAGCCTGGCGTGCTGCAGTCCAAGGTGTTGCAAAGAGTCGGACACGACTGAATGAACTGAGAGAAAGGGCTTAGCCAACATCTCGCAATAGCAATTAGGTCATTATCTAGCACTGCTGAGATTATAAGCCCCACCCGGTCATGGTCCCTCTGGATCATGGAAGGCCAAGCATTTGGAAAGAATAGCAATAATGCCATATTATCATCAAATCCAGGATACCACCAGTTGTCAATGGCATTCTGGTTTCAGAGGTAAAATTTGAAAGAATGGCTTCTGGTGATTATTAGATGCTATTAATTGTTAAACGCATCTCAACTTCAGAGATACTAAAATGAGGGGAGAAAAAGTGCATCTTAGGACCAGCAAAACTCCACAAACCACCTATGCTTTTGGCATTACTAAAGTTCAATAGGTTCTTGTTGGATGACACTGCTACCTCCTCTAAAGTTACATAAGACCATATTTGTGACCAGTGAAATGTGAGCAGAAGTGAATGGCCCTTCTAGGCTATGTACGTAATTGCCAGTGTTGGACTCTAGTGTTCTCCTTCCCGATGCACTGATCATGGCAGCACATGGTCAGTGCACACAGAGACAGTAGCAACACAAGAAGATGGAATCTTTATGAGCTTGCTCTCTGAGAAACTTCAATGAGAAGAGTCCCCCTGCCAACTATCCAACCCATTCTGGACATGAACTGTGAGGAAAAAAAAAAAAAAGGTTATTACTTTCAGCAACTGAAATTCCAAGAATGTTTGGTACGACAACATAACCTAAACTCTCCTGACTGAAACACCATCTTATGTTTGAACAAGGCATTACCTCATCTGGTCTTGATAATTACACAATAGGGCACTCTATTTTAAATACATTTAAATACAAAAGAAATTGAGGCTTAAAAAGCTTAACTGAATTGGCCAAAGCCACATAGCTAGCATGGGGTGGGGAGAGGGTATTTGGGACTAGAACCCATGTCCTCTATCTAAAGAATATCCTGCCTATCTCTACGCTGTCTCCAGGGTCTCCATTTACTCCATCGCAGTAAATCCTTATTGCAACGTTCATATAAATACACATGCATACATTCCTATCTTCTATGGGCAAATGGATTTTGAATCCCAATCTCTTTCCTTCAAGCAGCAGCAAAACATGCAAGAACCTGGCCAACAACAGAGCTCAAGACTCAGAAAATGGGTAGAGCTCAGGCCTGCCTGCAGCGTCACAGTAATCTATTTGTAGGTGAGACGTGATAAGTTCTAGAAAGGCAAAGAAATGAATGATGAGATGACCGTTATTACAATCAGTAGGTAGAGAGTGAAGGAAGAGGGACCTTCCTGGTGGTCCAGTGGCTACGCTCCCAATACAGAGGGCTGGGGTTCGATCCCTGGGATCCCTGGTCGGGGAGCTAGATCTCACACGTTGCGACTAACAGTTTGCATGCTGCAACCAAGATTTCCCAGGCTGCAACTAAGACCCAGCACGGCCAAATTTAAATTTCAAAAAGAGTGAAGGAAGAGGGGAGGAGTATAAAGAAGATAGCCTCTTCATATTTTCCATTTCACTTCTGTTTCTTGAACATATTTCTACATCCTGAGTGGAAAACCTGACCCGTTCACCATGTTGCCAGCAATCATGAGGTGGCATCTAGGACATTCTAGTCTCACACACAGATGAGAGATTCAATAAGAACAGGCAGCCTCCTCAGGTTCCTCACCTCATCACTGCCACTCCGATTACACGCTGTGCTCAGAACTCCAAATTGTGCAAACCAAAATGATCTCCCAAAATCAACAGTGCTAAGAATTCAGTTACTTCACTTCCAAGCTATGAAAAGGAACTCCCCTAGAGTCAGCTCCTAGGGCCAAAATACCAAACAACCAGCTGGTGCCAGCAACTGCCTTCAGGGTTTGCCTTTGGTGACCAAGCAAGCTTAATGTTTAATTTCAAGACAAAAAAAAAAAAAAAAAGTGAAGTTTATAATGATCCCAATTTTAGGACAACTCTAAGAGCTATTTCTCCTTTCCCTCACACTTTGTGCCTCAGTAGGCCCTGTGCCCTGAGCATAGTACCCTCCCAGGGTGGTGGTTTCATTCCTGCTCTATGCTTGGCTAAGCAATTTGTTCACAAAAATGTGTAAACTGTCCCTAGGACAGGCATGTTTATAGTCAGAGTTGTGAGCATGACCTTGTCAACCCCTCTGAAATTCTAAGCAAAGAAATGCTTATAAAATAAGAGCCTAAGTCACTATTTCCTTTATCTGATATCCCAGCAACTGTGACTTCCTTCAGGAACTTGGTAAGCCAGGCTTCCCTCTGTATAAACATCAATGTACAAAATAAAAGCTTTCTGAGCCTCATACACCTGACCTAGGGTGGACCCACAGGATTTTGTTAATGCTAAGCATTTTCTTCTAAAAATGGCAAGCTTGTCTTTATTATTTTTTGCCAAAATAGTAAATCTGATCCTGTGGACCCAAAGAAATTCTCTGGGATTAGGGGGATGGGTACTCATATTGTTTCTGCTGTAAAGTAAATATCCATAAGACAGATATAAATTCTTCCTGAGAAGACTCTATGGGCCTTTCCTCATACAAAAGCACTATTTTCCCATAGCAAGGCTTTGGATGTCAGTTGTTTCTGAAGAACGCAAGACAATTTACAGCTACAGAACACCTGGTTCTTAACCATTTGAAGGTGTGTAGTCCCTTCAATGGAGAAGGCAATGGCACCCACTCCAGTACTCTTGCCTGGAAATCCCATAGACGGGGGAGCCTGGTGGGCTCCATGGGGTCGCAAAGAGTTGGACACGACTGAGTGACTTCACTTTCACTTTTCACTTTCATGCATTGGAGAAAGAAATGGCAACCCGCTCCAGTGTTCTTGCCTGGAGAATCCCAGGGATGGGGGAGCCTGGTGGGCTGCCGTCTATGGGGTCGCACAGAGTCGGACACAACTGAAGCGACTTAGCAGCAGCAGCAGCAGCAGTCCCCTCGAAAGTTTGCCAAAGGCTATGGACTGTTTCCAATACAGTGCACACAGGCACACATAAAGGCTGTTTGTGATTTCAGGATGTTCACATCCCGCTAGAGCCAATCCATCTCGTCCTGACTTTGACCCTAGTCCTATCCCTCTTCCCAGTGAAGGGAGATGTTCATGCAGGTCATGCCAGTTCAGCATCATCTAATGATGTTGCCCTATTTCTTCCATAGCAGCTTGTTACCCCCAAAAAAGGGTACTCTCCTTAATGCCTCTAAAGCTCAGTTCCTTCTACAAACTGGGAACTATAATATGTGCCAACTCACCTGATGAGATATTGTAGAAAACAAATAATGGGAAAGACATAAATATATTTTGAAGTATGGATTATATAGGCTTCCCCAATGGCTCAGCAGGTAAAGAAATTGCCTGCCATGCAGGAGATGCAGAAGACACGGGTTTAACCCCTGGGTGAGGAAAATCTTCAGAGGAGGAAATGGCAACCTACTCCAGTATTCTTACTGGCAATCTCCCATGGATAGAAGAGACTGCCAGGCTATGGTCCATTGGGTCACAAAGAGTCAGACACAGCTGAAGCAACTGAACACGCATGGATTATACATTGCATGTATGTGCAATATTGTTGTGAAGAATGCATGTGTCAACTATAATGGGCATCATCCATTCTGCTTCCAACCTCCTCTATCTATGTCTGCTGAACACACCAGATTATCCATTTGATCTTTCACCAAAGGCGTCTAGGGTTCACAGTGCTTACACAGGCCTTTGCCAATGAGGGTGTGTGTGAGGGGAACTGCAAGATGGTTGATTCTTTAAAGACTATGTACTGGCACCTGGGGAACGGCCAAACAACTGCTGTAACCCCAAGAATTCAGAGGCTTCCATAAATCACCCTGATGTGGGAAAAACGCTAAAACAGGGATATTGCTTCCTGCCACCTCAAAGGGAGAATAAATGGTTTTAACTAGGGGTGACCTAGTTATCCCGTAACCCATTCCTCAAACTGTCATGTGTAAGCACGGACTTCAAAGATAGGATGCAGAATAAATAAAGATGATAAATACTATCCTTTGTCTGTCTTAGCCTTTTCTGCATGTTAATTGTTTTAATAGGTGAAGACTATTTATTTGTACATATTTGTTTGTTAGGGCAGACTACCTATTGCCTCAAACACACCCAAAGATGTATAACAGGCTCACATGAAATGAGTCTAGTTTCTCCCTCATATAAACAGTTCAAAGCATTTCCTATTTGGTTCCATAAAACTGCACAGGGTCCCAGACTGATAGAGACTCTGCCAGCCTCAACACATGGCATTCCACGTTGTCCTGGCATCGCTGTCACAGCCAGAAGGGTAAAGAGCAGAGAGAATTAGGTTAGAGAGGTTTAATGGAGCAGATGTGGGAGGGAGGCCTGACTCCTCCACTCACGTTCCATTAATTAGCAACACAGAACAGCAGGGGAAACAGAAGAAAATGAATTTTCTCAAAAATCTTTCTTTCTAGAAATAATTTAAAAGAATAATAATTTTGAAAATAAATTTTAGCCAATATTTGACTGGATAAATGCAATTGGTTGGTTGGCTCACTCATTCATTCACTTCGTAAGCGTTTATTGACCGTCTAAGTGTTCTTGCCTGGAGAATCCCAGGGACAGGGAGCCTGGTGGGCTGCCATCTATGGGGCTGCACAGAGTTGGCCATGACTGAGTGACTTCACTTTAACTTTTCACTTTCATGCATTGGAGAAGGAAATGGCAGCCCACTCCAGTGTTTTTGCCTGGAGAATCCCAGGGACGGGGGAGCCTGGTGGGCTGCTGTCTATGGGGCTGCACAGAGTCAGACACGACTGAAGCAGCGTAGCAGCAGCAGCGCTCTGAGCTACTCAGTCTTCAGGCACTGGGAATACAGCAGTTTTTAAAAAATAGCAAACTCCTTATCAACATAAAATTCATTTTCTAGTGGAGTCAGACACCAAACAAGAAAAACAAGCAAAATACAAAGGGGCTTAGGGGTGCATATTAAGAATCAAGCAGAAAAGGAGACAGGGAATGAATGTTGGTGAAAGGTAGTTTACAACTTTAGACAGGATGTCTGGGGAAGACGTCAGTGTTAATACCATCTGAGTTTGGCGTGTTTAAAAACAGATTCAGACTTCGCTCCTTTTTAAAAAAAATGTATTATAAAATGATTCAGACACAAAAATATGAAATATAAACTCTCTGAAGCTTTCGAGAAATATCTCAGCTTTGCCTGGCAATGGTCAGATCAGGTCTGTACTATTGGAGTCAGGCCTGGGAATCATAATATTAAAGACATAAACCAGCCAGAACATAATTCAAAGGAAGCAATCAGGATGGCGAAGAAAGTTGAAACCACAATCATGTTCAATTATCCATCTATACCTTCAACAACCAGTGTCTTCTGAGTGCTGTCTATGTGCAGGCTCTCTTCTCAGAGCAGTAGAAGAACAGATAATACATAGGTCAACAAATGCATCAGAGGGCTTAGCAGTGCAAGGCCATGACACAGGAGCGAATTTGGCAGATTCAAGTAACAGAAAGAAGAGCAGTGCAATTTAAACACTATGGACAAGAGAAACCAGCTCAGGCTGAAGGGTTTGTGGAACTGGGTACAGACTTGGCCACATTGAGGAGCTTGGATTTTTCTTTCCTAAGGGTAATTGAGAGTCATTGCAGGGTTTGAGTAGGCAGTGATATGATGAGCATGTTAGTCTCCTATGCTACTATAACAAATTACAAACAGTGGCTTAACCCAATATAAATGTACATTCTTCTACCATTCTGGAGAGCTGAAGTCCAAACCGCTCACTGGTCTAAAGCAACAGTGTCAGCATAACTAGTACCTTCCAAAATCTCTGTGGGAGAATCCATTTCTTTGTATTTTTTAGCTCCTGGAGGCCTACCTTGTTCCTTGGCTAGGGACCTTTTCCTCATATCACTCCAATCTCTTGCTTCCATTGTGGAAATCTACCTGTATCTATCCTCAAATCTCCCTCTGCCTCCCTCTTATAAAGACGCTTATGATTACATCTAGGGTCCACCAAGGTACTCCATATCAATCTCCCCATATCAAGATCATTAATCAGATCTACAAAATCCCTTTTACCATATAGGTAACACTTGTGGTTAGATTGACTAGTTTTCTGCCAGTATGGTTTCAGTGTGTCTGCCCTCTGATGCCCTCTTGCAACACCTACCACCTTACTTGGGTTCCTCTTACCTTGGGCGTGGGTTGTCTCTTCACGGCTGCTCCATAGCACAGCCGCTGCTCCTTACCTTGGACGAGGGGTTTCTCCTTACCGCCGCAGTTCCTGACCTTCAACGTGGGACAGCTCCTCTAGGCCCTCCTGCGCCTGCGCAGCCCCTGCTCCTCGGGTTGCACCTCCCGGCCGCCGGCCGTGGCCTCGTGCGTGGGTGGCTTCTCCCAGCTGCCGCCCCTGGCCTCGGGCTCAGGGTGGCTCCTCCGGGTCACCACCCCTGGCCTCGGGCGCGAGGTGGCTTCTCCCGGCCGCCCCTGGCCTCGGACGTGGGGTGTCTCTTCCTGGCCGCCCCTGACCTCGGACACGGGGTAGCTCCTCCCGGCCGCCGCCCTGACCTCAGACGCGGGGTGACTCCTCCCGGCCGCCACTGACCTCGGATGAGGGGTAGCTCCTCCCGGCCGCCGCCCTGACCTCAGACACAGGGTAGCTCCTCGGCCGTTCCTGCGCCGTCGCAGCCTGGCACTCTAGGTTGCTGCCCCTGACCTCGGACGTGGGGTAGCTTCTCGCCCGCGCTGAATGCGCCGGCCCGGCTCTCGCGTTAGTATACTATATGTGCGTTAGTATACTATATTGGTGTTTTTCTGTCTGGCTTACTTCATTCTGTATAATGGGCTCCAGTTTCATCCACATCATTAGAACTGTCTTTATATTTAAGTGCCTCTTTTTTTTTAAGTGCCTCTTGTAGGAGTATAATCTATAAAAATTTTGAATCATTATGTTGCATACCTGAAGCTAATACAATATTGTAAAATCAACTGTACCTCAATTAAAAACAAAAAATAAAGTGTGCCTCTTATAAACAGCTAACAGTTGGATCTTGCTTCTTTTAATCCGTTCTAATAATCACTGTCTTTTTTTTTTTTTCTCACTGTCACTTAATGGGAGTATTTTATCCATTTACATTTAAGGTAATTATTGATGCGGTTAGGTTTAGGTTAGCAATTTTACTATTTATTTTCTGTTTGTACCTTCTTATTTTGTTTCTCTGGAAGGCAATGGCACCCCACCCCAGTACTCTTGCCTGGAAAATCCAATGGACGGAGTAGCCTGGTGGGCTGCAGTCCATGGGGTCGCTAACAGTCGGACAGACTGAGCGACTTCACTTTCACTTTTCTCTTTCATGCATTGGAGGAGGAAATGGCAACCCACTCCAGTGTTCTTGCCTGGAGAATCCCAGGGATGGGGGAGCCTGGTGGGCTGCCGTCTATGGGGTCGCACAGAGTTGGACACGACTGAAGCGACTTAGCAGCAGCAGCAGCCTCTGCCTGCTTGCTTTTGGGTTAACTGAATATCTTAGAGTTACATTTTTATTTATAGGGTTTTGAGCTTTATCTCTTTGCATCAGTTTATGAGTTTTATTAACATTTTTTTCATATATTTTCTGCTAGCTTTATTTCTAGATGCAGTATTTTATCTTTTAGTTGCTATTATAAATAGTATCTCTTCAGTAATACCTGTGTTCATAAAAGCTACTGTTTTCTATTTATTTATTTTGTAGTCATTTTTAAGTTAATACTCTTAGTCCTGCAAGTTTACAATCACATATTCTACAAAAAGTGATAATTTTACTTCTTTTTAATACCTTTATTTTCTTTCTTACATCTCATTGTGTGTGCTAACATAATGGGATATTTTAAATTAGGTTAAGGGAGTCAGAGGTGACATCACTCTCAAGTCAACCAACATTTCTAGAAATTTGAATTTTCTTATGCATTAAATTTAGAATAAAAATCCATTAAACATAAAGAAACCCAACTATTTACATTTTGATCATTTAAATAAGGTCTGATATTTGTAGTGTCCCACCTTTTGAATGGATCTGATATTTGCCTTTCTGATTACAATAACTTTTTTCTTGTGTAGGTGTTATCAAAACCAATGCCACTCCAGAGAAAACAGATGAAGATGAGAAAGGTAACTAATCTCTGAAACCCTGTCACCTAGGACTTGCCTCTCTGGAGCCAGAGGCACTGTGAGTTATGATTGAGGAGATGAAGGGGACTCAGCCAAGGAGAATAGTCAGTGAGATAGAGCCGTAGAAGGTGGTGTCCCAGAGACCGGAAGAAGGCAGTGTTTCAGAGGCAGTCATGTGTAGGTAATAAGTCAACAGAACTAAAAATTGGCTACTCAGTTGATTTAGAATGTAGAAGTCATTGATGAGTTTGACAAGGGGCTATTGAAGTCAAGTGGGGAGATTCAATGAAAAAAGTGTGCACTCTAGGGAGAACAGGAAGTGGAGACCTAAGTATAGACAGCCCTGTGAGGGAATGCTCCATAAAGGGGAGCAGAGAATTGGGGCGGTAAGTGGATGGGCATGTAGGATAAAGGAGGAAGATTTATGATGAGAGCTGGCAAAACGTGTACACATGCTGGGGGGAATGATCTAGTAGAGGGAGAAACAGAATGCAGGAGAGAAAGGTCACTGCTGGGAGAAATGTCCTTGTCCACAAGACGGGATGGGGTCAGGAGCATAACCATAGTTAACAGCAGCAAAGGCAAAGAGAGGACACCCACAAACACGGGTGAGTGTGTGGGTTGTCACCACAGCGTGTGGAGGTGCTTCTGACTAGGTTTACTTCTCGGGGCAGTGAAAAAGTGGAGAGGTTAGAAACTGAAGAAGGGAGACGAGTGAATGGGTGGTGTATAGAAACATAAAGACTTGCCCATCAACTCAGCCCACTTGGGTCTAGGGATCAGGAGTTAAAGTGAGACTTGTTGGTGTGATTGTGTTTTTCTCCCACCTTGCTGGGCTATCCAGGGGTGGGTGTAGACATGGGGTTTGCCTGATGAGTATGAGGAAGATCTGTTGGTTTTTTCCTACAGAGGACAGAGCCGCCCAGTCCTTGCTCAACAAGCTGATCAGAAACAACCTTGTCGATAACACCAACCAGGTGGAAGTCCTGCAGCGGGATCCCAACTCCCCGCTCTACTCAGTCNTGTAGACATGGGGTTTGCCTGATGAGTATGAGGAAGATCTGTTGGTTTTTTCCTACAGAGGACAGAGCCGCCCAGTCCTTGCTCAACAAGCTGATCAGAAACAACCTTGTCGATAACACCAACCAGGTGGAAGTCCTGCAGCGGGATCCCAACTCCCCGCTCTACTCAGTCAAGTCCTTCGAGGAGCTTCGGCTGTGAGTATCTGTTCCTTTGAACAACTGATCCTTGCTAGTTCTTCTTTTGTAAGACTTAGTATCTCAGAGACCTTTTTAAAAAAATCTTAATATATATTTACTTTCTTTGACTAGTTAATAATTCACATGATTCAAAAGTTTAAAAGTATGAAAAAGTGGTGGTCTCCCTCCACCCTTGTCTCTTGGCAACCCAGTTTTCCTCCTTAGGGAATTTAAAATGCCACAGATTTATTCATCATAGCTGAAAGTCTTTTTTCTTTTATGCTCTTAGAACTTTCAATAAAATATTGGCTGACAGGTGATTTCTGGATGTCAGGAACATTTCTTATTAGGTAAGCCCTTTTGTTAGACTATAGGGTTTACAGTGTTAAGAAAAGTTTATCTACTTTTATAAAATCTGTCCAAAAAGCCTGTGCAGAATTCCCTGTAACTATAGCGAAAATCAGCCTTCAGTGTTACAGAATTTTTTCAAAAACTCCGGAACCCAGGATCAAGCCTTAAGAGTGGTGTACATTTATGGCATTGTGCTGAGAATGACTTCTAACATGTTCCTCCTCGAAACGCAGAGAATTGCTTAACGTGATACCAAGTTTTCCATTCCCTTCAGTAAGTTAGTAAAGAGGCATTTATGGGTCATTGGTTTATGTACATGACACTGCTGGGTGTTATGAGTAATGCAAGATGTAGCTGCCGGTCTTGCTGCTTGCCAGCACCCAAATCATAGACAGAATAGCTGGTGAATAAGAAAGTGGGGGAATGAATGAACTCTTTGTCTTGTTCATTGCCCACACGTACACACTTAAAGTCAGAGAACTACCTGGAAACCAAATCAAGGTGTTGAAGGAGCAGTAGCTAAGAGTAGGATTTTTAAAGTGTGGCCTTTTTTTTCCCCCAGGAAATTATACTTTTCTACGTGTATATTCTCTGTCAAGGGCTTTTTTCAGTAAATTTGTTACCTCTGCTTCTCTTCATAAATTCTGTCAGAGCACCTCGATGTGCTCTGACAGCTTGCCTTTCCTAGTATCAGTGGTCTTTCATTTACAGGACTGGAGCTCTCAGGTCAACCAGTGATGAACTGGCCTCTGAAAAGGCAAGTTCTTTTTGATTTAATTGTTAGTAGCCAAACGAAACAAAGAATAAAGCCTAGGCCACCTCTATACTTGGTCTATTTTGTACTGAAAAGATATGCAAAATAAAAGGAAAATAATGAGCCACTGAAAGTTCCTGGATCACTTGAGTCCTCTTTCAGTAGTGACTTTGTTTCCTTGGCAACTAAATCAGAACCTGCCAAGCCTCACAGCCTTTTCTTCCAAATGGAAGTGCGTTAATTTTCAAAGTTCTTTGTGTCTGAGAACCACCAGAGGCCTGAAGACCTGCCTTTTAGAGAGCCAGTTGAACTCTAAGGAAGGCTTAGAGAACATTCTTGCCTTGATTTAATGTTTCTTTAATAATAATCTGGTGTGATTTTTGTTAAACATCCTGTCAGTTTAGAAGTAGCAGAGAGCTTATTACAAATGTGCTATAAGAACAGCTTTAATTGATATTTGTTGTGTAGCTACTTATATAAGAAGTCGGTGCTTCTCTAGTCTTGATCTTGACTAGACATAGTAAATCTGAGCAGTTGTAAAGTTCAGTATGCTAATTGAACTTCCTTTACCTATCTGCTAGAAACTGGCTGAATCAATTTTCTTACCTCTCAATTGTCCCGAGTCCTTGTGCAGCTGGCTTTTTTGGAAGGCCCATGGAGCACAGCATCACTGTGGCTCAGTGGAGCACCCACGCTGAGAAATGAAAACCGAGTCTCATTCCCTAAAGGGGCTTCTGTGTCTTAGCGGAATAGTAAGCAGTGTTTGCTTTTAGATGTCTTTCATAATTCATTTTATACTGTGGGTTAACAGGAACCATTCTTACAGAATCCAGGCCAATCAAATTTGTGGGTCTACTGAAAGATGAATTTCTCTTAAGAAAGGAAACTAGCCTGGATTTTATAAATTGCGTAATAGTTTCAGATCAAGATTTAGTAGGAAAAGATGTTGGTTTTGTTTTTAGTTAGTATTTTTTAAGGCACAGGAAGATACGTCTGACGAAGATAGAAAGTATCACTCTTTGCTAGATATAGGGAAAAATAAAATCTTAGGTCTTTAAAACAGTTGCAGTAACTAGGAACCATCCTCTCTCCCCGGCCTCCTAGGAAACCACAGCTTCTCCAGGGAGTCTATGCCATGGGCTTCAATCGGCCATCCAAGATACAAGAGAACGCATTACCCATGATGCTTGCTGAGCCGTAAGTATACAGACCCTGGTACACGTCTCCAGGATGGGGTTTCACATCTCCCACCAAGAGTGTAGTGTTCCTGAGCATAAGATGAGCCGCTGGGAGCAGCAAGCTTCTTCAGGGAAACAGCTGGGACCGGTGGCGAGAGAGTCAGGTGCAGTTCAACACAGTTTCTGCCTTTTCCACTTAATAAAAACTGATAGAGAAACTCAGTGCCATTTTAAACACTTAAATAATTTTGAAAATTTTGAGGCCTTTAAAAAAGTATCAGGAACCATACCAGGAACATTTCTGTAACGCATCCTGACGAGAAATAAAGCTTCATTAATCTAGTTGACGGATGTAGTCCCTGTCTGACCCTCTCCACTCACAACCCTCTCCGCGACCCAAGAGAGCGTCACGGAAGTGGGGGCGTTGTTTCTCCTTTTACTACGTATGTATGTTTCCCTAAGGATCTAAAGAGTAGTTGGCATGTTTTTAAGGCATGTTTTTAAACCTTAGATAAATGGTATACTTTACATAGCAACTTTTTTCATTCAACTATATTTTTCTTTTTTAATGATGAAAGTGCCACCTGTTCCCATGACACTGATCACATGAAGTGAAATATGAAAGTTTCCTCTGAAGCATCTGACTTAGTATCTTACATTTTCCATAAAGGTGAGAAAAGGGAGCACACAGAAGGAGCCGAGTCCTGAAGACACATCAGGCAGTAAGATTTTCCCAGATCTTACTCTGCAGTCTGAATTCCCATTGGCCTCTTGGGGTATAAAACTAGGGAACTCTAGCTGCACTAGAGTCTAGAATGAATATTTTTTAGTGTGAGCCCATCTAAAATAATCATCATTTCCCTTAATATTTAAGCAGGTATTTTTAACACCATATAAAAAATTTATCATTGTGCTCAAGGCAGAAAACCTGAATGAGGGAAAAATGCCTTTTCCTACCGCCTAGAAAGAACACTTGGACACTTGATTTTTTCTAACCAACGTTATCCTCATCTCTATTCCTCCTGGGTCCAGCCCGCAGAACCTGATTGCCCAGTCGCAGTCGGGTACTGGTAAAACGGCTGCCTTCGTCCTGGCCATGCTCAGCCGGGTGGAGCCAGCAGAGAGGTACCCTCAGGTGAGGGGGTCTGGGGGCCCTGGAAGGGCAGTGCCATCTCGGGGTGGTGGTTGACAAGGGCATCCCTGGTGGAATCTGAATGCTTCTGATGCCTCAGACTGTTGCTCAGGCAAAGCCCAATGGCACAACAGGCCTTTCCATGAGTAGAGTTGATTCAAAGCAGCAGCCTTAAACGTGACTTCTGACAGCATCTGCCAAGCCAGGCCTCCCTGCTGAAGGCTTCCGCCTACAGCTGACACGCAGGCCTGGTTGATGAGGACAGGGCTGCCCACACTGTTCAGGTGGTACTGATACCAGTGTTCCTGTTGCTCTAGAACCTGCTGTCTGCTACCGCAAGGCTTTTCTAAACTCATCTCCTGTGATCTGCCCGTTAGTGTCTGTGCCTCTCCCCGACGTATGAGCTGGCGCTTCAAACAGGAAAAGTGATTGAACAAATGGGCAAATTTCATCCAGAACTAAAGCTTGCTTATGCTGTTCGAGGCAATAAATGTGAGTATATAAAGGGCAAGACCCAGGTCCTGAGCTCAGGCAATGGGTGGGGTGTTTGAATTTTGAAGATGAGGTGATGATATTCAACTTTCTGGTTCATTCTGACCTTGGAGCCCAGTATGGGTTTCAGCAAGTTTATTTAAATACTTGCCCATTTCTTAATAATTCTCTCCACTCTTAAAATAAGATTTTAAGTTGTTAAAAAAAAAATCCCTGCCTGAGTCATGGGGTTCTTAAAGTGTGGAGTGTTTCCCTGAGGAGGCAAGGTTTGAATTCAGCATCCAGAGTTCTGAAAGCTGCCTACAAGAGAGTAAGCAGGAGGGATGGTAGGTTGGATCAGATCCCTTTCTTCAGTAAACAGCTTTAGTAAGAGTGATCTAAGAGCATGTACAGTTCTTATCAAATCAGAAATCCTTCCACCAATTCTGTTTTCTGCAGAATGTAGAGCATGTGGTTAAAATAGGAGGATAGGTAGAAAATTGGTAATCGAGAAGTTATCAGAATATATAAAATTACAAATCAATTAGAAAAAACATAGTCATTCTAATAGGAAAATGGACAAAAGAGGCCCAGGTGAACAGACTTCTCACTAAAGAAGGAATTCAGATGGCTGGTCAATGGGAAAAGACGAATAGCTTCATTAGTCATCAGGGAAACTTCGGTTGAAACCACTATATGCCTCTCAGATGGTAGAAATGAGGGAGTCTGACAAACCAAGTGTTGGCCAAGATGTAGAACTGGGAAGCTCACGTGCTCCAGTGGGGAGTATACACAGGCACACTCACTTCAGGAAGCAGAGGGCATTACCTGGACAAAGAGAAGGGATATCCCTCTTCTCTTTAGCCATTTATAATCGCCTCGAGCACCGACTCTTAAACCTTTCGACTCTTACACTCTTAAACATTGTTGAGGACCGTAAGTACTTATTTTGGAAGAATATGAAGAAAATCTAGCCTTTCTTATAATTTCAGATACTGTTTTTAGGATGCCATACCAAAACCCAACAAGTGGTAATTATGTAAAAGATAATTGCCATGTGATATTTGAAATCATATTAATGACCTCTTCATACTGTTACATTAAAATTCCTTGGTCTTCCTTGCTTTGAATGCATCTTTTGTGCAATAGTAGTTTTCTAACATGTTGACGTGTTTCATTATACAGAATTTTACATAGCATTTAAAATGCATTAATATCACCACCAAACAACTCAGAGGAGTTTACATATAGAGAAACTCAAGTTTACAGCAACACTACAAGTTTTCCAAAATTCTAATTTTCTCTTACACTTTAAGTGTTATCATGACAGCAAATAACAGTCGATTGTTTTCACAGAAAAGTTAGGCTCTCCTTGTTCATTTTTAAGAAAGTGTATATCAGATTCCCTACTTAATTTTTTATAGTTTGTCTGTCAGCCAGCAAAAATGGCTAGTACAGTTCACACACAAATGATCACACAAGGACTTTTCCTGGAGAAAACCATCATGTTTCAGCATGCAGCAACAGCACTTTAACCAGAAATTATTAGGCTAGGTATTTCTGTATGTGTTTGATGTCTCAAACTGACAGGTGCAACTACGTGTGGTGTACCGGAGCCTTGTGACAACATGGATCTTCTCTAGATTGTTTTATAATAGCAGGGGACTTCACTGTGTGTGAGGGGTTAATATATTACTCTATATTAATTATATATTAAATATATTAATAACTACTTAATGTACCATTAAAAAAAAATTCATTGTAGACTGATGAGCAGTGTGCAGTGAAAAATCACAGTGTGTTGAGTTCATTTAAAACTTTTCCAGTGGAGTTGATGTATTCCTAACCAGAGTCCCCTTCTCAAATTTTAAATTTTGTTTTTAAAATTTAAGTTAAAAACATTCACGTGTTTCAAAATTAAAAAGGGTATATGGTAGAAACTTTTCTTTCTCCCATACCCTTCAACCATTTGGTTCTCCTTCCTAGAGCACCCATGGAGAAGGAAATGGCAACCCACTCTAGTATTCTTGCCTAGGGAACCCCACGGACAGAGGAGCCCAGCAGGCTTCAGCCTATGGGGTCGCGAGTCAGACACGACTGAGTGACACATATGCATACAGCGTTGATTCCTAATAGTGGAAGTTCTGATCAAAGGGTACAGGCATTAGTCAATTTTTTTTTTAATGTTCTAAATTTCTTTTTCTGGGGAGGTGGGGTGCAGCGGGCAGCAGTTGACACATGGCGTGCAGGTTCTTACTTCCCCAACCAGGGTCTTGAACCTCTGCCCCCTGTGGTGGAAGCATGGAGTCTTAACCACTGGACCACTAGGGAAGTCCCATGCATTAGTAATTTTAACAGATGAATAAAGCAGTTTCAACTCCTACCAGCCATAGTTGGAGAGTAATGTGCTGTTGTGTTTTTTTTTTCCCTAATAGAATTTGTATTGAGGAAAACCTTCTACACAATTAGAATGTCTTAACAAGGCAAAAAAATCACTGGGCCAGAATCCTAGGACTCAAAACTACCGGTTTATAAGGAAATCAGTGAATCATGAATGAAGGGATGATATAAAAAGAATAAGAGTAATGCTAAAAAAAAAAAAAGAGCTGGATGATGGGAAATTACAGGAGGAAGTAGGTAAAGGAAACTAACATGCATGGAAGATTCACTGTACGATTTATTCCCAACCACAGTGCATGAGACAAGTGTCATCATGGCCGTTTTGTAGCAGAAGAACCCAAAAGGTTTAGATAAAAATGCCCAGAGAACACATCTTGTCTCCACAGTGGAAAGAGGTCAGAAAATCAGTGAGCACATTGTCATTGGCACCCCGGGGACCGTTCTGGACTGGTGCTCCAAGCTCAAGTTCATCGACCCCAAGAAGATCAAGGTGTTTGTTCTGGACGAGGCTGACGTGATGATAGCCACTCAGGGCCACCAAGATCAGAGCATCCGCATCCAGAGGTAGGGCCTCGAGCCAGGAGGGACTTCTCGGCTCCTGACCTGCAGTTCCTGCTCCTGTTACCTCACAGTCCTCTTGCCCCTGCCAGGCTCCTCGCAGCTCTCGGGGGCATTTGTTTGATGGGCCATTTCCATGCCAGCGCTGAGCGCGTCCCCCGCCCGGGTTAAGGAGGGAGACTCAGGGACTCTCGGTCACCCGTCCCTGCCCCATGTCCGCTCCCCCTTCCTCCCCGTAGCCCCTTCCTAGGGACGCAGGGCATCAGGCCTGGGGAGGCTGTGCCCTGGTCCTTCCAGGGAAAGCCCGGGTCAGGGTCATGCTGGACACCTGGGGCTCCCCTTGCAGGATGCTGCCCAGGAACTGCCAGATGCTGCTTTTCTCTGCCACCTTTGAAGACTCTGTCTGGAAATTTGCCCAGAAAGTGGTGCCCGACCCGAATATCATCAAACTGAAGCGTGAGGAGGAGACACTGGACACCATCAAGCAGTATTACGTCCTGTGCAACAGCAGAGACGAGAAGTTCCAGGCCTTGTGTAATATCTACGGGGCCATCACCATTGCTCAAGCCATGATCTTCTGCCATGTGAGTAGCGGCAGCAGGCCTGCAGGGTTGGGGGGGCCGGGGAGGAACTCCACTTAGGGGACCAGGTTCCTTCCCTGTGACTGGAAAAGAAATGGTTTGTGAAGATGGAACAATTTCTTCATAGTATCCTGAGGTATATCTATAGTCTAAGCAGAGAGTCTCCTAAACTTAAATGCCATGTGTAGGTCATACATTAGAAAGCCCAAGTGAATAAAACTGATATTTGTAGGGAAAATAAGAAACTAAACAGAATGACTGGCTAGAAAATTAAAATAAATAGTTTTCCAGTCTCAAACTGAAAACATTTAGAAATTGGAAGGGTAGACCCCACTTACAGTGGCTAGTGTAATCTTTCAGGAAGGTATAAGATCACCAAAGAAAGCATCAAAATGCTGTTATGGGATATAAGAATAAGACAGCTCTTGCTCTATTATTGAAATACTTGTAAGGTTTTTTTTTTAATTGTCAAGAGTGGCATCCTTCTCCCAAACTCAGACTGAAACTTTCAAGCCCACAGAAAAGATGAAAACAATATGAAATGAGGACTGCTATGCTTTTGAACTAGGGTGTTGGAGAAGACTCTTGAGAGTCCCTTGGACTGCAAGGAGATCAACCCTGGGATTTCTTTGGAAGGAATGATGCTAAAGCTGAAACTCCAGTACTTTGGCCACCTCATGCGAAGAGTTGACTCATTGGAAAAGACTCTGATGCTGGGAGGGATTGGGGGCGGGAGGAGAAGGGGACGACCGAGGATGAGATGGCTGGATGGCATCACGGACTCGATGGACGTGAGTCTGAGTGAACGCCGGGAGATGGTGATGGACAGGGAGGCCTGGCGTGCTGCGATTCATGGGGTCGCAGAGTCGGACACGACTGAGCGGCTGAACTGGACTGAACTGACGCCCTTCCCCTGCTGTCAGCATTCAGCCACATCTGCTCTATCCATAGGCTTTGGGTAGGGCTGTCTGTAGTTTTTCTTTCTGCCGACTTTAAAGTCATTCGTGGATATCAGGAATTTCCCGCCTAAATGTTTCCTGAGAATGAGACGTGGTCCTGCACCAGCACAGCGCCACTCACACCTTTCAGGATGCTGTCCCCTCTAAAGTCCACCCATATGCCACCTTCCCCGTGTATACTGAAATGGCCTTTTTTGCTTTTGGTTGCTGCTGTTAAGCCTAAGAGCCGGTAGAGATGGTTGCATTTAGCGTTGTGTCTTTTGAGGCTCCCTTAATACAGAACGGTTTCTCCACCTTTCATGACGTGGACATCTTGAAGAGTCCAGCCAAGCTAGTAATTAGTCTCTAGATGTCTCTGAGTTTTTTCCCCCTTGTGGTTATATCAAGGTTAAATATTTTCTAAGACTATCACCCAGGTGACTTCCTTTATACCACATCATGTTAACAATTTTAGGACATTTAACTCATAACTGCTAAGGTTCAGTGGCCTTCCAGATCAAAAATATTCTCTTAAGGTACCTTCATTCCTCAAACGTTTTCTTGCTTCCAGACCCGCAAAACAGCTAGCTGGCTGGCCGCGGAGCTCTCCAAAGAAGGCCACCAGGTGGCTCTGCTTTTTTTTTTTTTTAACAGCCTTAAACTAGGTTCATTGGCAGGATGTGGAAGACTACTTCAGTGATGACTAGAATATATTAAGCACCTACTACATATATGGGGCTTCCCGGGTGGCTCATTGGTAAAGAATTTGCCTGCCAAGCAAGAGACCTGGGTCCGATCTCTGGGTTGGGAAGATCCCCTGGAGAAAGGACTGGCTACCCACTCCAGCATTCTGGCCTGGAGAATTCCATGGACCGTCTGTGGGGTAGCAGAGTCAGACACAACTGAGTGGCTTTCACTTTATATTTCATATACTGTGCTGGTTTCCTCATTATCTATCAGTGTGCTCTGTATCCTTCAGAATTAATGAAGGATTGTTAACTGCTTTATAGTGGTTTCCTTATTTGCCAATTTCCCTTCTTGCCAGCCTCTCTAGTGTCTTTTCCCCCTTCCTCTTCCCTCCACCCCAACACCAAAATAGACAGACACCAGAAACTCCCCTTTACAGTTTCCATCAATAGAAGTGAAGTTCCTCCATTCCCAGCTAATGTTTTCATTCCTCTCTCCACTTAAAAGACAGAAATGAACCTCAAGACATAGAAAACCTGTGCAGGTGGTGCTTTAAGAAGCAGCCATTTGATAATGGTGATTTTCATTCTTTTTCCCTTCTCTCCATGATGTCTTAAGCCCTACTTAATATTTTGACTAGAGCACCTGCTCTGTCCTTGATCCAAAGGAAAACTAAAAATAGAAATATCCCCTGACTTTATCTTCTGTCCTAGTCTTTCCTTTGTTTTCCTTTTGGCTTTATTGAGGCTATAATTGACAAATTTTTATAATAATAGGGGAGATAAGTCCTTCTAGGATATCCCTAACAGTGTTTGATCAAAGTCCTACTAAATCTTTCTTTAAAATGTCTTTCCTCTGTCCTCTTCCTTTCTATTCCACTTCATCCTGTTCTGTACCTTGATTGCACAGTGTGCCATGGTGCTCTAGGCTGTTCCCGATTTAAATACCAGACATCCAGCCCAAGGCAACCTGAAGGAGAGGCTGCACCGTGGCGTGCTGTGGCCCTGGGGCCTGAATCAGCCTGAAGCATAACTGATCTGCACCCACAGATGCTTTTCATCACGGACCTCCCACGTCGGTGGTCTCTGTTTGAAGAATGACTGCATTTTCCAGTATCTCTTTAAATTTTCTCGTTTGAAAAATGAGAGTGACAACTCACATGGTATTCTGTTGAGAGATTGTGATAAGGTGTGTAATCAGTGCATTAAGCAAACTCACAAATTATTATTTCTAGGGATTGCAGTTAGGAAGTGTGGGTTTTGAGCTGTTGTGTAACCATTTTTTTCTACTGCTGTTGCTAACTTGTGTCCAACTCTGAAACCCCATGGACTGTAGCACACCAGGCTTCCCTGTCCTTCACTATCTCCCAGAGTTTGCTGAAATTCATGTCCATTGTATCGGTGATGCTATCCAACCATCTCATCCTCTGTCACCCACTTTTCCTTTTGCCCTCGATCTTTGCCAGCATCAGGGTCTTTTCCAGTGGCTCTTTGTATCAGGTGACCAAAATACAGGAGCTTCAGCTTCAGTACTGCTGTACTTGTGGGATATTTTGTTTATTCTCACTCTAACGTTTAGTAAACAAAAGGAGCCCAGCAGAACAGCCTAATGAATATGGCCTAATGAATAATAGGTCACCAGAGTGGTTCATTTCTTCCCAGCTTTACTAGAGGAGGCACTATTGATGCAAAATCTTTTAAATGATTTTCCTGACACTTCTCCCCCCATATTCTCCATTTAGCTGAGCAACTTGCATCTTAAGGAAGAGAAAATAAAACCAGATGCCAATGGTGAGTAACTAAATGCTGTTTTGAAAACAAAAAATAATTTCCTTTAGTATTTGTTTTAATATAACAACTGGAAAAAAAATTATATACATACCAGACAGGAGACAGGCAGATACTGGCAGTTACTTGATTTGGGAATCAACAGACTGGATTGTTTTGTTATGCTTCATATAAATATGAGGATAACTAATTGGCTTATAAATTATTAAATATATCACCAACCATGAAAATATACTGCCAATGATTGTTTTTAAAATATTCCTAAATTTGAGATGAGATAGACAAAGTATGAGCAACCTGAGGGCTAACCTGTTGTAATTATTCTGAAATCATATCTACAAAATCTAAGATGTCTATTGAATTTTTGTTCATGTATTTAAAGTTGTAAGGGAGAAATTGTAACATTTACCTTACTCAGATCTTTTTCTGTATATCTTTATATAACTACAACACTGAATATCTGTTTCTATTAACGGTTTATACACATAGACTCTTAATGGCACTGTGATGTTTATATATTGATGAAATATGATTTGCATAGGTTTTCCTCTGTTGAGCATCATCTTTCTATAACATTTGAGAAATGTTGATGCTGTGAGGGATTCATAGTTTTTGAGGTACAGTGAGAGGACTTGGAATCAGAAAGAACTGAAAAGCAAGCATCAGTTTTCATACCTTTGTTTATAAAGTAACAATAAAATGTGTTTATCTGTGGCTTGGTTTCCTCATTTATTTTTTTGCTCCCCAGGCCTTTACATTTCTAGTGTCTCATAGAATTTGAACTGTCTCAGCTCTTGGGTATGGGATGTGATTTTGAATGACGGCCACTTTGTGTCTGATAAAGGTGCTGTTGTCAAGACCAATGCTAATGCAGAGAAGGCTGATGAAGAAGAGAAAGGTAACCTAGCCCAGAGTTATGTATACGTGGAGTTCTACGGTCTAAGAGAATGGTGTGTTGGGAGGTTTCATTTTTGTGCCGTGACTTGGCTAGAGTTTAATGGACGTCACAGTGCTAGTCTTCTCTCCTAACTCAGTCGGTAAAGAATCTGTCTGTAATGCAGGGGACCCAGGTTCTATCCTTGGGTCGGAAAGATCCTCAGGAGAAGGAAATGGCAACCCACTCCAGTATTCTTGCCCGAAGAATTCCATGGACGGAGGAGCCTGGCATGCTACAGTCCATGGGGTCACAAAGTCAGACACGACTTAGCGACTAGACCACCACCTCCACAGTGCTAGTACAAACTCAATATAGTCACTGGTAAAAGGATCCTCGGAGGTTTATACCGACCTGCCAATGGACTTTCCTGGTGGCTCAGACGGTAAAGCATCTGCCGCATTTTAGTGGGAGCCCAGGGTTCAGTGCTTGGGTTGGGAAGATCTGGAAAAGGAAATGGCAACCCATTCCAGTATTCTTGCCTGGAGAATCCCATGGACGGAGGAACCTGGTAGGCTACAGTCCATGAGGTCGCAGAGAGTCAGACACGACTGAACGACTTCACTTTCTTTCTTTCTAAAGGGATTCTAATTCTTTACATTTTAGAGAAATTTTACTTTGAACAGATGATAAACTTCAACAGCAGCAGGAAATATTCCCTGAATGATTACCTTGTACAGGTCTTTATAAAAGATATTTTAACTTGCATCTTCATTTTCTAATAAAATTATATTTGATGATATTTTGACAATTTAACATTAATAACAAGATGCAAACAGCTTATCCAGTATCAAGATACAGACTTTGTCAATTTGGTTTTTTTCCCCATTATTGTGATGGGGTTTTTTAACTCATTTTAAAATTTATATTGGGTACATATTGGAGAGTAAATGTTTGGGTTTTGAGAGGAGGAATTTCAAGAAAGGATAGTTGTTAGGAATAGAGTTCTGGAGAAGAATATGAGGCTCCAACAGGTGATAGGGCATCATAAATTTTGCGTTTAATAAACTTTTAATTATATTTATAAATCAGAACTAAACTCTACCTTGAATTAGGAGTCCCAGTACAAATACATGTTATTGCTTAAAATACTAATGGCAGCTGAATTTGGAGGAGATCATGCTAGATTTCATGGACTTCTAAAAATCTTCATGCTTTTTTCCTATAGAGGACAGAGCCGCCCAATCCTTACTCAACAAGCTGATCAGAAGCAACCTTGTCGATAACACCAACCAGGTGGAAGTCCTGCAGCGGGATCCCAACTCCCCGCTCTACTCAGTCAAGTCCTTTGAGGAGCTTCGGCTGTGAGTACTTTCTGACTCTCCCCTTTTTGTTTAACTAGAAATTTTAGGCCTGTTAACAGAACATTTTTAGCTAATACAAGTTTAATAAAAGAATTAGCTGCTTTGGGTTAGTAAGTAAACTTTCCTGGTAATTTGTAAAAGCTTTAGCTACATACACACATCATGCCCTATTCACAGTTTTAGTATTGTTAGCTAGACACTTGGCTTCTTTCTTCAAGCAGAGACTGTGATTTTCATTTTAAACTGTTTTTCCAGGAAACCACAGCTTCTCCAAGGAGTGTATGCCATGGGCTTCAACCGTCCATCCAAGATACAAGAGAATGCATTGCCTTTAATGCTTGCTGAGCCGTATGTGTCCTGATGCACCTCTAGCCCATGTTACTTTTTTTTTACTTTATTAAAAAAAAATATATATATATATATATATATGTTCATTTTAGAAGTTAGAAAACAATGAAAAATGAGAAAAGAAAAAATTTGTTATCTCCCTCTCCTCCACACTATTAATATTTGGAGTAGAGACTTCTAGATGTTTTTCTATGTAAACTTGGATTTGTATACTTTTTGCTTAAAGGAACCATATAAAATGGTTAAATACTTTTTTGGATATGATAATTATATGATAATATTTCTATGTTGGTAAATACATGTACATTTATACTTTGAGTAAGTAAAATATATGTGTCAAATGTAGATGACAAAAACTAAACAGGGATTGAGGCGATCAGAACAGTACCATTGATAACATTGTTTTCTGGGGCAGTGCTGCTCACACTTTCAGAGGCATGTGAAACTCATGGGACTTTATTAAAATGCAGATTCTGGTCTCAGTGAGTCTGAGGTGGGGACTGAGGCTCACCATTTCTAAGATGCTTCCCAGTGTTGCTGGTGCTGCTGGAGTCAGACCACACTTTGAGGAACAGGGTTCTAGAACATAAGGAACTTTTTATAAAAATTGACCCCTATATTTCATATGATTCTATAAAATTGCATAATCCTAAATCCTAAAAACCCCTTTCCCTATTTGTCTGAAAACAGATATTGTAGGTCTGTATTCTCTCAAAGTTTTTTATGTCCTGTGTCCCAATAGTGATATTTTTTTCAAGATGGTTAATGTCTTCTTTTTTTTAATGACATTTTGAGCATACTTAAAATGAATAAATGGAATATTATATTGTTTCTAATTGGCACTTGTATTTATGGATCTTGATGCTTTCATAGATGCTCACTGTTAGACTGTCAATGTTAGAAGAGCTCTGAGAATTTTCTAATACTTGTCCTTCATTAACTTATTTATTGAGGACTTGGTTTGTGACACATACTGTACTAGGCACTTAGATACATAGTGAACTAGGAACTTAGATACTTAGTGAACAAAGCAGATGAAAATTCTTGCCCACAAGGAGCTTATATTCTAGTTCAGAGTATAGATTTATTGTTATTAAAAATAAATATATAGTATGTTTAAAGGTGATAGATTGTAAATATAATTAATGCCACTGAATTGTATACTTTAAAATGGCAAATTTTATGTTATATATTTTACCACAATTAAAAACAAATCATTAAAGTCATATACCAAGAAGATTGACTTAGATACTTTAAATGGATGAACTGCATGGTACATGAATTACATCTCAATAAAGCTCTTTTTTAAGAAGGTGGTTAAGTGCTAAGGAGAAAAATAAACAGAGCATGATGGGGGGGATTGGGAAGACCAAGACTACAGCTTTACCCACAATGTTTTATTATGGCAGTTTTCAGACATACAACAAAGTTGAAAGGGTTTTATAGTGAACACCTATATATGCACCTCCTAGATTCTTTCACTGACAGTTTCCTATGCTTTATCATGTATCGGCCCACCAGTACCTCTTGTTTTTTAAGGCATTTCAAAGTAAGTTGCAACTTTAAATCACGTAGTTAGGGTGGAATCTCATTAAATAGGTGATATCTGAGCAGAGACTTGAAGAAGAGAGAGTTGGCGTGCTGTCACAGGGACAGCTGTCCCAGGCAGTGTCTAGCTGCTGCAGAAGCCCGAGGACAAGAGCATGGCTGGTATGTTCTGAGCAGCTCTGGGGCAGCTGCGGTGGTGGAGTGGAGTGAGGGAGCTGTAGCAGATGAAAACGGAGAGCTAGTGGGGAGCCTCATCAGGTGGGACCTGATGGGCATTATAAGAGTTTTAACTTTTTCTCGGAATGAAATCTGGAGTGAATGGGAGGTTTTTGAGCAGAAAAGAAGAATCACTCACTGCTACGTCAAGAGTAGATAAAAGATAAGAAGTGCTTCAAATTCTACCATAAAATCATCCATCTGTGAAGCTAGCATATGTACTCTACTGCAGAAGCCAAAGCCGCCTCCTGTCAAGCAAGCTGAGAGACTCATTATTTAATTAAGCTGTATTCATTTTTATTCGCTGAAAGAATACATGAGATTTAAACTCCTAAACAGTTTGTTTTCTTGTGCAGCCCACAGAACTTAATTGCCCAGTCACAGTCTGGTACTGGTAAAACAGCTGCCTTTGTGTTGGCCATGCTCAGCCAAGTAGAACCAGCCAACAGACACCCCCAGGTAAGGGCTTGGTGAAGCTGAGTTTTCTAACTCATAACTAGAAGGGAAATGCCATTTGATGAATTAAAAGATGAGCTATGTATTACTTTCTACATCAACTAGAACCCCTCAAGTTGAGCACAAATAACATGGTTGATCTTCCAATAATATAAAAAATCCTTTTTCCTTTTCAATGACATGCCATTCCTAGGATAGTGCTTACAGGCTATGCTCCTTTAGCTGTAGGAAAAAGCTCCTTAATCTCTATCATCCATTAGGAAGTTCTGAGAACCTTCTGAGTGAGAGAAAAGGAAGGTAATCTCCAGCTGGAATTTCAGATCCCTGCTCACATGTGGTTTTTGGTACTCCAGTGGCCAAATAGCTGTTCTCAAGTGTCTACCCAGCCAGAGTTCTGACCCGTGAGAATTGTACTTCCACCTTTGCAGCCTCAACAGTCAAATGGTGTGCACTCTGTACATTCTTCCCTTCAGCCTCAGCTGGAGGAATCAAGTCCTAATAGTAATTCCCATTGCATAACAGTGAGTGTCTTGAATTCTCTCTCTGCACTCTTTCCCTACCAGTGTCTGTGCCTCTCCCCAACATATGAGCTTGCCCTTCAAACAGGAAAAGTGATTGAGCAGATGGGCAAATTTTACCCTGAACTGAAGCTAGCTTATGCTGTTCGTGGCAATAAGTGTGAGTATGTGATCCTAGTTAATTAAGGTAATAACTTTTTATTTTGAAAAATCCAAAAACATATGCAGTACTTGAAATTTACAATAAACATGTGCCTTCCACCTGTATCCGAAAAGTTAACATTTGCCATATTTGCTTTATGTGTACTATGTGTATCTTGGGCGGAGGGTGAATCATTTGAAGGTAAATTGTAGGGGACTTCCCTGGTAATCCAGTGGCTAAGACTCTGAGCTCCCAAAACAGGAGGTATAGGTTCAATCCCTGCTCAGGGAACTAGATCACACAAACTGCATCTAAGTCTGCATGCCACAACTAAAAAGATCCCGTGTGCCACAACTAAGACCCAGTGCAGCCAAATATTTTTAAAACGAAAGAAAACTGTAGACATTGCGACTCTTTATTAAAAAGTAATTTAATATGCATTTCACAGTAAGAGCATTCTTCACCAGACTGACAATACCCATGTCACAACCAACAAAATTACAGATTCTCTGATAACTAGCATCTTTTCCATTTTAATTTCCCCCCTAATTGTTCCAGAAGTGTGTATGGTTTTTTTTTGTCGAACCAAGACTGAATCAGTATATATGCATTACATTTGGTTGTTGTATCTCTTTAGTTTCTTGCAGTCTAGAATAGTCCCTTCACATCCCCACCCCCACCCCAACTATGTTACATTTATTTTGAGCAGACCAGTTGCTTATAAAATGTTACAAATTCTGGATTTGTTTAATAGCCTAATTTTTAAAATGTCACTATAGAGTAAAAATGTTCTAGAATGTTCATGGCAATTAACTCTGGGAGATATTTTTATCATTTTCTTTATCCACTCTACTTTTGCTTGTTTCACAACAAACTAACTTTGAAAAATCTACTTGTGGGGAAATCCAAACCCAGTCTAGGCAGAATAATGTTGACAGAGAAGAAATACAAGTATGAAATCCTTGAAAGAGGTTGATTATAGAGAATGTAAAAGAATACTACTGAAGAGATTTGCATCTCGTGGTTCATGCCTTTACCGAACCTTATCCTTATCAGCATTACTGTCTGTTTTTTGTGTGTGTGTTCGTTAAATACTATAGTGCTATCCTGACCTTGCCTTAAAATATTAATGCAAACATCAAAACAATAGCTTTAAAAGACATCATAGCTTTAAAATTGCTTGGAGAGTGAACCTGGCTTTTCATGGGAAATACCCATGAAACAAAACACATCTTGTCTCCACAGTGGAAAGAGGTCAGAAAATCAGTGAGCACATTGTCATTGGCACCCCGGGGACCGTTCTGGACTGGTGCTCCAAGCTCAAGTTCATCGACCCCAAGAAGATCAAGGTGTTTGTTCTGGACGAGGCTGACGTGATGATAGCCACTCAGGGCCACCAAGATCAGAGCATCCGCATCCAGAGGTAGGGCCTCGAGCCAGGAGGGACTTCTCGGCTCCTGACCTGCAGTTCCTGCTCCTGTTACCTCACAGTCCTCTTGCCCCTGCCAGGCTCCTCGCAGCTCTCAGGGGCATTTGTTTGATGGGCCATTTCCATGCCAGCGCTGAGCGCGTCCCCCGCCCGGGTTAAGGAGGGAGACTCAGGGACTCTCGGTCACCCGTCCCTGCCCCATGTCCACTCCCCCTTCCTCCCCGTAGCCCCTTCCTAGGGACGCAGGTCATCAGGCCTGGGGAGGCTGTGCCCTGGTCCTTCCAGGGAAAGCCCGGGTCAGGGTCATGCTGGACACCTGGGGCTCCCCTTGCAGGATGCTGCCCAGGAACTGCCAGATGCTGCTTTTCTCTGCCACCTTTGAAGACTCTGTCTGGAAATTTGCCCAGAAAGTGGTGCCCGACCCGAACATCATCAAACTGAAGCGTGAGGAGGAGACACTGGACACCATCAAGCAGTATTACGTCCTTTGCAACAGCAGAGACGAGAAGTTCCAGGCCTTGTGTAATATCTACGGGGCCATCACCATTGCTCAAGCCATGATCTTCTGCCATGTGAGTAGTAGCAGCAGCAGGAGGCAGTGTCCTGTGGGAGTGGAGGGGCCCCTGGAGGATGTGGCCCCGTCCCTCCCACTCAGAAAGCTCCATTTATTGCTGGGAACTGTTAACTGCCTGTGGCTGGAAAGGAAATCAATCAGTCCCAGGACCTAGTCTCTCAGGTTGTAATGAGTTGTAAGGGGAAGACTGAAGACCTAACCTTCTCTGGTCCTTACTTTACTTAGAGATTACTTGGGTGGGGGTGGGGGGGAATTCCAAATACCTTCCATTGAAATAATCTTAAAGTATTAAGAATGTATACTATTTCAGAATGAAGACCTTTGGCTCAAACCACAATAACACTAAGATCACTGATACACTTTATTCCCTCAAAATCATATTGCTAAAAAGTATTCAGAAACTTTAAACCCATCTTGCTGACTGAACTCAGTAGAGCGTTCATGTATGTTAATAGCAAAAAAGCCACTTTTCTGCAGGTGTCTTCATTTTTTTTTTTTTTACAGGGATCTTCATTTAAAACAATTCTTTTCACTCCAGACCCGCAAAACAGCTAGCTGGCTGGCCGCGGAGCTCTCCAAAGAAGGCCACCAGGTGGCTCTGCTGAGCGGTGAGATGGTGGTGGAGCAGAGGGCTGCAGTGATTGAGCGCTTCCGAGAGGGCAAAGAGAAGGTTCTGGTCACCACCAACGTGTGTGCCCGCGGTGAGCAGAGACTGGGTCCTGGCCCGCCAGGCTTGGGGCCACAGAGAGATCTTCGTGTGTGGGAAGCTGCGATGGTTGGGGGAGATGCTGTTTTGTGGGCGAACCTGTGGGGCTCCCTCAGCGGAGGAGAACGTCCACAGAAGCCGGGAGTCCTGGCTGGTGGCCAAGGACGGCTCCTGCTATTGTAGCCCCAGTGTGGCATCAGCTGCTTCTCCAGATCCTCGGATCCAGCGGAGGCTGTGCGACTGATGCCGGAATTTGGCCAGCACCGGGACGGCCCCGTCCTCTCCCTCTGGGTTCTGCCACCTGCCCGTGTCCCAGCCCCAGAGCTTGCCTGTCGCAGACCCTGCCTTCCGCCTGAGCGTGGTGAGGGTGGGCCTGACTGGGCAGCTGCGATTTCTGTCTCCCGTCCTCACTCCCGTCCAACTCTTCCCTCACGCAGGTATCGACGTGGAACAGGTGTCTGTCGTCATCAACTTTGACCTCCCCGTGGACAAGGACGGAAACCCGGACAACGAGACCTACCTGCACCGGATCGGGCGCACCGGCCGCTTTGGCAAGCGGGGCCTGGCCGTGAACATGGTGGACAGCAAGCACAGCATGAACATCCTGAACAGAATCCAGGAGCATTTCAGTGAGTCCCGGGAGAGCCCCCTGCCAGGGCCAGGTCTCGGGGGCAGGCGGGGAGGGGGTGTCGCTATGGTCCCGAGAGGCCCTTCCCCAGGACAGGAGGTTTCCCCGCTGCCGGAGCACTCGGGCCGGGCCTCGCGTGACCGCCCCCTTGGCCGGGCCGAGGGGCCGGGGCCCTGCCTGCTGGCCGTGTGCCCGCCCAGTCCCGGGCGCCTCGGGGGCTCAGGGAGGCCTGCGGCGGGGGCGGGCACGACCCAGGGAGCCCCGGGTCCTCTCCCCACCCCCCCACCCTCGCTGCCCCTTCCCTGCCTGCATCCCCTGTGATCTGTGCGGGGCTCTCTCTGAACCCGCCTCTCTTCTCTCAGATAAGAAAATAGAAAGACTGGACACAGATGACTTGGACGAGATTGAGAAAATAGCCAGCTGAGAAGTTCCTGCAGTCGCTGTGCCGCCCCCGCCTGGGACACGAGTGCTTCCACGGCGCAGCCTGACCGTCCCCGCGAGGACAACGGCAAGAGGAGACAAAACTGCCTACCTCATCTGAAATTACGTTTGGACTTGACAAAAATTGTGCAAATGATGGGGGAAGGTAGAAAAAAAATTGTTTACACAACTTTTGAAGATTAGGCGTGAATACACAGAAATTTACCTTTTGGAAATTCTGTTTTTTGGCCAGTGTTTTCCCCATCATAACCATAATCCAGATGTTGTGGCTGGTTGTTTGCTGAGGAGTCTCAGTGGCAGCCCAGCCTGTTGTCTGCTTAGAAGTGTTGAGGCCAGCCTCCAGCCCTTATAGAAGTCACAGAGTTGAGGTGAAGAGCGAACAGAGAGAGACCAAGTAGGTTAAGGTTGTAAGCCAGTCATCATTTTGGTGTGTGGTGTGAGGCAGCAGAGGAGACGTGTGAGTTGCTGCTTTGAATTTGGGCTGGGACAGCTCACTTGAGTGTTTTAAGTCCCTACTGTCTGATGGCTACAGCAGGAAGGGATTTGCTAAGCATGACCCAAAATGCCAACCTGGCATCTTGGTGTATACAAGCCTGTTGCAGACCATGGCCGAGTCTCAGCAGCTGCGATCTGTGTAGAGTGCACATCTGATAACTGGCGGATCCCTTGCCTGTGCTTCAACGGTCCTTTGGAGAAGCCATCATAAAGAATTAGTGGTAGTCCTAGCTTGCCACACAGCCTGACCTTTCAGCATTTCTTTGCATCCCTAATATCACCTTGATCTCTTAGCAGCTCTAAGCAAATAATAGGTAATCTGGTTTGGAGAAACAGTGAACATTATGCTTCAAGTTGCTAACGGCCAGGCTTAAGGCAGGTCCAAAAGTAACCAGCAATAGTCACAAATGCTTGCTTTGCCTCTAGATCGCAGAAAGCAAGTTTGTTTGGTTGTTTAAATCAGAGCTGGGGAATGGTTTCAGAAAATTCGCCATCTTGATTATAAAGGAATTCTGAGTGTCTGCGTCCATGGTGCTCAGGACACAAACAGGAGCGACTAGGAGACACAGTGGACTCAGCCATTTCTCTCTCTTAAGGCCTCTGCTTCATCCTCACTTGGCATCTCGTGCATAAGTCAGAGTAAAGAATAGGAATGGACACCTCCTCATACCCAACCAAAGCTGTTGGTACCGAGTGACAGAGCAGAGATGACATGAAACTGAGGTGCAAGAGCATATGAAACCCCAGCCAACAGGAGTCCTCTCCAGCTCTCTGACAGAAGGGCCACTTCATCTAGAGTCAGGCCTATAAGAGGGGTTTTCCGTAGTGAGAACTAGTTGAATCCCAGGCCTTTCTTATAGGCATTTCTGTGTTTTAGAGCCAGATTTGACTCCTGGGAAGGGAAGGGGCCAATGCCAGCCCCCAGGTGGTTTCTCTAATCTGACTTTAGACACTACAGAGAGAACCACAGACTACCAGTCTTGCCATGTTCCCCTATAAGCACTTGACTGTGTTGAGTCTTTGTACTTCTGGCCTACTTTAGCCACCTTGGGAGTCTTGTAAGAGAAGAAATTTTACACAAAGTCCTGCAGACCAACCCTGAAATAACTTAAAGGCAATAATTAAAGGAGTACAGACTCCTCCTGAGGCTGCAGGCTGAGTACACCCCACCTTTCTTGCAACACAGATGACCTATCTACTGAGTAGCCCCAAATCTGAGCAGGAAATGGGAAGGGATGTGCTTCAGACTCTCCAACAGTAGGAGTACATGGGTATCTGGGAGAAATCTAAGTCAACAGTTCCTTATCTGGGGCCTTGGACCCCTAAGAACTCACTGGATGGGTTCCATGGAGTTTATGTATTATTTTGAGTTTAAATGTGTTTTCCTGGGGAAAAACTCCCAAAAGAGTATGTGTCTTATTAAAAGGTAAGACTCACTTTATGGATGGCTCTAGAAGGTCTCCCCAGTCACTGCTATCCATACTCATTCCTGCCAGTGCCTGGCTTCAGGGCGGGTAATGGGTCACAGCTGTCTCTGTGACCTTGTGCCATTTTGCGACACCAATGATGTAAAAATGTATTGAGCCCTTAATGAGCTTCAGTCCCCAGAGTGTTTTTTGCTGTTTTTAGCAAGTTCCTATGTATGAAATGATAAACTGTGCCCTAGAACAGAGAAACTTGCTTTAAAAAGATTCTGGCCCAGTGGAAAATTCTGGATATGTTCATTATCCATAAACAATAGATTTTACTGATTTTTTGGAGTGTTCGTTGACTATATGCATAAGAACTAATGAATTGTTAATGTATTCTTTATTAATGCTTAGTGGAACTTAATTATGATGTGTTCATGTTACTAAGACATCATTTCTGAGCACACAAAAAAAGCAGCATGTTTTCACTGCTGGTACTGGTGAAGATTTATGTATTATTCCATAGACTAGTCACTACCTGATAGTACTATCCTGTTTCAGAGTTGACACTGCTCCAACGTGAGCAACTGGGATGTCTCCACAGGCCAAGAGCCCTACTCAGTTGCCAGGCTCCTTACCTTCATGTTTTTCTTGCTGGTAAACCAGAGGCTGTTGGCTAATCAGAAAGAAGGCCGATGCCAGCAATACCACTGTTATTATTCCAAAAAGAATTTTGTGGTTCTTAAAATTTAGGCACACTAGGCAGAAATAATTTTGGGGAAAAACCCAAAGGGAAGGTTTGGAAAGAACAGATGACATCAGGGTTGAGTCACAAATGAATGACTCATGAAGTCAGGCCTGTCACCTTCTCCAGGAGGGACTGGCCCATCTTCTTCACCAAAACCCTCAAGCTATTGTAGATTTCAGGGACTCTCTTCAGGTTTCTCTTGATCCTGAACACAGATAAAAGGTTCTCAGGAACCCCCTGAACTTTATCTGACTTTGCTTTTCTGCTTGAGAATAAATGTTCCTTATTCAGTTGACTGACTCAGGTTGCAGCATCTTCTAAAAATGACCAGTGGAGAGGGAACCTGAAGGGCTGATGCTAGGAGGCTCCAATACCCAGAAGAGCTGTTCTGCCACTAGTATTCAGCAAAGCAAGCGGTTTTTCCTTAGCCTTAATTGTAACGTGGAGAACAGGAGTAGGTGGAAAAAAAGATGAAGCCTGAGAGTTGGGCGGGCACGACCCAGGGAGCCCCGGGTCCTCCCCCCCCCCCGCTGCCCTTCTCCTGCCTGCATCTCCTGTGATCTGTGCGGGGCTCTCTCTGAACTCGCCTCTCCCCTCAGATAAGAAAATAGAAAGACTGGACACGGATGACTTGGACGAGATTGAGAAAATAGCCAGCTGAGAAGCTCCTGCAGTCGCTGTGCTGCCCCCGCCCGGGACTCGAGTGCTTCCATGGCACAGCCCGACCATCCCCGCGAGGATGACGGCAGGAGGAGACAAACTGCCTACCTCATCTGAAATTACGTTTGGACTTGACAAAAATTGTGCAAATTATTCAGGAAGGTAGAAGAAAAAATCTGAATTTTGGAAAATTGAGGCCCTTTCCTCCCATCCCTTTTCGAAGCCGCAGTTTCCCCACTTTATAATAGTGTGGTCACTATTGGTAACCACCGGCTGCAGGGGCCACTGCCTGTTTCCTGGCCAGGGGTGTCCAGACCGCCGCCAGGCCCGGAAGCAACAGTGGAGGAGTGGCCTGGGCCTCCCGGATCCACTGGAGTCCCTGCTGATTGCTTTCCCTCTGTTCTCTGCAGAGGATCCCACCCTCTCCCGGGGTGAGCGTCTTGGCTCCCTTTGTACACCTCAGGTTTGGCGGGAACACGAAGTCAGTGAACTGTCTTCAGAGGCACTGGCCTGGCCTAGCTGGGTGACCCAGGGCTGCCTCCGCTTCCCGCAGTCGCTCTGTCTGCTCAGCTGCCTGGTGTCTCAGCCGCCGAGGTGGTTTCTGACACACACACCTGGCGCCGTGAGCTCTCAGCACGGACGTCACGCTATTCCCGGATGTGAACAGCAGAGTTTGGAGAGGAAGTTACGGCCGAGTGAAAGCTCTTATGACGCTGTTCATCCGTAACAGTGGACCTGTTGCTTACTCTGATTCATACGCTGTCTGTATGAATAAGGACAGACTAATCAGAGCTATACCCATCATCCACTATGTTAAAAAATTTAAAAATAATTATGGAACGCTTTACTAATCATGATTTGTTGTTTCTACTTGTATTTTTCTGCTTATTAGACTAATATATGCTCATTTAAAAGGTGTGTGTGTGTGTAATTTATAAAGTACAAGTGTTCTGGTCCCCACCCCTCTCAGTTCACCACTACTAGCAGCTTGATGAATATTCAGTATATTCCCTTCCGTTTGATTATGTCAATCTACTTCTCTTTTACAAAAACGTGAACCTTCTGCTCACGTGCGGCCTGCCTGCTCACTCACCCATGTGTCTCGGACATGTGACATGGCTGTGCCTCACTCTCCATCGGCACCATTCCAGGATGTAGCTGCCCCCGCATTTGCGTCCTGGCTCCTAGTCACAAGCACTGGGTTGTCGCCCACGGTAAATGCTGGTCCCGCTCCTCTCTGCCTCGCTGAGACCTACTCAGGATGTGTTCCTGGAAGTAGAGTTGTTGAGTCAGAGTGGAGATGCTTAACATGTTAACACATTGCTAATGTAGCCTGCTGAAAAGTTTTTATCAGTATGTCATTTCACTGATAACAAAAGTACCTACTACCTGCTTGCCATATTAATTTTTTAAATTGCAAGTCTGAGCAGCAAAAATTGACTACATAATTTTTTTTTTAAAATTTTAGCGATATTTGGGTTTATTGGTATTTATACCAGCACCTGATGTTTTGAACTGTAGTACTGGAGAAAACTCTTGAGAGTCCCTTGGACTGCAAGGAGATCCAACCAGTCCATCCTAAAGGAGACCAGTCCTGGGTGTTCATTGGAAGGACTGATGTTGAAGTTGAAACTCCAATACTTTGGCCACCTGATGAGAAGAGCTGACTCAATTGAAAAGACCCTGATGCTGGGAAAAATTGAGGGCAGGAGGAGAAGGGGACGACAGAGGATGAGATGGTTGGATGGCATCACCGACTCAATGGACATGGGTTTGGGTGAACTCTGGGAGTTGGTGACGGACAGGGAGGCCTGGCGTGCTGCGGTTCATGGCGTCGCAAAGAGTCGGACACGACTGAGCGACTGACCTGATAACAGCACCTCTTTTGGGGGTGCTGCCCATTCCTGTCTCACCATTTTGTTACCGGCTTGTTTGACCTCTGTGAGTTACAGCTACCTTTCTACTTTAGGGAAGTTACACTGTCTTGAGTGGTAGATGTTTTCCTAGTTTGTCTTTACAAAATCATTTTTTCTTAATACCACACAAAAGTTTAACTTCAGTAGTCTTAACATTCATTTTTAAGAAATCTGGATTTGGTGTCGTGGCCAGAAAACCTTTCCTCATTTCAGTATTATAAATTACTTACTCATGTTTTTGTACGTCTTAAGATGATTTGCCTGCCTGATTTTCTCTGAGCGATTACTATTACCTATGGGTGAGTGGATGGGGAAGAAAGCTGAGCGCCAAAGAATTGATGTTTTTGAACTGTGGTGTTGGAGAAGACTCTTGAGAGTCCCTTGGACTGCAAGGAGATCAACCCTGGGATTTCTTTGGAAGGAATGATGCTAAAACTGAAACTCCAGTACTTTGGCCACTTCATGCGAAGAGTTGACTCATTGGAAAAGACTCTGATGCTGGGAGGGATTGGGGGCAGGAGGAGAAGGGGACGACCGAGGATGAGGTGGCTGGATGGCATCATGTACTCAATGGACGTGAGTCTGAGTGAACTCCAGGAGATGGTGATGAACAGGGAGGCCTGGCGTGCTGCAATTCATGGGGTCGCAAACAGTCGGACATGACTGAGCGACTGAACTGAACTGAACTGAGTGGATGGCAGAGCTATGTGTGTGTGGGTCAGAGTTGAGACTGAACGACAGGGTCCAAATGGGACCGAACGAGGGAGAAAGAGTCCTGGGAGTGAAGCAGGCAGACAGTGACCGCAGGTTTTGAGGGGCGCACGCAAGCCACGGGTGTGGAAGGGGCTCTGAGAAGAGAAATGGGATGAGAAGGGCAGCAAGGGTCCAGAAAGGCTGGGGACGAGGCAGGGTAGGGTGGCGAGGAGGAGGTGTGCAGGTGCTCGGAGGGAGACAAGGAGGGAGAAGAGGCCTGGTGTGGAGCCAGCGTTTCGGTTAGGTGACATCTATGTGGACCCAGAAACACAGCAGCGACGCAGAAAAGAAAGAACCAGAAAACATACTGCCTGACCCCCAGCAACGAGGTGAATACTTCTGTGGATCAGCAGCCAGGAGAGATGCAGTGTGCTAAGCAGGGCTGAAGCCAGAGCTTGCTGTGCTCCCATCTAGGGGCAGAGCAGCTGCCGGCCAGCACATCCTGTGGAGCCAAGGACCCGGGCAGTGCTGCACATGAGATAGGAACCCAAGGAAGCATCACTGTTCGGATGGTGCTGGACAGGGGCTTCACCTGCCTGCCCGCTGGATGTAGACTTCCATCAAGACGCAGGACCTGGAGGCAGAGAGGAGGACTTGGACCAGGTCCTGCAATAAGAACACAGCCAAATTTCAGTAGATTCACACAGTAAGACTATTCTTGGATGTTCCTGATTGGTTGACTCTTGACCCTTTCCCCCGACTCCTTCCATTGAAAAAAACTATTTTTTAAAAATAGACTTAAAAAAAAAAATAGACTTGATTTTTTTTAGAATAGTTGTAAGTGTATAGAAAGAAAAGGCAAGGTTACCTTATAGCAAAGGAAGGACTGAACTCAGATTCCTCTGAATGTGGACACTCACTGTATGTTCTTTTTACTTCAAGCCTTCCCCTTAGAGAGAAGCCGTGTTACCAGGAAGAGCCTGTATTCTTCTCAAAAACAATAACCAGTTGTTCGATGAAAGGTATTGTTTTATATTCTTGGGGAACAGGCTGGCCCTGATACACACAGTTCACTGAGTGTAAGGGGAAGGGGCATCTTTTTGCATTTTTGCATTAGTTATCACACAGACAGACTCACTGCAGAAGCTGTGATTTTTCTGGAAGGGTAGTGAGAAGGAGCATCGATTCCTAACTCACGCTCAGAAATCAGAAAATTTGATTTTTAAAAATGTTTTAGGGTTTCACCCTTCCCCTTCGCAAGCCAGGAATGATGTTTTCCTACCGTGCCAAACATGTCACAGGAATGGCAGTGCCCAGCTGTTTGTTCCTGTGATAGATAGATAAATAAAATACTTAATCATGTCCTGACCCTTCCCCTGGCATCCAGCAGAGTGCCAGCCAACTGTGTATCCACCTACCCCTGTCCAGGCCATAACTCCATGTGTTTCTCTCCAAG
This sequence comes from Oreotragus oreotragus, assembly GCA_006410675.1. Classification (NCBI taxonomy): domain Eukaryota; kingdom Metazoa; phylum Chordata; class Mammalia; order Artiodactyla; family Bovidae; genus Oreotragus; species Oreotragus oreotragus. Next base: position 67,736 of record SJYX01011699.1, read on the forward strand.
GAGCCCTCTGTATCCAGACAGCATTACTCTTCACCCAAATATGGCACCTCTCTTTAGAGTACACATTCTTACTAGATTGAGGCATGGCCATGGGACTTCTCTGGCATCAAGGAAATGTGAAATTCTTGACAGAAGCATTCAAAGACAGCCTGTGGCTCACAAGATTCTTTTTTTCTGCCTTTGAAACAACAGACCCACCCCTAGATGATGCCACTGTCTGCCTGGGTCCTGAGTGGTCTGAGGAACAGAGCCCCTGATGGAAACACAGCTTGTGAGAAATAAACTTTGTCGTCTTAAGCCAGTGCCAGTTGGAAAGGTGTTTGTCATTGCAGCACAGCCTAGCTTATCCTTACCATCCCTCCCTGCCTTGGAAAAGCTGGTTCCCTGTCCAGGCACCCTAATGTCAACCCAGATAGCAGGTATGTTCCATCCAGGTACACAAAATTCCCAAGCAGCTTCTTAGAAGAGAGAACAATTCCCAATTATTTAAAAAGCCTCCATCGTGACAGACAGGGGTTAAAAAAAATCAGAAAAAAATCAGCTCTGTGGCGACAGGAAACTGAGAAAGAAAAGGATATCTGCTAAGTATGCAATTAAATATCACACTTAGCTAACTTTCCTTTCCATGAGCTTGCTGAAATTACAGTGGAGGAAAAAGGTATAAACTCATAAGGACAAATAAAATGGAAGCTGTTACATCAGAAGAGGAAATTTAACAAAATGTTTGGAACACACAAAAATGAATGAAAAAAGTCCAGTTTTTAGTGATACAGGGAACTACATAGAGCATGAAAAAAAATTCCAGTCCAAAAAGCAGCTACAATGCTGATGTATTCTGTTTGACTACATCAATGAACAACTACTTTTATTGTTTTCTTTTTTACATTGATCTCTCTTTTGGTATTTTGATGGTTAAGGCTATGGACCTACTTTTATATTTTTCCAGATGGTTATCTAGTTATTTCAATAACATTTATTGCAACTTCCATCTTTTCTTAAGTGACTTGAGAGGTCATCTCTGTTATAAACTGAATTTCCATACAGACTTGGGTCTAGGCAATGGGACGAATGAAAGAGAACTGAGTATCAGGGTTAGTCAGTCAGTTCAGTGGTGTCTGACTCTTTGGAACCCCATGGACTGCAGCACGCCAGGGTTCCCCGTCCATCACCAACTCCCGGAGCTTGCTCAAACTCACGGCCATTGAGTTGGTGATGCCATCCAACCATCTCATCCTCTGTTTTCCCCTTCTCTTCCCACCTTCAATCTTTCCCAGCACAGGGCCTTTCCTAAGAAATCAGCTTTTCACATCAGATAGTCAAAGTATTGGAGCTTCAGCTTCAGCAACAGTCCTTCCAATGAATACTCAGAATTGATTTCCTTTAAGATGGACTGGTTGGATCTCCTTGCAGTCCAAGGGACTCTCAAGAGTCTTCTCCAACACTACAGTTCAAAAGCATCAGTTCTTCAGTGCTCAGCTTTCTTTATAGTCCAACTCTCACATCCATACATGACTACTAGAAAATCCATAGCTTTAACTACACAGACCTGTGTCAGCAAAGTAATGTCTCCTTTTTAATAAGCTGTCTAGGTTGGGCTTCCCTGGTGGCTCAGAGGTTAAAGCATCTGCCTCCAATGCAAGTAGACCTGGGTTCGATTCCTGGGTCGGGAAGATCCCCTGGAGAAGGAAATGGTAACCCACTCCAGTATTCTTGCCTGGAGAATCCCATGGATGGAGAAGCCTGGTAGGCTACAGTCCATGGGATCACAAAGAGGTGGACACGACTGAGTGACTTCACCTTCACCTTCAGGTTGGTCATAGCTTTTCTTCCAAGGAGCAAGTGTCTTTTAATTTCATGGCAGCAGTCACCATCTGCAGTGATTTTGGAGCCCCCCAAAATAAAGTCTCTCACTGTTTCCATTGTTTCCCCACCTATTTGCCATGAAGTGATGGGACCAGATGCCATGATCTTCATTTTCTGAATGTTGAGTTTTAAGCCAACTTTTTCACCCTCCTCTTTCACTTTCATCAAGAGGATCTTTAGTTCTTCTTCACTTTCTGCCATAAGGGTGATGTTATCTCCATATCTGAGGTTATTGATATTTCTCCCAGCTATCTTGATTCCAGCTTGTGTTTCATCCAGCCTGGCATTTCACATGATGTACTCTGCATATAAGTTAAATAAGCAAGGTGACAATATACCGCCTTGACATACTCCTTTCCCAATTTGGAACCAGTCTGTTGTTCCATGTCCAGTTCTAACTGTTGCTTCTTGACCTGCATACAGATTTCTCAGGAGGCAAGTAAGTATCAGGGTAGTGGTCACCTTTAGGGGAAGGGTGGGGGTTGGCAAAGAAGGAGCAGAAACTCCTCTGGGATGCTTGCACCTGAGAGTGACTACATGAGTGTCCATCTTAAGTCACTAAGGAACCTCTATACTGTTTCCCTTAGTGGCTGCACTAATTTACATCCTCACCAACGGTGCACAAGGGTTCCCTTTGTTGCACATCCCCACCAGTGATTGTTACCCCTTGTCTCTTTGACAAGTCGTTCTAAAAGTAGTGTGGTGATATCTCATTATGGCTTTGATTTGCAATTCCCTGAGGATTAAGGATGTTGCTCATCTTTTCATGGACCTGTTGGCCATCCATATGTCTTCTTTGGAGAAATGTATCTTCACATCTGCCCATTTTCTTAATCAGATTAGTTTTTTTGTTTTTTTTTTTTGCTATTGTGTTATATGAGTTCTTTATACATTTTGGTTTCACGTTTTACATTTAAGTCAAATCTATTTGGAGTTAATTTCTGTGAGGGGTGTGAGATAGGATCTAGCTTCACTCTTGCAAACAGAACTACCATATGATTCAACAATTTCACTTCTGGGTATACATCCAAGGGAATATTACCATCTCAAAGAGACCTCTGCACTCCCATATTCACTGCAGCATTATTTACAATAGCAAAGACATGGAAACAACCTAAATGTCCATTGACAGATGAATGGGTAAAGAAAATGTGAATATATATATACAACAGGCTATTATTCAGCCATTAAATAAATAAAGGAAATCCTGTCTTTCGTGACAACAGGGCATTATGCTAGTGAAATAAGTTCAGTGGAGAAAGACAAATATCATGTGATCTTACTTTCATGCAGAATCTAAAAACACTGCTCTCATAGAAACAGAGGGCAGATTGGTGCTTGCCAAATAGGAGGGGGAATGGGTAAAGGCAGTCAAAAGGTATAAACTTCCAGTTTAGGATAAATAAGCTCTAGGGATATAACGTACAGCATGGGAGCTATAGCTAACAGCACAACACTATAAATAAACTAGACCTCAACAAAATTAAAAAAAAAATGTATCAGCAAATTTGGAAAAGTCAGCAGTGGCCACAGGACTGGAAAAGGTCAGTTTTCATTCCAATCCCAAATCATCACCAACTTGATGGACATGGGTTTGGGTGAACTCCTGGAGTTGGTGATGGACAGGGAGGCCTGGCGTGCTGCAATTCATGGGGTCACAGAGTTGGACACAACTGAGCAACTAAACTGATTAGTGACTGGGGCACCATCTTTAAAGAATTCTGGTGGCTGTCATTTGAGGGTCAGTGAATAATGGGATCCCAGCCTAACAAAGACTAGAAAGCCATGCCTCCTGACCTGAGACAGGGAGGCAGGTTTACCACAATAATCCAGTTTGGCAACTAGAGTTCTCACCTCTAAAGATTTGGAACAAAGGTCCCCAGAAATGAAACAGATGCTGGGGAGCCTACTAAAGTATTGCTTGATGTGTACAGGAGAGAAAATTCTAAGAGTGCTGGGAAAAAACATGAGTTGAATTGATGAGAATTTTCAGCTTTTTACTCAGTTCCCTGACCTAATCAGGCCACACACCTGGAGCTCTTTTCAAGCAGATCTCAGGGTCATTGGTGTAGCTGTTGCTTTTCCAGAAGAACCTACTTCGGGAGTGACAGTGCACTGGGAGAAGGGAAATACCCAGACTTCCAGGAGTCACCATACGCTAGCTTTGAGACCAGAATGCCAAAGCAGTCCACTTTATTATGAGAGTTGGAGCTTATTATGGCTGAAGACAGATGGAGCTCTGGTTCAAGTCCATTTAATGGTGGGTCCAATGAGAGCACAGATTCATCTTAAGGTAATTTTCTTAGTTCGAAAAGGAAAGAGAGATATTTACTACCTGGCAAAATCACGGTATTGGCAACCAGACCCATGGGGGTAGGGCTTAATAGATGTCCCTGGAACTATCTCCAACATAGTAAGTCAGACTCAATACCACATTCCAGCAGGGTTTGCAGAGACTGGTGCTGCCATCCAACTTGAGTTATGGAAGGATGGGTGACTTCTTCCTCATCCCATTCACTCGCCATCTGAATTATGGAGAATGACAGTTTATTGCAATAGTGCTAACTTGTGATTCCCGATATGGTATCTTTGCTGAATCAAAGCAATGGAGTCCACGGCAACAGTAAAAAATAAAAAGACATAATTTGTGAGGCTCAATCCTGGAGGTAACATGTACATCTGGAGTGATGCTCCCACTAAGGACAGTGACCCATGACAGCGGCTTTAAGTGGGGCCCAGACAAGAAACAGTTCTTGGCAGTCCTGGCTATGTGCATGTCATCTGGACACTGGGCCTTATGACTCAGATACGTGCTACTGGGGAGTGTCTGTGGCAGAGAACTGTCATATGTTGTCATCTGGCAACCCCAAATAGGAGAACTATAGCCCAGAGACCTACAGTTTCAGAACAAACCCTCCAACACTTCCAAAAAGTGGTGCCCTCCTCCACCAAAAAGTATCTTCCGTTTGAAAAGTCACTCAGCTCGCTCTTGGGCACTGGCAGAAACTGGACAGCAGGACGCCAAGCTGAGTGCAGGCTCTAGAGCCCGTGTGAGCTATCTCATCCACCAGACGGCAGAGCTGGGCATTCTGACGCATGACAGGAGTCACGGTCAAGTAGATCCAGACAGCCTAAGGAAACTGCACAGTTACCTCGGACACCTGTGACACCAGCTCCAACCATTTTGCCAATTCCCTGCCAACCCACACCTATGGCATCATGGGAAGTTGCACAGAACCCAGAAACAGAGCAGGGAAAGCCCCATCCTGGTGCCCGTGGGGTCTGCACGCTGCGCTGGGCTCACACAGCGGACAGTGGTGAAGGCCACCCTCCCAGAAGGCACAGCTGGTGGCTGGGCGGCTTCATGTATAAGGGATGGGTGCCTGGGAGTCGCCCCTTCCCCACTTCACCACCCCCTCCCAGCAATGCCCCCAGTCGTCTTCACCATTACTTGGTCACAGCTTCCCACTGACAGATACACCTTCCCACCATCAAACACATTTCAAAACGAACAAGTGAATATACAGCTTTTTATTTTTAATTCAGAAAGAGAAAGAGAAGAAAATAAAAAAACATTTGCTTAAATAACTATTGTAGAAAAGAAGATCTGGGCTGGTTGCTGGGACCTACCTCTTCCAGAATGGGGATTTATTAATGTTCTACACAAAACAAAACCCAAACAAAAGAAAAAGGAACAACGATAAAAGAAATAAATTATTCTGCTCAATACTGTTTGGCATAATTGCATTTTTTCATCTCTTAAAACACTCAAGAGCCTCTTTAGGAAGCACTGAGATGAGACTGGCAAGAGCAACTGGTCTTGACTTTCTAAAATGATGGGGACCAAGCACTGAAAGAGGTGTTCCACTAAAGGCCTCACTAACCCACCCCACTCCACTCCTCCTACTTTTGGAACTGAGAAGGGACAGACTCACGCGAAGTTCTCAATATATTAACTCTGAGCGGGGCCCACCGCCCCCCACTAAGCCTCTAGCATACTCCTCTGCTGGCTCCTGTTCCCTCAGCCAGCTGCGGAACTATACCAACGACCAGGAGTCTGCCGAGTGGTATCAACTCACTGAGAAAGGGTGATTTTTATGTTTGTTTGTTTACTGTTTTTTAAGTCACTGTGGGAAGGGGGATCCTTTTAGTGGTTTGGAAGCTTCACAGAAGCCCGTTTTCCCTCCTACACTCCCCCAACCTTCAAGCGTGAGAATACCTTCAGCAGCTTCCTCTAGGAACTTAAGCTGGGTTCAGTCATGCAAGTAGCTTCCAGCTGTAACCTCTGGTTGTTAGCGTTGCAGCCCTTCTAGAGCTGGAAATGGAAAGAGGGTCAGAGGGAAAAGGCGCAAGGTGACCACAGTGAAGGGGATATGTGGGCAGAGGAGGAGGCATGCAAGGGGCAAGTCCACTCCTCCCCAGCTATTTGCATGGCCAGCTCAGTATCTGAAAAGCATCTTTGTTGGTCAGCCACCCATGATAATTTCAGGTTAGCTAAATCATAAGCCTCAAGCAAATTCCAACCCGGAGCAAAAGGTTTCCTCCTCTTTTGGGGGGTGACGGGTGAAGGACCAGACAGCTGGTCTCATCTCCAGCCTTCTGTCCTACGTGCTGCTCCCTTTCCCTAGAGGGACCAAAGGGGGGTTAGGGCGGGGAGCTGCACTGCCCTAACCACAGGGCAATCCCCCCAAAGCAACAAGTGGCCTGGTGAGGAGACCCAGGACCTAGGGAGAGACACTGAAGAGGTTGTGAGCAAATAATAGGGGCCGAGGGCACACGGAGAAGCACCTGACATCTGATGTGACGGGGTTTCCTGTCTCCTGTCCTATTTCTTACACCTGTGTTTCAGAGTTGAGCCCTAGGCGAACTTCGCCCACCTAGGAAGGGGTGCACACAATCCTAGTTTTCTGGCGAGACGCTAAATGCCACGATCAGAAAGCCCATTCCACAAGGTGGCCAAGGGCGGGAGGCGTGGGGGCAGGAGAGGACCCACGTGCCCTCCAGATTCTCACCGCATTTCTTTGGTGGGTTTGCACTTACCCACCTACGCCTGACCGATCAAAGAAATGTGGATCTAGTTCTCTAGGCGGTCCGGGGCGGTCTGTGCCTGGAGCTGAGGCAGCCATTTTTGAACATGAAGAAGACAGGCACAAGCAGAAAGGCCAAATGCTAAAGATGACGGACTGATAAAAGACAAAACCAGATCCTCGTAAGGCAGTCCACCTCTGAACTATTCACATCAGAGGAAAACCACAACAACAAACACCCTCTCCTTGTTTAAAGGACTGTTAGGCTTTCTGCAACCAAAGGTCATCTTGGGGATTCAAATTTCTTTCTTGCTATACCCGGCTGTGGGTGTGGCACACCTTCGTTTAATGGACTGTGAGTGGGACACATATTCCACCTGATAAAGTGTTTGCAACACATCAACTAATCTTTGAGAAGAAGTCTTTGTGAATAACTAGAAATAATCTAACTGCCCAGTGGCAGGGATTGTCATTGTTCAGGCACTAAGTCATGTCCAACTATCTTTGACCCCATGAACTGTAGCACACCAGGCTTCCCTGTCCTTCACTATTTACCTGAGTTTGCTCAAACTCATGTCCACTGAGTCAGTGATGTCATCCAACCATCTCATCCTCTGTCACCCCCTTCCCCTCCTGTCTTCAATCTTTCCCAGCATCAGGGTCTTTTCCATTGAGTTGGCTCTTCGAATCAGATGGCCAAAGTATTGGAGCTTCAGCTTCAGCATCAGTCCTTCCAATGAATATTCAGGGTTGATTTNAACCATCTCATCCTCTGTCACCCCCTTCCCCTCCTGTCTTCAATCTTTCCCAGCATCAGGGTCTTTTCCATTGAGTTGGCTCTTCGAATCAGATGGCCAAAGTATTGGAGCTTCAGCTTCAGCATCAGTCCTTCCAATGAATATTCAGGGTTGATTTCCTTCCCATTGACTGGTTTGACTTCCTTGCAGTCCAAGGAACTCTCATGAGTTTCTTCTCCAGCACCACAATTCAAAAGCATCAGTTCTTCAGCACTCAGCCTTCTTTATATATTAGCTAAACCTTGGTGCATCTTTATAAAGGAACACAATTCTACCCCTAAGAAATAATGGTGTAGAGACAAATTTATTGGCAGGGAGAAGTGAATTCTATGTTAAGATTTTTTTTTGTGATAGTACCAAACAGCACTTTTTTTTTTTTTTTTTGGCTGCACCAGGTAGCTGGTGAGATCTTAGTTCCCAAACCAGGGATCAAACCAGATTCCCCAGCAGTGGAAGTGAATAATCCTAACCACTGGACCACCAGAGAATTCCCTATATTAAGAATTTTTAAAGCAGTTATCAAACAATATGGGGAAAAGTATCCAGAAAGATATTCACCAGAAGAGAGATAGTGGTTACAATGTAAGCTTTGGTTGGTGGTGGTTTGGCCTTTTCCATATTACTTGAATATTTTATAATAGGTATATATAATTTTTGTGAATAAAAGCTGTCATTAGCAACATATGAAATCTCTTTATTTTCATTTAGAATTCATATACCATATCCAGAAGATTGGAAAGATATATGGTAATGTATGACTACAAAGCCCCATGGGGTGGGATTACAGGTAATTTTTTTTCCTTATCTGTCTTTTCTACTTTTTTCCAGTAATGAATATATATTACTTGCTTAATTTTTCAAGTTTTGTTTTTGAAAGCTACTCCTCTCATTATCTTTGCCAAAGCCTCCAAACCTCCCCTTGGGAAATATTTTAATCCAATCAAGATCTTCTGGTCCCAACAACAAACTCCAGGACTGGCGTCCTGTGATTTTAAATAACTAGGAGGATGTAAAATTAGGAGATGGTGGAGTCCTCAATTCCTGGTCATCATCAACTTTCCGAAGCTGGAAGCCTCAAGAACTCCCTGAATTGCTTAATCCAACCCGTTGCTATTGCATTTAAAACCCCAAAGTAAAAGACACAGGGTGATAAGAGGGAAATCCCACCTCCTGATACCAGAGATAAGAAACTCTCCATCCCTTCTCCTCAGAGATAAATCATGCTGACCCACTCTCCACGGATTCCCTCTTGGAAGAAGGATCATAAAAATATGGCAGGCCAAAAGCATTTGGGCAAGTTTGATGGAATGACAGAATGTCGGGAAAATATATGAGCGATTGAGCAGAGGTGGCTGTCAGTTTGGGGGCTCTCTGGAGTTCAAGCATGCCCATAAAAGAACTCAACATCCCAACGACTCCCCCGAGGAGAAAGAGATCTCCCTTCAGATCCAGCCTGTCACCTAACATCGGTGAGCCGGTGTCCCCCAGGGGAGCCAGGATTGGTTTTATCTGCGCCTGTAAGAGCCAGAAATGGAAGAAAGGAAGGCCAGAGGGGTAGAGAGTGGGGTCTTCTCAAATGATTTAAGGCTCCAGATCTTCCCCTCCCACCCAAGTCCCTTTGGTGCCCTAAGGGGTCCCAGAAAAGTCAGCCCAGAGAAGAGCAACCATGGAAAACAAGATTCCCCAGGTCTGAGGTGGGAAGGAAGGCACAGGGCCCAGTTGCCGCCATCTCACAGGACTCACGCACAGGGCCCCCAACATGCGTGACCTCGGGTTCACATCAGCACTGCTGATCAAAAGAGGCAGCTTACTGCGTCCTGCCCGGACTTCCCCACCCCGGGAGGATTCAAAGTCACCAGGCTTCGCGGCTGGTGTGGCTTCCATTAACCCGAAGGTTGGTGCTGTGGAGACTTCTCCAACAGTTGAACATCAAACGTAATGAATCAAGAGAAACCAAGAGCTTGGGCCAGCCCAGTGACCTTTAAAGCAAGATAATACTATGCAAAAGGAACACAGCTGTAGCACCAGGAAGACAAACGGGATGGGTGCATGCGCCCTTCAATTTCCACAGCAGACAACAGTCTGCAGTGATCTGGAGATGGGAGTCCCTTCATCCCTTCCCCTGCTTCCTCCAGCCTCCAGCTTCCTCACTGGGCCAAGCACACTTCTTTCTCAGATGAACGGGGTGGATGATGCTACATGACAAAGAGCATGCCCAGGGCTCAGTCGCTCAGTTGTTTCCAACTCTTTTTTGAACCCATGGACTATAGCCCACCAGGCTCCTCTGTCCCTGAGATTTCCCAGGCAAGAATAGTGGAGAGGATTGTCACTTCCTCCTCCAAGAGATCTTCCCGACCCAGGGATCGAACCCATGTCTCCTGCATTCGCAAGCAGATTCTTTACCAGTGAGCCACCTGCGAAGCCCCCCATGAGATGCAATTGCTTAACAGGGCATTTTGCATAAGGAGATCCTTGCCTGTCCCATGGTGTACAGCATCAAAGCCAATGTCGGTCTTGGTTTCCTGCCCAAAGAAGTATCATTATGCCCTCCTCAGAATCCACCAGGGTTCTCAAACATACTTGATCATCTAAAGAGTGTGTGTGTGTGTGTGTGTGTGTATACACACGCACATTCACCCCTTTATTTTCCCCATTCTTCAGCTTCTGTGTTGCCCCCAAGTTTTGCACAGAAATAGATACAGGGTATTTCAAGATCTAGACCAAATCCTGACTTCAAGAAATCAGATCAATTTCAGGCAGTGCCTGGGTTCAGCGAGAGGCCAGTCTACCCAGAAACGTAAACCAATTCCAGTCAGGGCTAGGTGAATACTCAGCAGACAGACGTATTGGCCCCACATAGGCTCAGCTCAGATGCACACACTGGAACATGCCCCGCACACTCACACACACACGGGCGCACGCACACACATGCATACACACACTCATTTTGGGCCCGGCTGTCATAAAACTTAAGACACTTATATGGGGGTGAGAGGTCAGGAGGGGAGAAACATTATTTTCTGTTATTAATTACACCTTATCCATTCTACATGTGCTGCGCTCGTCTTAGATAAAGTTACAGTTCTATTTTATTAGGAAGCCTCCGGGATCATGTAAAGGGGGATTTTGGGTTGAGACAAAGGAAATCGCAGGATGGGGTGCAAGGGGGGGGTGCTGTCTCTTATACACATCTAGATGTGTATAAGAGACAGGTCCTTCACTATTTACCAGAGGTTGCTCAAACTCATGTCCATTGAGTCCGTGATGCCATCCAACCATCTCGTCCTCTATCACCC